>SJYW01004825.1:330807-392003 GCA_006410735.1 Raphicerus campestris
GAAGATCATGGCATCCGGTCCCATCACTTCATGGGAAATAGATGGGGAAACAGTGTCAGACTTTATTTTGGGGGGCTCCAAAATCACTGCAGATAGTGACTGCGGCCATGAAATTAAAAGACGCTTACTCCTTGGAAGAAAAGTTATGACCAACCTAGACAGTATATTCAAAAGCAGAGACATTACTTTGCCAACTAAGGTCCATCTAGTCAAGGCTATGGTTTTTCCTGTGGTCATGTATGGATGTGAGAGTTGGACTGTGAAGAAGGCTGAGCGCCGAAGAATTGATGCTTTTGAAGTGTGGTGTTGGAGAAGACTCTTGAGAGTCCCTTGGACTGCAAGGAGATCCAGCCAGTCCATTCTGAAGGATATCAACCCTGGGATTTCTTTGGAAGGAATGATGCTAAAGCTGAAACTCCAGTACTTTGGCCACCTCGTGGGAAGAGTTGACTCATTGGGAAAGACTCTGATGCTGGGAGGGATTGGGGGCAGGAGGAGAAGGGGACGACCGAGGATGAGATGGCTGGATGGCATCACGGACTCGATGGACGTGAGTCTGAGTGAACTCCGAGAGATGGTGATGAACAGGGAGGCCTGGTGTGATGCGATTCATGGGGTCGCAAAGAGTTGGACACGACTGAGTGACTGAACTGAACTGAAGGTTAAAAGGCAAAAGTAGTAAAATCATAGGTACCCACAACAAAGTGACGTGACAGTGTTGGTTGCTCAGTTGTGTCCGGCTCTTTGTGACCCTGTGCACTGCAGCCCACTGGCTCCTCCTCTGCCTTGGGAGTCTCCAGGCAAGAATACTGGAGTGGGTGTGCATACCCTTCTCCAGGGGATCTTTCTGACCCAGGGACTGACCCCGCGTCTCTATGTCTCCTGCATTGCCAGGCGAGTTCTTCACCACTAGTGCCAACTGGGGAGCCCAGTAAATAAGGGATACACAAAAGATGCCAAGTGTGAAGTGTGATAGTTACGAGGGAAGGGGAGTGAAGGTGCAGGGCTGTTTAAATGTGCTTGTACTTAAGCAGCGTAAATAACTATAGATGGATGGATGGATGGATTGATGGGTGGATGGATGGAAGGTGGAAGTGGATGGATGGAGGCTGGCTGGATGGAGAGGAGAGGTGGGTGGATGGGTGGGAGGGATAGATGGATGTGTGGATAGATGCGTGGGTGGGTGGATAGGTAGCTATCCCCAGTGGGAGGAATGTAGTCGATAACAATGTAATAATGTCTTTGCAGAAGGACACATCTTAACTATGCTATGATCATCCTTTTTCAAATGTGCAGAAATATCAAAGCACTGTGCTGACTAATAGGGACTAACGGTGTTGTAGGTCAGTTACACATCAGAAACAGAGCTACAGAAAAGGAGACCAGATGTGTGGTCACCAGTTTGATTTAGGGGAGGGAAGGTGAATGAAGGAGGTTAGAGGTGCAAACTGCTGTTAACCAGATGAGTAAGTCCTGGGGGTGCGCCATACAGCGTGACAACAAATGGAGTCAGCACTGCTGTGTGTTTACATGAAGGTTGTTAACAGAGTAAGACCTGGGGGTTCTCATCACACGGAAGAATAGTTTTTCTGTTTCTTCAACTCTGTGTCTGCCTGAGACAGTGAGTGGCCGTTGCTTCCTGGAGCGCGTAGGTCAGGGCGTCACACTGCACCCTTCAGAGTCTTCAGTGCCCCTGCCAGTGTCTCCGTGAAACTGGAGGGGAGAGACCAGCTCAGCTCGCCGGAAGCTTGGAAACAATGTCTGCATTCCCTGGTTCCTGGAGGCGCCAGGGCAGTGGGCCTGTTCTGTTGCAGGCAGAGCAGCTCTGCTCCTGCTTACAGGAGGACAGGCCCAGAGAACGGGTCCCAAAGCGGAGTGACACTTTACCGACCGAGGACCGAGGCCAGAGCCCAGGTGTCAGTGGTTTTTGGTGAGGATGTCTGAGTAAAGACATCTGGTAGAAAGTGCCTTGTGAGGACGGATTGGTTTTGACTTGAGACTCTCTTTTGTAAGGAACTCGAGACGACAACTTCCCAGCTTCCTCCCGCAGTACCCGATACCAGACAGGCTTAAAAAGTGTGTGGAACAGAAAATCGACATCCTGACCTTCCAGCCGCTGCTTGCAGAGGTAAGGAACGTGTCTTATGTGAAGCACTGATTCTTCTCCACACTCGAGCTGTTTTCTGACAAGCTCAGGATGAACCCTTGTCGAATTCGGAGGACATGTGGGCTGGTTTTCACCCCAGGAGCTGGGAGTGTCAGAATATTGAGCGTGGAGAGCATCACTGGGTCCCTCTGGAGACATCCATCCTCACAGTCTCGTGGACTGACATGCACCGGGGCTCTGGGGATGCCCTCTCCCCACCTTGCCTTTCTTCTGTGTGGCTCAGCCTCAGCAGCTCTCCACTCCTGCCGGAGCTCTGAGCACTAGGAAGCCCTGCAGCGTGCAGAGGAGGGGGCAGGCCCCCAACCCCAACCCTTGGGCCTCCTCTGTCAGGACGGCCCCTCCTCACCTTCCCAGTGCTGTGTGTGCTCGGGCTTCCTCAGGCCTGCTGGAGGAGGCCTGCTCCCAACCTGTGTGCTGTGACGGGTGGAGAAGGACTCGGAGGCCGGGGGCAGGGCAGTGCTGAGCAGGGCTGGAGCCTGTATGTGTGCAGGGGGAGCAGAGATGTCTGCCTTGCTGGCAGGGAGGAGGGGAGCGCGGCCCTGTCTCCAGGAGGCGTCTTCCCAAGAACCTGGGGGGTCTCTTGGCTGAGGAGAGGGTGAGTGGAGTGAGGACTGGCCTATGTTGATTCGGGGCAAGGGGTGAGGAGAGGCTGCAGGGCCCTGTGTCAAAGGAGAGCTTGAGCCCATGGCTATGTGGCAGCTTCCAAGAGCATGCCTGACACTGAGGCAAACCAACAGACAGACGGAGCCTCTGTCTGCCGGGCCCTGTGTCCTCCTGCAGTGAGGATGCCACAAGGGCACCAGCAGCAGACAGTACCCGAGGCAGGCGGACCACAGGGAAGGAGCAGCCCCCACGGGCGAGGCCGTGCGCAGCTGCAGTGATGCCTGTCGGCCTGAGCTGAGGCCGGAGCAGCAAACCAGCCCTAAAGTAGCTCAGAGCAAACCTGAGGCTGAGAAGAGGACCCCAGGGCAGTGCTCGTACAGCGTCCGGGACTGTCCTGTGGGCCTCCTGTGACCTGGCCTGGGCGCCAGAACAGGACCTCCTCAGGAGTGCACTTCCTGGGAGAAAGCAGCTCCTTTTAGCAGTGGTAACGCCACAGAACCGAGAGCGTGCACCTTCAGTCAGCCCTTCTGTGCCTGTAACCTCCCCCCCCGCCGCAGTGTGGCCCCTCCTGGGGCGCCTCCCGTCTGCTGAGGGCCTGCACAGCTGGCCCTCACCTTTATTCTTTTGGATGGAGTCTGTATTTTCCCCTGCCTCCTTTTAGGGTTTTCACTAGTTTTAAGGCATTTAATTCTCAGGGTGCCTTGCTGTAAGTTCTTCACATTTCTTGACTTGGGTTCTTGAGCTTACTGGATAACCTGAACTTGGAGTTCTCAGATTTCAAGGTTCTTGGCCATTCTGTCTTCATGTGTTCCTTCTGCCCTGTTCTCCAGGCTCCTGGGAAGGGCACGTGCGGCCACCTGAGCGAGCCCAGGCTGCCGGCTGCTCCCTTCGCCTCTCTCCGTCTTCCCCTCTGGGCTGCATTCTGAGTACTTGCTGTGGCTGTGTCTCCAAGTTCACTGGCGTTTCTTCTGCAGCATGTGACCCCTCCAGATGCTGCGGTCATTGCCTCCACGCGTTTAGTGAGGGTCTTTTACATCTTCTGTATCTCTACTTAATGGGCTTCCCTGGGGCTCCGATGGTAAAGAATCCGCCCACAGTGCAGGAGGACAGTCCAGGAAACTCAGGTTTGATCCCTGGGTGTGGAAGATCCCCTGGAGAAGGGCATGGCAACCCCCTCCAGTATCCTTGCCTGGAGAATCCTATGCACAGAGGAGCTTGGTGGGCTACAGTCCATGGGGTTGCATAGAGTAGTCCATGACTGAGTGACTAACATTTTCACTTTAACTTCTCTGCTTAACCCGCTTCGTCTTTCCTCAACTTTCTTTTTACTTCCATTTTTTCCTCCACATTTTGAATGTGTATAGTTAAATACATAAAACATATAAATGTGTAGAAGAACTGTGTTACGATTGTGTGCACTGATTCTGTCCCAGGCTTGGTTGCTTGCTTTCCTCCTGCACCTTTTATTTTGTGTTGGAGTTTAGCTGATCAGCGGTGCTGTGATAGCTCCAGGTCAGCATCGAAGGGACTCAACCATGCATAGACATAGGTCCACTCTTGCCAGGGTCCATCCCCGGTGGATCCAGGGAATTCGAAGTGGGGATGGCGTTGGCGAGGAAAGAGTTACTTATTTATTAATATAAGATTAGATTAGGAAGAAATAGTGTAGTAGGAAAATTAAGTGGAGAAAAGAGGCTGAATAACTTGGGTTACGTGGAAAACCAAGAAAGTTCCAGACAAGGAACTTGCACCATCTACGTTGGGCCACCAGTGTCCGTTTGAACATCGGAGAGTGCCCCGCCTTGGGCTCTCTCTCTCACAGATCTTAGAAGCTGGGACAAGTAAGTAGACTCGGTGAGCCTCCACGCCCCTAGATGGGAATTCAGCCTGAAATTAGAGTAAAGAGGAGAGGGAGGGAGAGGGAGAAAAAAAGAGAGAGGAAGACACGAGGGGAGCCAGATTCCCAAGAGACTAGGCCGAGAGGCTATTCTGAGAAACTGGTCCCTCCTTTATTGTTCAGAAGGCTTTTTATACTTTTGATAATACATGGAGATCAGTGGGTAACACAAAGTCATGCAGCATTAGCAGCCCAGACTCTTAGCAAAACCGGGCTTTTCTCTCTGCATACCAAATTGTATACACAAGTCTTAGGTGATTTACATCATCTTCTGGCCAAAAAGGGCCAATTAACATTTTACAGCCTTTTTTCTGATAAGGGTTCGTTAACTAGGAGACTGACTTGTGTTGATCTTCCCAAAGGCTGGTGCCACTCTCAGAAAGCACTAAGTAAAGTTACGTTCTTAGCAAAGATACAGTAACTTACGACAAGTAAAAGGAGTCAGTGATTTATAACAAAAGAAAAAGGAGCACAGTGATTTATAACAAAAGAAGAGTAATTAACTCAAAAGTCTAGCGTTGCTAACATAAAAACTACTATATATCTTTTTCCATATCCTGTTTACATTGATTTACATCCTCCCAGGTGCCTAAAAGATAAAGAATATGGAGGCCTGGCAGCAATCATTGAGTCAACAGTGAAAACCCTCTACCAATATGATTTTTAACTCTTTAGGAAAGGCTCTGTATCTTTAAGATGCTTTTAAGCTTTGTGCCTCTAGCGGTTGGGGGCCGGGTTGGGGGCCTGTAAGCAATTCACAAGCTGTAAGAGGTCAGAGGAACCTGTTACGCAAGCTAGAGAACTATCAGAGGGGTTTAACTGAAACATCCCTTTCAAATGCAGAAGACTAAAGCCCTGATTTGACTTTTTCCAGAAAATATCAGAAGAGTGGAAAAGCAGAGTACAAAGGCCGGCAGATTTTTGGTTTGGGGGTACATGCTCAGGAAATTCCAGGGGGAACCCCTGAAGCTTGATCACGTCCTTGCGTTTTGTCAGGCTTCCTTCCTCATGACCTTGTCACGGGCGGGATTCCTCACACTGGCTTCTGGCACACTCTCCCCCAGACTCCCCTCCCGTCCTCGGCTTCTAGCAGAGTCCCTGCGCTCTACAGTGGGCCCTTGTTGGTTATCCACTTAGAGCAGTGCGTACATGCCCCTCCCAAGCGCTCTAACTATCCCCCCCCCCTCCGCCCCACATTCTTCTGCTGGTAACCATAGTTCCTTCTCTAAATCTGTCAGTCTCTTTCTGTTTTGTAAATAAGTTCATTTGTATCCTTTCTTTTTATATTCTGCGTATAAGGGCTATTTCTCCTTCTCTGTGNTTTTTCTTCTTCTTCTCACCTTCTTATTGTTCCTGTCTCTTATACACATCTTTTTCTTTTTATATTCTGCGTATAAGGGCTATTTCTCCTTCTCTGTGTGACTTACTCGCCAGGGGTCATTTTTATTGTTCTGTGGATAGATTTTTCTCCTGGTTACAGATTGTGGCTTGTACTTATTTCTGTGCCTGGTCATCTTTGTTTGGATGCTAAACAAACATTCTGCATACTACTTTGTTGGTACTTCTATTCCTGGAAGTAGCTTTGAACTTTGTTCTGGGATGCAGTTGGGTTAGCTGGGAGCGGTTGGGTACTTTGAGCCTGCATTTGAAGCCTCATTAGAGCAGAGTGGTTTTTACTTAGGGCTGATCCCTTCTGAGTCCCGCACCCAGTGCCCTTGTATCTCAGGCCTTTCTGTTTAGGCTAGGGGCCCTGCAGCACCTCAGCCCTGTGTGAGCTCTGGGAATTGTTCTTTCCAACCCAGTGGCTCTCAGCAGGCGAACTTTCCCCCAAGAGACACTTTTGGTTGTCACAACTGAGCGTGCCTGCAGCCTCCAGTGGGTGGAGGCCAGAGGTGCCACTCACTGCCATGCCCTGTGCAGCTCAGCCCTGCTGCATGGGCCGGCCGGCCTGGCGCCAGCCGTGTGCAGGCTGAGGAGCCCCTCACCGCTCCCGCCCCATGCGTCTGGCATAGCTTCTCACACTCAGGTGCCCATGGGCCCCTGGGAAGCTCCACATCACTGCACTGCACCTTTTCCCTGGCATTCTGCCTCCTGGGACCCGCAGCCCCCCCCCCCCTCAGCACAGAGAGTGCGAGGCTGCCTGGGCTCACTCGGTGCTGAACCTGGCAGCTCTGTCTGGGTGGGAGCCGGGTGGCTGTGGGGCTCACTCACATGGCTCCCTGTCTCACGGCCGCCGCCCTGCGCTTACCCGGTCACCAGCGTTTGAAGCCTGGCCGGTCAGCTCTGCTGGCTTCCTGACGTGGGTGTGTGTGGAGTGCCGCTCTGCTCCCACTAACAGGCTGCCTTGTTTTCCAGCTTTTAAACATGTCAAACTACAAGGAGAAGTTTGCAACTTTGCTCTGGCTGGAGGAGATTCACGCAGAAATAGAACTGAAGGAGTATAATATGAGTGGGGTCATTTTGAAAAGAAACGGGGATCTGCTAGTTCTGGAGGTCCCAGGATTGGCTGAAAGTAGGCCTTCTCTGTATGCAGGTGGGTTGTTACGTGTCGTGTTTTCCTCGGTGGACTGGCAGACATTGAACACAGTCACGGAATAGAATATTTTAAGTGGCAGCACTGTCGTCTCGAGTTGCCTTTGCTTTGGGTATCTCTCTCAGCACATTGACGTGATTTTAAGCCATTGACCCCGTAATGCTTTTTCGCTTATTCCCCTTCTTCAGAGTGTTCTATTTTACAGTGTAGCAGCAGCAGAGTTTATTGAGTCTGTAGTCTTACGCGTGGTGATGTGTTTCTTAACTAGGTGATAAACTGATCTTAAAGACCCAGGAGCACAGTGGGCATGTGATTGAGTACATCGGCTACGTGACTCAGGTGAGAGGCCGCTGCCAGTCAGTCCACATGGGGCCAACCCAGCAGGCCACTCCCAGAGGTGACCCACCTGCCTCGGGGATGGGGGAGCAGGTCCCCTGGGTGTTGACGGCATTTTAGAAAATCAGGGATCAAGTGAATATTTAAATAAGTGTGATGCATAAAGAGAATTTTGTAACTGAAGAAATCCTATCACTTTCAGCCATGAACAGCATGCTCACCTCTTATCACGTGGATATCAGGGTATCACATGGAAGGGTTGCATTTACTCAGATTTGAGTGTTCTTAATGTGTCCCAGAGGGTAGACTGGTCATACCCCTAGGGGCCATTCTGTGGACTAAACCCTCAGCAGAAGCAGGGCCAGAGATGTCAGGGGTGAGACCCCCATGGCCCTACCCCCAGGCTGGTTGGGGCAGTGACCAGCACCACGAGCTGGAGAGTCCAGAGCTGAAGCTGCAAGTGCCGGCCTCAGCGTGTGAGGGCGCCCCCGCTGATCCTCCTGCAGGACTGTCCTTGGAGCCGCTGCTCCGGAGTGCTGGGCTGCCAGTGAAGCTGGGACTGTCTTGGGTCTCAGTCCATGGCTTCACTCAGTTGTTTGGAACTCCTTGGCCGGCGCCATGGCCTGGGTACCTTGAGAGCCCCCAGATGGTGTGGCAGGTGGCACGGTGCTTCTGGGAGCCTCCTTGGGCTGGGCTGAGCTGGCACTGGGCTGCCCCGGCCGCCGCCTCAAGAGGGCCTGCCCGTCTGGGGGAGCACGTGGAGCACTCCCTCTTCTCCCTGACTCTAGCTCTGTAAGCCCACCCTATTGTGTTCCCTGGTGTTATCTTATGCTTGCTTATCTTGGTCTTCCCAGGTTTTTTGTTTCATGGTTTTGGAAGTTTCTGTAAACGACAGCGTCAGTACATGATGTCCTGGGGGCCTCGATCTGTTGACAGCTGTACAGGTCGACTCTCACTGTTTGTGGTTTGATTCCTTGTCTGCTTGGTGGTCTTTGATTACAGATTTATTTTCATTTGTCTTAACCTGTGGGAAAACTAGGGACCTGTGCCTGTGTTTGCTTCTGCCAAGAGCAGGGGCAGAATTAGCCTCATGTCACAGCCCCCAGCTCTTGGGAGAGACCCCGCTGCCTGCTGCTCCTGTCCTCTCAGCTCCTCTCAGCTCCTCCTCAGCTCGGGATTTTCCATCCTGCTCCTCTCGGATTGTTATGTAGAATCTTGCTTTGGCTGGAGGGTCTCTTGGTGGCTCCCTGTCCTGCTGGAAGGGGGTTTTGGAATGTTGTCCCTGAGGCATTTTTGTGGTCAGCTCATCCTGCTGTCAGTGGTCACCCACTGTCTGCTTTGGAGGTGGCAGCCTGCCTCCAGCGTGCGCTGTCTGAGCCCTGAGGAGAGTGCGGAGGGGGAGGAGTCGGCAGCTGTGCTAGTGCGGCTGGCAGGGCAGCGGCAGGCTGAAGCAGTCTTTCCAATATTTTTGCACACATTTCAGTTACCAGATTTTAGCTCTGATCTATAGGATGGATTTTGATGATGAGTTATGACTACAGGTAGAAGATTGTCTATAGCAAACATAAAATTGAGAAGTAAAATATTTTTCTTTTTAGATACATGAAGAAGATGTAACTCTTAAACTTAATCCAGAATTTGAACAAGCATATAACTTTGAACCTATGGATGTGGAATTTACATACAACAGGTAATGCCTCAGAGGCTCTCCCCGCTGGGTCGGGGCTTCTCCCCTTCGCTCGGCCCCTTGGCGCCTCGGTGCGGCGTGGGTGCTGCAGGTGGTGCTCCCGCCCGTCTGTGTGGTCACAGCTTGGTTGGTGCACGTTTGTAACAGACCGAGCTGCAAACATTTGCACATCCATTCCTTCTTGAACCTGAAGGGAGAATCCGCAAGCTCGGTCACCGCCNAAGGAGTCAGTGATTTATAACAAAAGAAAAGTAAGTAACTCAAAAGTCTAGCGTTGCTAACATAAAAACTACTATATATCTTTTTCCATATCCTGTTTACATTGATTTACATCCTCCCAGGTGCCTAAAAGATAAAGAATATGGAGGCCTGGCAGCAATCATTGAGTCAACAGTGAAAACCCTCTACCAATATGATTTTTAACTCTTTAGGAAAGGCTCTGTATCTTTAAGATGCTTTTAAGCTTTGTGCCTCTAGCGGTTGGGGGCCGGGTTGGGGGCCTGTAAGCAATTCACAAGCTGTAAGAGGTCAGAGGAACCTGTTACGCAAGCTAGAGAACTATCAGAGGGGTTTAACTGAAACATCCCTTTCAAATGCAGAAGACTAAAGCCCTGATTTGACTTTTTCCAGAAAATATCAGAAGAGTGGAAAAGCAGAGTACAAAGGCCGGCAGATTTTTGGTTTGGGGGTACATGCTCAGGAAATTCCAGGGGGAACCCCTGAAGCTTGATCACGTCCTTGCGTTTTGTCAGGCTTCCTTCCTCATGACCTTGTCACGGGCGGGATTCCTCACACTGGCTTCTGGCACACTCTCCCCCAGACTCCCCTCCCGTCCTCGGCTTCTAGCAGAGTCCCTGCGCTCTACAGTGGGCCCTTGTTGGTTATCCACTTAGAGCAGTGCGTACATGCCCCTCCCAAGCGCTCTAACTATCCCCCCCCCCTCCGCCCCACATTCTTCTGCTGGTAACCATAGTTCCTTCTCTAAATCTGTCAGTCTCTTTCTGTTTTGTAAATAAGTTCATTTGTATCCTTTCTTTTTATATTCTGCGTATAAGGGCTATTTCTCCTTCTCTGTGTGACTTACTCGCCAGGGGTCATTTTTATTGTTCTGTGGATAGATTTTTCTCCTGGTTACAGATTGTGGCTTGTACTTATTTCTGTGCCTGGTCATCTTTGTTTGGATGCTAAACAAACATTCTGCATACTACTTTGTTGGTACTTCTATTCCTGGAAGTAGCTTTGAACTTTGTTCTGGGATGCAGTTGGGTTAGCTGGGAGCGGTTGGGTACTTTGAGCCTGCATTTGAAGCCTCATTAGAGCAGAGTGGTTTTTACTTAGGGCTGATCCCTTCTGAGTCCCGCACCCAGTGCCCTTGTATCTCAGGCCTTTCTGTTTAGGCTAGGGGCCCTGCAGCACCTCAGCCCTGTGTGAGCTCTGGGAATTGTTCTTTCCAACCCAGTGGCTCTCAGCAGGCGAACTTTCCCCCAAGAGACACTTTTGGTTGTCACAACTGAGCGTGCCTGCAGCCTCCAGTGGGTGGAGGCCAGAGGTGCCACTCACTGCCATGCCCTGTGCAGCTCAGCCCTGCTGCATGGGCCGGCCGGCCTGGCGCCAGCCGTGTGCAGGCTGAGGAGCCCCTCACCGCTCCCGCCCCATGCGTCTGGCATAGCTTCTCACACTCAGGTGCCCATGGGCCCCTGGGAAGCTCCACATCACTGCACTGCACCTTTTCCCTGGCATTCTGCCTCCTGGGACCCGCAGCCCCCCCCCCCCTCAGCACAGAGAGTGCGAGGCTGCCTGGGCTCACTCGGTGCTGAACCTGGCAGCTCTGTCTGGGTGGGAGCCGGGTGGCTGTGGGGCTCACTCACATGGCTCCCTGTCTCACGGCCGCCGCCCTGCGCTTACCCGGTCACCAGCGTTTGAAGCCTGGCCGGTCAGCTCTGCTGGCTTCCTGACGTGGGTGTGTGTGGAGTGCCGCTCTGCTCCCACTAACAGGCTGCCTTGTTTTCCAGCTTTTAAACATGTCAAACTACAAGGAGAAGTTTGCAACTTTGCTCTGGCTGGAGGAGATTCACGCAGAAATAGAACTGAAGGAGTATAATATGAGTGGGGTCATTTTGAAAAGAAACGGGGATCTGCTAGTTCTGGAGGTCCCAGGATTGGCTGAAAGTAGGCCTTCTCTGTATGCAGGTGGGTTGTTACGTGTCGTGTTTTCCTCGGTGGACTGGCAGACATTGAACACAGTCACGGAATAGAATATTTTAAGTGGCAGCACTGTCGTCTCGAGTTGCCTTTGCTTTGGGTATCTCTCTCAGCACATTGACGTGATTTTAAGCCATTGACCCCGTAATGCTTTTTCGCTTATTCCCCTTCTTCAGAGTGTTCTATTTTACAGTGTAGCAGCAGCAGAGTTTATTGAGTCTGTAGTCTTACGCGTGGTGATGTGTTTCTTAACTAGGTGATAAACTGATCTTAAAGACCCAGGAGCACAGTGGGCATGTGATTGAGTACATCGGCTACGTGACTCAGGTGAGAGGCCGCTGCCAGTCAGTCCACATGGGGCCAACCCAGCAGGCCACTCCCAGAGGTGACCCACCTGCCTCGGGGATGGGGGAGCAGGTCCCCTGGGTGTTGACGGCATTTTAGAAAATCAGGGATCAAGTGAATATTTAAATAAGTGTGATGCATAAAGAGAATTTTGTAACTGAAGAAATCCTATCACTTTCAGCCATGAACAGCATGCTCACCTCTTATCACGTGGATATCAGGGTATCACATGGAAGGGTTGCATTTACTCAGATTTGAGTGTTCTTAATGTGTCCCAGAGGGTAGACTGGTCATACCCCTAGGGGCCATTCTGTGGACTAAACCCTCAGCAGAAGCAGGGCCAGAGATGTCAGGGGTGAGACCCCCATGGCCCTACCCCCAGGCTGGTTGGGGCAGTGACCAGCACCACGAGCTGGAGAGTCCAGAGCTGAAGCTGCAAGTGCCGGCCTCAGCGTGTGAGGGCGCCCCCGCTGATCCTCCTGCAGGACTGTCCTTGGAGCCGCTGCTCCAGAGTGCTGGGCTGCCAGTGAAGCTGGGACTGTCTTGGGTCTCAGTCCATGGCTTCACTCAGTTGTTTGGAACTCCTTGGCCGGCGCCATGGCCTGGGTACCTTGAGAGCCCCCAGATGGTGTGGCAGGTGGCACGGTGCTTCTGGGAGCCTCCTTGGGCTGGGCTGAGCTGGCACTGGGCTGCCCCGGCCGCCGCCTCAAGAGGGCCTGCCCGTCTGGGGGAGCACGTGGAGCACTCCCTCTTCTCCCTGACTCTAGCTCTGTAAGCCCACCCTATTGTGTTCCCTGGTGTTATCTTATGCTTGCTTATCTTGGTCTTCCCAGGTTTTTTGTTTCATGGTTTTGGAAGTTTCTGTAAACGACAGCGTCAGTACATGATGTCCTGGGGGCCTCGATCTGTTGACAGCTGTACAGGTCGACCCTCACTGTTTGTGGTTTGATTCCTTGTCTGCTTGGTGGTCTTTGATTACAGATTTATTTTCATTTGTCTTAACCTGTGGGAAAACTAGGGACCTGTGCCTGTGTTTGCTTCTGCCAAGAGCAGGGGCAGAATTAGCCTCATGTCACAGCCCCCAGCTCTTGGGAGAGACCCCGCTGCCTGCTGCTCCTGTCCTCTCAGCTCCTCTCAGCTCCTCCTCAGCTCGGGATTTTCCATCCTGCTCCTCTCGGATTGTTATGTAGAATCTTGCTTTGGCTGGAGGGTCTCTTGGTGGCTCCCTGTCCTGCTGGAAGGGGGTTTTGGAATGTTGTCCCTGAGGCATTTTTGTGGTCAGCTCATCCTGCTGTCAGTGGTCACCCACTGTCTGCTTTGGAGGTGGCAGCCTGCCTCCAGCGTGCGCTGTCTGAGCCCTGAGGAGAGTGCGGAGGGGGAGGAGTCGGCAGCTGTGCTAGTGCGGCTGGCAGGGCAGCGGCAGGCTGAAGCAGTCTTTCCAATATTTTTGCACACATTTCAGTTACCAGATTTTAGCTCTGATCTATAGGATGGATTTTGATGATGAGTTATGACTACAGGTAGAAGATTGTCTATAGCAAACATAAAATTGAGAAGTAAAATATTTTTCTTTTTAGATACATGAAGAAGATGTAACTCTTAAACTTAATCCAGAATTTGAACAAGCATATAACTTTGAACCTATGGATGTGGAATTTACATACAACAGGTAATGCCTCAGAGGCTCTCCCCGCTGGGTCGGGGCTTCTCCCCTTCGCTCGGCCCCTTGGCGCCTCGGTGTGGCGTGGGTGCTGCAGGTGGTGCTCCCGCCCGTCTGTGTGGTCACAGCTTGGTTGGTGCACGTTTGTAACAGACCGAGCTGCAAACATTTGCACATCCATTCCTTCTTGAACCTGAAGGGAGAATCCGCAAGCTCGGTCACCGCCGCCACTGCTCCCTCTCGGCCCTTGTCAGCGTGTCACCAGCCACCTCTTCCCTTCCTCCACCAAGCCCCCCACTGTTAGCTGCGATTTTGTGTTTCTCTTCGCTTTTTAAAAGAGCAATCTGTGTCTGTGCACATGCGCACGCGCACACACACAGGGAGGCGTGTGTGCTGGCTGCAGCTGCTCTGCACTCGCAACCTGTGCCTCTGGAGCTGTGTGTGCACCGACGTGAGCTTCACACGCCAGGTTTTCGGCATGCTCGTGCCCCCGTGTGCTCTGCCCCGTCTGTGTGCCAGCTGCGCTGCTATGGATGCCCACTCTCTCCTCGTGCACACACACTCCCCCAGGCTTCCTTGGCTGCACACTTAGGATGGGGGTCGCAGTTGGGGGCTGTTCATGTTCCAGTGCTACACATGCTGGGAGAAGCGACCCCCAAGGTCACCCTCCTGAAACCTGGTTTTGGGAAACGCCTGAATTGGTGCCAGCCTTGTAGGTGTCTGCTCTTTCCTCTATGGTCGTGAGGTATATTTCTCTGATAATGTCTGAGGTTAGGAATCTCTCTGTTTGTTGGCTGTAAAGTTCTTTCATCTGTTAAATGCTTGCTCATGTCTTTTATTGAGTAATTTGATTTCTGTTATTTGTAGGAGTTCTCTCTATATTCTTTACATAGACCTTTCTTAGGTTCGTACATTACAGCTAACTTCTGTGAGTTTGTTACTTGATTTCTCACTTCTTAAAGCATCTTTTTGAGTAACAGAAGGTGGTAGTTTTTATAGTGAAATGTGCCTGAGCTTTTGTACATTAGTGCTTTCCATGCCTGGGCTTCCCTGGTGGCTCAGTTGTAGAGAATCTGCCCGCAAATGGAGGAGATGCAGGTTCGATCTTTGGGTCAGGAAGATCCCCTGGAGAAGGGAATGGCAACCCACTCCAATATTGTTGCCTGGGAGATTTCACGGACAGAGAAACCTGGCAGGCCGCAGTCCATGGGGTCAGAGAGTCAGACAAGACTGCGACTGAGCACGCATGCATGCTTTTCACATCTGATGTAAGAGCGCTTGGTGTTTGGAATGCAGCCAGATGAAAACGTCTTGAGGCTGAATGGATGGTGCACATGTGGAGTCGGCCTCTTGAGGGGTGTTTGCCTGTGAAAGCAGGACAGACAGGACAAAGAGGCCACTGAGTGAGGAGGTGCCCGAGGCGCAGGGTCCTCCCTTGTTTGTGTGCTGACCGGGGGGGCACGAGTGACTCGTGGGGACGCGGCTTTGCATGCAGTCAGGACACCATGGTCCCTGTGGCAGGGCACATCCTCCTTGGTGCTGAGCTGGTACAGCAGGTGGAGTGCTGGCGAATGGGGGTGTCTGAGGGCTTGTTGCTCTGAAACAGGAGGTGGGACGCTCACAGAGGAAGGAGAGGATGTGGATCTCAGTGAGGGGTCGGGCTGGGGGCGGAGGCAACATAGCTGCAGCTGGTGTGAGAGGAAGCCGACTGCCGGACACAGACGGGAGGGTGGGTGTGAGGGCTGTCAGATCTGCCCAGGAGAGAGAGGGAGCAGGAAGAGGCTCAGGACCCTGGGCAGCCTCTTGACTCAGCATCGTCCAGGTGGGGCGCGGAGGGGGCCGGGCGGCTGCCATTAGTGAGTGAGAAAGCCCGGGGGCACTTCTGCGCACAGAGGTTCTGCTCACGCCACACAAGTTTTTGTTACCTTTTTTTTGTTGTTCTTTTTTCCCCCTTTTTTTATTCTTTTATCTATTTTCTTTTGGTTTATTTCTCTTTTTTTCTCTCCCAGATAATGTTTTGATGGTTTACATTAAGTTACTGCCCCAAAGAAGAGCAATATCAAAGAATGTTCAAACTACTGTACAGTTGCGTTCATTTCACAAAATCCTTCAATCTAGGCTTCAGCAGTACATGAACCGACAACTTCCAAGATGTACAAGCTGGGTTTCAGAGACGCAAAGGAAACAGATCAAATTGCAGACATTCGTTGGATCCTGGAGAAAGCAAGGGAGTTGAAGAAAAACATCTGTTTCTTTGACTACACTAAAACCTTTGACTCTGTGGATTATAACAAACTGTGGAATATTCCTAAAGAGATGGGAATACCAGACTACCTTACCTGTCTCCTGAGAAACCTCTGTGCAAGTCAAAAAGCAACAGTTAGAACCAGACATGAAACAATGGACTAGTTCAAAATTGAGAAAGGAGTACGTCAAGGCTATATAGTGTCACCCTGCTTATTTAACTTGTATGAAGAGTACATCTTGCGAAATGCAGGACTGAAAGAATCACAAGCTGGAATCAAGATTGCTAGCAGAAATACCAACAACCTTAGATATGCAGATGATAACACTCTAATGGCAGAGAATAAAGAGGAACTAAAGAGCCTCTTGGTGAGTGTGAAGGAGGAGAGTGAAAAAACTGGCTTAAAACTCACATTCAAAAAACTAGGATTGTGGCATCCTGGCCCACCACTTCATGGCAAGTTCAGTTCATTCGTGTCTGACTCTTTGCGACCCCATGGACCACAGAACGCCAGGCCTCCCTGTCCATCACCAACTCCCAGAGCTTGTTCAAACTCATGTCCATGGAGTCAATGATGCCATCCAACCATCTCATCCTCTGTCGTCCCCTTCTCCTCCTGCCCCCAATCCCTCCCAGCATCACGTCTTTTCCAGTCAGTCAGTTCTTCGCATCAGGTGGCCAAAGTACTGGAGCTTCTGCTTCAACATCAGTCCTTCCAATGAATATTCAGGACTGATTTCCTTTGGGATTCACTGGTTGGATCTCCTTGCAATCCAAGAGACTCTCAAGAGTCTTCTCCAACACACAGTTCAAAATCATTAAACCTTTGGTGCTCAGCTCTCTTTATAGTCTAACTCTCACATCCATACATGATCACTGGAAAAACCATAGCCTTGACTAGACAGACTTGTCGGCAGAGTTAACATCTCTGCTTTTTAATATGCTGTCTATGTTAGTCTTAACTTTCCTTCCAGGAGTAAGCATCTTTTAATTTCATGGCTGCAGTCACCATCTGTAGTGATTTTTGAGCCCCCGAAAATAAAGTCTGTCACTGTTTGCATTGTTTCACCATCTATTTGCCATTCTAAATGTTGAGTTTTAAGCCAACTTCTTCACTCTCTTTCACTTTCATCAAGAGGCTCTTCAGTTCCTCTTTGCTTTCTGCCATAAGGGTAGTGTCATCTGTATATCTGAGGTTATTGATATTTCTCCCAGCAATCTTGATTCCAGCTTGGGTTTCATCCAGCCCAGCATTTCTCATGATGTACTCTGCAGGTAAGTTAAACAAGCAGAGTGACAATATACAGCCTTGATGTACTCCTTTCCCAATTTTGAAACAGTCTGTTGTTCCATGTCCAGTTCTAACTGTTGCTTCTTAACCTGCCTACAGATTTCTCAAGAGGCAGGTAAGGTCCAGAAAGAATGAAGAGATGGAGCCATAGCAAAAACAAAGCCCAATTTTGGATGTGACTGGTAATGGAAGTAAAGTCTGATGCTCTAAAGAACAGTATTGCATAGGAACCTGGAATGCTATATCCATGAATCAAGGTAAATTGGAAGTGGTCAAACAGGAGATGGCAAGAGTGAACATTGACATATTAGGAATCAATGAACTAAAAAGGACTGGAATGGGCTAATTTAATTCAGATGACCATTATATCTACTACCGTGGGCAAGAATCCCTTAGAAGAAATGGAGTAGCCCTCATAGTCAACAAAAGAGTCCGAAATGCAGTACTTGGGTGCAATCTCAAAAACAACAGAAGGATCTGTGTTCATTTCCAAGGCAAATCATTGATTATCACAGTAATCCAAGTCTATGCCCCAACCACTAATGCTGAAGAAGCTCAAGTTGAACAGTTCTGTGAAGACTTAAAAGACTTTCTAGGACTAACACCCCCCCAAAAATGTGCTTTTCATCATAGGGGACTGGAATGCAAAAGTAGGAAGTCAAGAGATACTTGGAGTAACAGGCAAGTTTGGCCTTGGAGTACAAAATGAAGCAGGGCAAAGGCTAACAGTTTTGCCAAGAGAATGCACTGGTCATAGCAAACACCCTTTTCCAGTAACACAAGAGAAGACTACACGTGGACATCAGCAGATGATCAATACTGAAATCAGATTGATTATATTCTTTGCAGCCAAAGATGGAGAAACTCTATATAGTCAGCAAAAACAAGACCAGGAGCTGACTGTGGCTCAGACCATGCACTCCTTATTGCTGACTTCAGACTGAAATTAAAGAGAGTAGGGAAAACCACTAGAACATTCAGGTATGACCTAAATCAAATCCCTTATGATTATACACTGGAGGTGAGAAATACATTCAAGGGATTAGATCTGATAGAGTGCCTGAAGAACTAGGGATGGAGGTTCATGATGTTGTACAGGAGGCAGGAATCAAGACCATCCCCAAGAAAAAGAAATGCAGAAAGGCAAAGTGGTTGCCTGAGGAGGCCTCACAAATAGCTGTGAAAAGAAGAGAAGCTAAAGGCAAAAGAGAAAAGGAAAGATGTACCCTTTTGAATGCAGAGTTCCAAAGAATAGTAAGGAGAGATAANGGGGGGGCACGAGTGACTCGTGGGGACGCGGCTTTGCATGCAGTCAGGACGCCATGGTCCCTGTGGCAGGGCACATCCTCCTTGGTGCTGAGCTGGTACAGCAGGTGGAGTGCTGGCGAATGGGGGTGTCTGAGGGCTTGTTGCTCTGAAACAGGAGGTGGGACGCTCACAGAGGAAGGAGAGGATGTGGATCTCAGTGAGGGGTCGGGCTGGGGGCGGAGGCAACATAGCTGCAGCTGGTGTAAGAGGAAGCCGACTGCCGGACACAGACGGGAGGGTGGGTGTGAGGGCTGTCAGATCTGCCCAGGAGAGAGAGGGAGCAGGAAGAGGCTCAGGACCCTGGGCAGCCTCTTGACTCAGCATCGTCCAGGTGGGGCGCGGAGGGGGCCGGGCGGCTGCCATTAGTGAGTGAGAAAGCCCGGGGGCACTTCTGCGCACAGAGGTTCTGCTCACGCCACACAAGTTTTTGTTACCTTTTTTTTGTTGTTCTTTTTTCCCCCTTTTTTTATTCTTTTATCTATTTTCTTTTGGTTTATTTCTCTTTTTTTCTCTCCCAGATAATGTTTTGATGGTTTACATTAAGTTACTGCCCCAAAGAAGAGCAATATCAAAGAATGTTCAAACTACTGTACAGTTGCGTTCATTTCACAAAATCCTTCAATCTAGGCTTCAGCAGTANTCTTTTTTTCTCTCCCAGATAATGTTTTGATGGTTTACATTAAGTTACTGCCCCAAAGAAGAGCAATATCAAAGAATGTTCAAACTACTGTACAGTTGCGTTCATTTCACAAAATCCTTCAATCTAGGCTTCAGCAGTACATGAACCGACAGCTTCCAAGATGTACAAGCTGGGTTTCAGAGACGCAAAGGAAACAGATCAAATTGCAGACATTCGTTGGATCCTGGAGAAAGCAAGGGAGTTGAAGAAAAACATCTGTTTCTTTGACTACACTAAAACCTTTGACTCTGTGGATTATAACAAACTGTGGAATATTCCTAAAGAGATGGGAATACCAGACTACCTTACCTGTCTCCTGAGAAACCTCTGTGCAAGTCAAAAAGCAACAGTTAGAACCAGACATGAAACAATGGACTAGTTCAAAATTGAGAAAGGAGTACGTCAAGGCTATATAGTGTCACCCTGCTTATTTAACTTGTATGAAGAGTACATCTTGCGAAATGCAGGACTGAAAGAATCACAAGCTGGAATCAAGATTGCTAGCAGAAATACCAACAACCTTAGATATGCAGATGATAACACTCTAATGGCAGAGAATAAAGAGGAACTAAAGAGCCTCTTGGTGAGTGTGAAGGAGGAGAGTGAAAAAACTGGCTTAAAACTCACATTCAAAAAACTAGGATTGTGGCATCCTGGCCCACCACTTCATGGCAAGTTCAGTTCATTCGTGTCTGACTCTTTGCGACCCCATGGACCACAGAACGCCAGGCCTCCCTGTCCATCACCAACTCCCAGAGCTTGTTCAAACTCATGTCCATGGAGTCAATGATGCCATCCAACCATCTCATCCTCTGTCGTCCCCTTCTCCTCCTGCCCCCAATCCCTCCCAGCATCACGTCTTTTCCAGTCAGTCAGTTCTTCGCATCAGGTGGCCAAAGTACTGGAGCTTCTGCTTCAACATCAGTCCTTCCAATGAATATTCAGGACTGATTTCCTTTGGGATTCACTGGTTGGATCTCCTTGCAATCCAAGAGACTCTCAAGAGTCTTCTCCAACACACAGTTCAAAATCATTAAACCTTTGGTGCTCAGCTCTCTTTATAGTCTAACTCTCACATCCATACATGATCACTGGAAAAACCATAGCCTTGACTAGACAGACTTGTCGGCAGAGTTAACATCTCTGCTTTTTAATATGCTGTCTATGTTAGTCTTAACTTTCCTTCCAGGAGTAAGCATCTTTTAATTTCATGGCTGCAGTCACCATCTGTAGTGATTTTTGAGCCCCCGAAAATAAAGTCTGTCACTGTTTGCATTGTTTCACCATCTATTTGCCATTCTAAATGTTGAGTTTTAAGCCAACTTCTTCACTCTCTTTCACTTTCATCAAGAGGCTCTTCAGTTCCTCTTTGCTTTCTGCCATAAGGGTAGTGTCATCTGTATATCTGAGGTTATTGATATTTCTCCCAGCAATCTTGATTCCAGCTTGGGTTTCATCCAGCCCAGCATTTCTCATGATGTACTCTGCAGGTAAGTTAAACAAGCAGAGTGACAATATACAGCCTTGATGTACTCCTTTCCCAATTTTGAAACAGTCTGTTGTTCCATGTCCAGTTCTAACTGTTGCTTCTTAACCTGCCTACAGATTTCTCAAGAGGCAGGTAAGGTCCAGAAAGAATGAAGAGATGGAGCCATAGCAAAAACAAAGCCCAATTTTGGATGTGACTGGTAATGGAAGTAAAGTCTGATGCTCTAAAGAACAGTATTGCATAGGAACCTGGAATGCTATATCCATGAATCAAGGTAAATTGGAAGTGGTCAAACAGGAGATGGCAAGAGTGAACATTGACATATTAGGAATCAATGAACTAAAAAGGACTGGAATGGGCTAATTTAATTCAGATGACCATTATATCTACTACCGTGGGCAAGAATCCCTTAGAAGAAATGGAGTAGCCCTCATAGTCAACAAAAGAGTCCGAAATGCAGTACTTGGGTGCAATCTCAAAAACAACAGAAGGATCTGTGTTCATTTCCAAGGCAAATCATTGATTATCACAGTAATCCAAGTCTATGCCCCAACCACTAATGCTGAAGAAGCTCAAGTTGAACAGTTCTGTGAAGACTTAAAAGACTTTCTAGGACTAACACCCCCCCAAAAATGTGCTTTTCATCATAGGGGACTGGAATGCAAAAGTAGGAAGTCAAGAGATACTTGGAGTAACAGGCAAGTTTGGCCTTGGAGTACAAAATGAAGCAGGGCAAAGGCTAACAGTTTTGCCAAGAGAATGCACTGGTCATAGCAAACACCCTTTTCCAGTAACACAAGAGAAGACTACACGTGGACATCAGCAGATGATCAATACTGAAATCAGATTGATTATATTCTTTGCAGCCAAAGATGGAGAAACTCTATATAGTCAGCAAAAACAAGACCAGGAGCTGACTGTGGCTCAGACCATGCACTCCTTATTGCTGACTTCAGACTGAAATTAAAGAGAGTAGGGAAAACCACTAGAACATTCAGGTATGACCTAAATCAAATCCCTTATGATTATACACTGGAGGTGAGAAATACATTCAAGGGATTAGATCTGATAGAGTGCCTGAAGAACTAGGGATGGAGGTTCATGATGTTGTACAGGAGGCAGGAATCAAGACCATCCCCAAGAAAAAGAAATGCAGAAAGGCAAAGTGGTTGCCTGAGGAGGCCTCACAAATAGCTGTGAAAAGAAGAGAAGCTAAAGGCAAAAGAGAAAAGGAAAGATGTACCCTTTTGAATGCAGAGTTCCAAAGAATAGCAAGGAGAGATAAGAAAGCCTTCCTCAGAGATCACTGCACAGAAATACAGGAAAACAGTAGAATGGGAAAGGCTGGAGAGCTCGTCCAGAAAATGAGAGATACCAAGGGAACATTTCATGCAAAGACGGGCTCAGTAAAGGACAGAAAGGGTCGGGACCTAACGGTGAAAGTGAAGTCACTCAGTCGTGTCCGACTCTTTGTGACCCCATGAATTGCAGCCCACCAGGCTCCTCCGTCCATGGGATTTTCCAGGCAAGAGTACTGGAGCGGGTTGCCATTTCCTTCTCCAGGGGATCTTCCTGACCCACGGATCGAACCCGGGTCTCCCGCATTGTAGGCAGGCGCTTTTACCGTCTGAGCCACCAGGGAGGTTAGGGACCTAACAGAAGCAGAAGCTATTAAGAAGAGGTGGCAAGAATATACAAAAATGATCTTCATGACCCAGATAATCACAATGCGGTGATCACTCACCTAGAGCCAGACATCCTGGAATGTGATGTCAGTGGGCCTTAGGAAGCATCACTACAAACAAAGCTAGTGGAGGTGATGGAATTCCACTTGAGCTATTTCAGATCCTAAAAGATGATGCTGTGAAAGTGCTGCACTCAATATGCCAGCAAATTTGGAAAACTCGGCAGTGGCCACAGGACTGGAAAAGGTCAGTTTTCATTCCAATGCCAAAGAATGTTCAAACTATTGCACAATTGCACTCATCTCACGTGCAAGCAAAGTAATGCTCAAAATTCTCCAAGTGAGGTTTCAACGGTACATGAACTGAGAAATTCCAGATGTTCAAGCTGAATTTAGAAAAGGCAGAGGACCCAGAGATCAAATTCCCGACATCTGTTGGATCATGGAAAAAGCAAGAGAATTCCAGAAAAACATCTACTTCTGCTTTATTTACTTCTCCAAATTGGCCTTTGACTGTGTGGATCACAGAAAACTATGAAAAATTATTAAAGAGGTGGGAATACCAGACTACCTTTCCTGTCTCCTAAGAAATCTGTATGCAGGTCAGGAAGCAACAGTTAGAACTGGACATGGAACCACAGACTGGTTACAAATAGGAAAAGGAGTACGTCAAGGCTGTATCTTGTCACCCTGCTTATTTAAGTTACATGCAGAGTACATCATGAGAAACGCTGGGCTGGGTGAAGCACAATCTGGAATCAAGATTGCCAGGAGAAATATCAATAATGTCAGATACGCTGATCACACTACCCTTATGGCAGAAAGCAAAGAGGACCTGAAGATCCTCTTGATGAAAATGAAAGAATGAAAAAGTTGGCTTCAATCTCAACATTCAGAAAACGGTGATCATGGCATCTGGTCTCATCACTTCATGCCAAATAGATGGGGAAACAATAAGAGATTTTAGGACAAGGAAGCCTGGCACGCTGCACTCCCTGGGTTTTCAAGGAGTCGGACGTAACTTAGCGACTGAACAATAGCAATGAATTAAGTTACTCAAAATCAGATCATTTCACACTTGAGAAAATCTGTATTTCCTACTTGTTTTGAAAAATGAGAGGATGGACGACATGGCAGTGCAGCAGGTGAGACAGGAGGCCAGGCCTCTCGATGCACAGATGGTCCCCCCTTATGCTCCTTTGCAAGCATTTTTCCTCCTTAAAAAAGTAGGTTTACTGAGATACAGTGATCATAAACTGTTATGCCGGTTTAAAGTGTCTACTTCCATGCTTTTGACATTTGCATGCCCGTTGGGTCCATCTCACAGTGAAGACCCCGGGGGGTCTGGCTCCGCAGGCGTCTCCTGGTGCCCTGTTGCGCCTTGTCTGTGCCCCAGTGCCCAGTCTCCAGAGGCTCGTTTGCATTTCATAGAGTTTATGTTGATTGGAAACATACAGGACCTACTCTCTTTTTGCCTGGTATCTTCCACTCAGCTAATTATCTTGAGATTCAGCCTTACTTTTGCATGAATTCATGCCTTTTTATGAGCAGTATTCCGTTATAAGATCATACCCTAGCTTACTAATCCAGGCACCTGTGTTTGGACGCTGGCTTGTTTGCTGATCGTGGCCATCGCAGACAAAGCTGCTGTGAGCATCGTGCCTGAGGGTCCGAGTGGACAGGCGTCTCCCCTTCTCTTGGGTGAGCGCCTGGCAGTGCCGCCGCTGTGCGCAGTGGCTGGTGTACACTGGGTGGCCAGAGACACTGCCGGGCCCTCCTCCAGTGGCTGCGCTGCCTGTGCGCCCACCAGCACGTGTGAGGCTCCACCTGCCCCAGAAGCTCGCAGCCCCTGGGCGGTGGGTCTTGCTGCTGCTCGTGGTGGTGGGAGCTGTGCCGCTCCTGTGGTCCGAGCAGTCCTTGCTCTGATGACCAGCACTCGCTGGCCTCACGGCCTTGGTGAGAGTGCCTGCTCCTGTCTGTGGGTCACAGCCTCCATCATCTGCTTTATTTTTGTTCGTCTGGAGAGTTGCTCACATGTCCTTAGTGCAAGTCCCTCATGAGGTGTGTTTTGCAAGGGTTTCCTCAGGCCGCAGCTTGTGTTCTCGTTGCTTTTAGCAGTGCCTTTTGAATAGCAGAAAATCTTAATTTTGATGACGTTCGGTGTACCAGTTTTTCTTTGATGGACAATACTTTTGGTGACGTTCTATTTCATTTTTACGGATGGTGCAAGGTATGGGTTGACCGGGGCAGAGGACATCCAGCTGTCCCAGCGCCATTTGTTGAAAAGACAGACTGGCCATTGTCCAGTGAGTGCCCTTTGCACCTCTTTGAAAGCCAGTGGCCTGTGCTGTGGATCTGCTCCTGAGCACTCTGGTCTGCTCCACGGATGCCTGTGTCTGTCTCGCAGCCACGCCACAGAGTCTCTTCCTGGTGCCCTTGTGGTGAGTCCTAGAGCGAAGGGGACAGCCTCCAGTGAGTCCCTCTTCTGCAGAATGGCGCTGTCCTACGTGTTGGCATTCCTCGGGGATTTTAGATTCAGCCTGTCTGTTTCTACAGAGAGCTTGTTGAGACTTGGTCAGGCTGGCCTGATGGCCCCTTCAGGCCCACTCCGGGGGCAGTAGGCACCCTGCTTACTTGGAGCAGGGTTGATGCACAGGATTGCTAGTCTCCAGTGCACAGCCAAGTGATTGAGTCCTGCCTTTCTTTCCGGTCCCCTTCCTGTTCTCGCTTGTGGCGGCAGCCTTTTGGCCTCCGTCCCTTGCTCATGCCCGCTCCTTCCTGCCTATTAAAGCCTTCTGTTGAGCAGCTCCTCATGCTCCTTTGTGTCTGCGGTTTGGACTGCCTGACTGCCTGATTGTAATCAGTTTTTGCTCTAATAAACTAAAAATTTTTAACATGCCTCAGTGTATCTTTTAACTGTTTTGAATAAGTTTTATAAGAGTGAATCTTCACCATCAGTTACTTCCCTTTAAAAAATGGTTGTCCTTATTTTTGGCTGTGCTGGGTCTTCGCTGCTGAGCTCCGGCTTTCTCTAGTTGGGGTGAGTGGGGGCTGCCCTCTAGTTGTGGTGCTGCAGACTTCACACTGCGTTGGGCTCTCGGTAGAGCACAGGTTCTCGGCTCAAGGGCTCAGTAGTTGTGGTGCAGGGACTCAGTTGCCCCACGGCAGGTGGGACCTTGCTGGGCCACGGATCGAACCAGTGTCCCTGCATTGCAAGGCAGACTCTTAACCACTGATCCACTCGGGAGGCTGAAAGTTACTGGATTGGTGCAAACATGATTGCAGCTTCAGACTGAATTTTAAATCATATGACTAGACTCAAACACATCTTTATTAGTCTAAATAGGAACCGTTACAGTCAATACATGTTTGCCAGCAAGAAATGTTCGTTTATTCCTGTAGCGCAAAAATCCATCCTTCGGGATTTGATGAACTCTTGGAAAGCATTTTCTGCTTCCTCTTGGTTGTGGAAGTGTTTGCCCTGCAAAAAGTTACCAAGATGCTTGAAGAAGACATAGTTGGTTGGCAAGAGGTCTGGTGAAAATGGCAGATGAGGCAAAACTTTGCAGCCCAGTTCATTCGACTTTTGAAGCAATGGTTGTATGACATGTGGAGCGTTGTCGTGGAGAATTGGGCCCTTCCTGTTGGCCAATAGCAGCTGCAGGCATCGCAGGTTTTGGTGCATCTCATCCATTTGCTGAGCACACTCCTCAGATGTGACGGGTTAGCCAGGATTTGGAAAGCTGTAGGGGATCAGACAGGCAGCAGGTGACAGCACGGTGGCCATGACCTTTTTTGGTGCACGTCTGGTGGAGCTTGTTGGCCCAGCCACTGAGCTGGTCATTGCTGGTTGTCAGATAAAATCCACCTTTTGTCACATATCACAGTCTGACCGGGAAATGGTTTGTTGTTGCATAGAACGATGATTTTGATTTTCAGTCAGCTCATAAGGCACCCACTTAGCAAGCTTTCTCGCCTTTCCAACTTGCTTCGAGTGCTGAGCAACCATAGAGTGGCTGACGCTGAGTTCTTCGGCACCTTCTCTTGTGGTTGTAAGAGGGTCAGCTTCGATGATTGTTCTCAGTTGGTCGTTGTCCGCTTCTGATGGCCAGCCACTGTGCTCCTCATCTTCAAGGCTCTCATCTACTTTGTAAAACTTCTTGAACCACGACTGCACTGTACATTCATTAACATTCCTAGACCAAGTGAGCTGTTGA
Organism: Raphicerus campestris; assembly: GCA_006410735.1. Classification (NCBI taxonomy): domain Eukaryota; kingdom Metazoa; phylum Chordata; class Mammalia; order Artiodactyla; family Bovidae; genus Raphicerus; species Raphicerus campestris. The sequence continues at coordinate 357,151 of SJYW01004825.1, forward strand.
TGTTGTGAGTTATCTCTGCTGCTTTATGACCCATTCTGAACTTGAATAAGAAAGTTCCTCAAATGTGCTTTCTGTCAAACATTATTTCCATAATCTAAAATAAAGAAGTAGTAAGTCAGTAACAAAAAAGACATTAAGCGAGAAATGTTCATTAAAATGAGGTATAACATAACTGCATTTATTTAAGATGTGTTCCAGTATCAAATGGCAAAGTTCAGCAGTGGAAAACCAAAATTACTTTTTCACCAACCTAATACTTTCCTATTGATGCAGAATTGTTACTATCTCTCTGACAGTTCACAGGCTCTATTTTCTTTTTTTTTTCCTCCTTGTTCACTTTATACATTAAAACAGAGAGAGTCCCAGAAGGGAAGCATTGCTGCTCCCCTGACGCACTGGAGGGCTTCCTGGTGAACTCGTGGCGTGCTGGGGGCAGCCTCATGGCTGGCGGGCTGCTGTGCTGCCCAGCCGGGGCTCTGGGCGCCTGTCTGCTGAGGCGCCCAGCGCTGACCTGTGCTGCTTTCTCCTCCGCAGGACCACCAGCAGACGGTGCCACTTCGCACTTGAACAAGTCATCCACTTGGGGGTGAAAGGTATTGCTTTGGGGGATGCTGGTATTATATCTTCCTGGAGTATTTTAGAAGCTTCCTGTATAATTTTGTGTGAATCAATTTCTTCACTTAGAAGTGAATGGAAATTCGGAGAGCCAGTGTTTTTTCTGTTGGGGAGGTTCATTGTTTTCTGACAATCTCAAGTATGTAGAAATAGCACACTTAAATTATTAACAATGAAACGATTGTACTCTGCCTCCCCATCTTAACATAACTCGTTTGTGTGCTACAAAGGAACAGAGCATGGCATGGTGGCAAAGAATGTGCGGTGCTGGCCTTGCGCTGCGGCTGAGGGGCAGACCTGGAGCAGGGGCCGAGGGGCACACCCACGAGCATGTCTTCTCTACTCACCTTTCTCAGCTTCTCAGTAATATCTGCCTTCTCATGCTGTCTTGTTTTAAAAGTGTTGTTTCCAGAAGAAATCATCTTACAGCCTCCCCAGGTGGCGTGGAATTGGACCCATGCCCAAGACACCAAAAGTGACGGACAGCCTACCTCCAAGGTACTGCTCGGATCTGCGTCAACAGGGCACGGTTTCCTCTGAGTTTACTGCGCACCAGAGGAGTGTAGTGAGTGTGGTTCACAGAGAGCCCCACGTCGCAGTGAGAGTGAAGCCAGGCACTGTGTGAAGTCTGTGTGCATTTACCTGTAGGGAAATGGCAGCTGCAGGCTGCTAAGCAGGGAAAAGGGCGATAAGGACAGATTGTGTGAGCACGCAGTTTTTTTATTTGTTCATTTGTTTTTATTTACTTTTTAATTTTTTCATTGAAAGCTAATGCTGTACAGAATTTTGTGGTTTGCTGTCGTTAAGAATCAGCCATAGGCACACCCACGTCCCCTCCCTCCCATCTCCCTCCGCGCCCCACCCTCCCGCCTGTGGCAGAGCCCTGTGAATTCCCTGAGTCATCCAGCGGATCCCCACTGCCCGTCTGTCTCACGCATGGTACTGTGAACTTCCATGTTACTCTCTCTGTACATCTCCCCTTCTCCCTCCTCCCCTCCCACCGTGTCCATAGGTTCATAGCTCTTTCTCTGAAAGAGAAATTAAGGAATCAATCCAATTTACCATTGCAACAAAAAGAATATCTAGGAATAAACTTAGCTAAGGTGAAAAAAGACCTGTATACAGAAAACTATAAGACACTGATGAAGGAAATCAGTTCAGTCACTCAGTCATANTGAGCGCCTGGCAGTGCCGCCGCTGTGCGCAGTGGCTGGTGTACACTGGGTGGCCAGAGACACTGCCGGGCCCTCCTCCAGTGGCTGCGCTGCCTGTGCGCCCACCAGCACGTGTGAGGCTCCACCTGCCCCAGAAGCTCGCAGCCCCTGGGCGGTGGGTCTTGCTGCTGCTCGTGGTGGTGGGAGCTGTGCCGCTCCTGTGGTCCGAGCAGTCCTTGCTCTGATGACCAGCACTCGCTGGCCTCACGGCCTTGGTGAGAGTGCCTGCTCCTGTCTGTGGGTCACAGCCTCCATCATCTGCTTTATTTTTGTTCGTCTGGAGAGTTTCTCACATGTCCTTAGTGCAAGTCCCTCATGAGGTGTGTTTTGCAAGGGTTTCCTCAGGCCGCAGCTTGTGTTCTCGTTGCTTTTAGCAGTGCCTTTTGAATAGCAGAAAATCTTAATTTTGATGACGTTCGGTGTACCAGTTTTTCTTTGATGGACAATACTTTTGGTGACATTCTATTTCATTTTTACGGATGGTGCAAGGTATGGGTTGACCGGGGCAGAGGACATCCAGCTGTCCCAGCGCCATTTGTTGAAAAGACAGACTGGCCATTGTCGAGTGAGTGCCCTTTGCACCTCTTTGAAAGCCAGTGGCCTGTGCTGTGGATCTGCTCCTGAGCACTCTGGTCTGCTCCACGGATGCCTGTGTCTGTCTCGCAGCCACGCCACAGAGTCTCTTCCTGGTGCCCTTGTGGTGAGTCCTAGAGCGAAGGGGACAGCCTCCAGTGAGTCCCTCTTCTGCAGAATGGCGCTGTCCTACGTGTTGGCATTCCTCGGGGATTTTAGATTCAGCCTGTCTGTCTCTACAGAGAGCTTGTTGAGACTTGGTCAGGCTGGCCTGATGGCCCCTTCAGGCCCACTCCGGGGGCAGTAGGCACCCTGCTTACTTGGAGCAGGGTTGATGCACAGGATGGCTAGTCTCCAGTGCACAGCCAAGTGATTGAGTCCTGCCTTTCTTTCCGGTCCCCTTCCCGTTCTCGCTTGTGGCGGCAGCCTTTTGGCCTCCGTCCCTTGCTCATGCCCGCTCCTTCCTGCCTATTAAAGCCTTCTGTTGAGCAGCTCCTCGTGCTCCTTTGTGTCTGCGGTTTGGACTGCCTGACTGCCTGATTGTAATCAGTTTTTGCTCTAATAAACTAAAAATTTTAACATGCCTCAGTGTATCTTTTAACTGTTTTGAATAAGTTTTATAAGAGTGAATCTTCACCATCAGTTACTTCCCTTTAAAAAATGGTTGTCCTTATTTTTGGCTGTGCTGGGTCTTTGCTGCTGAGCTCCGGCTTTCTCTAGTTGGGGTGAGTGGGGGCTGCCCTCTAGTTGTGGTGCTGCAGACTGCGTTGGGCTCTCGGTAGAGCACAGGTTCTCGGCTCAAGGGCTCAGTAGTTGTGGTGCAGGGACTCAGTTGCCCCACGGCAGGTGGGACCTTGCTGGGCCACGGATCGAACCAGTGTCCCTGCATTGCAAGGCAGACTCTTAACCACTGATCCACTCGGGAGGCTGAAAGTTACTGGATTGGTGCAAACATGATTGCAGCTTCAGACTGAATTTTAAATCATATGACTAGACTCAGACACATCTTTATTAGTCTAAATAGGAACCGTTACAGTCAGTACATGTTTGCCAGCAAGAAATGTTCATTTATTCCTGTAGCGCAAAAATCCATCCTTCGGGATTTGATGAACTCTTGGAAAGCATTTTCTGCTTCCTCTTGGTTGTGGAAGTGTTTGCCCTGCAAAAAGTTACCAAGATGCTTGAAGAAGACATAGTTGGTTGGCAAGAGGTCTGGTGAAAATGGCAGATGAGGCAAAACTTTGCAGCCCAGTTCATTCGACTTTTGAAGCAATGGTTGTATGACATGTGGAGCGTTGTCGTGGAGAATCGGGCCCTTCCTGTTGGCCAATAGCAGCTGCAGGCATCGCAGGTTTTGGTGCATCTCATCCATTTGCTGAGCACACTCCTCAGATGTGACGGGTTAGCCAGGATTTGGAAAGCTGTAGGGGATCAGACGGGCAGCAGGTGACAGCACGGTGGCCATGACCTTTTTTGGTGCACGTCTGGTGGAGCTTGTTGGCCCAGCCACTGAGCTGGTCATTGCTGGTTGTCAGATAAAATCCACCTTTTGTCACATATCACAGTCTGACCGGGAAATGGTTTGTTGTTGCATAGAACGATGATTTTGATTTTCAGTCAGCTCATAAGGCACCCACTTAGCAAGCTTTCTCGCCTTTCCAACTTGCTTCGAGTGCTGAGCAACCATAGAGTGGCTGACGCTGAGTTCTTCGGCACCTTCTCTTGTGGTTGTAAGAGGGTCAGCTTCGATGATTGTTCTCAGTTGGTCGTTGTCCGCTTCTGATGGCCAGCCACTGTGCTCCTCATCTTCAAGGCTCTCATCTACTTTGTAAAACTTCTTGAACCACGACTGCACTGTACATTTGTTAACATTCCTAGACCAAGTGAGCTGTTGATGTTGTGAGTTATCTCTGCTGCTTTATGACCCATTCTGAACTTGAATAAGAAAGTTCCTCAAATGTGCTTTCTGTCAAACATTATTTCCATAATCTAAAATAAAGAAGTAGTAAGTCAGTAACAAAAAAGACATTAAGCGAGAAATGTTCATTAAAATGAGGTATAACATAACTGCATTTATTTAAGATGTGTTCCAGTATCAAATGGCAAAGTTCAGCAGTGGAAAACCAAAATTACTTTTTCACCAACCTAATACTTTCCTATTGATGCAGAATTGTTACTATCTCTCTGACAGTTCACAGGCTCTATTTTCTTTTTTTTTTCCTCCTTGTTCACTTTATACATTAAAACAGAGAGAGTCCCAGAAGGGAAGCATTGCTGCTCCCCTGACGCACTGGAGGGCTTCCTGGTGAACTCGTGGCGTGCTGGGGGCAGCCTCATGGCTGGCGGGCTGCTGTGCTGCCCAGCCGGGGCTCTGGGCGCCTGTCTGCTGAGGCGCCCAGCGCTGACCTGTGCTGCTTTCTCCTCCGCAGGACCACCAGCAGACGGTGCCACTTCGCACTTGAACAAGTCATCCACTTGGGGGTGAAAGGTACTGCTTTGGGGGATGCTGGTATTATATCTTCCTGGAGTATTTTAGAAGCTTCCTGTATAATTTTGTGTGAATCAATTTCTTCACTTAGAAGTGAATGGAAATTCGGAGAGCCAGTGTTTTTTCTGTTGGGGAGGTTCATTGTTTTCTGACAATCTCAAGTATGTAGAAATAGCACACTTAAATTATTAACAATGAAACGATTGTACTCTGCCTCCCCATCTTAACATAACTCGTTTGTGTGCTACAAAGGAACAGAGCATGGCATGGTGGCAAAGAACGTGCGGTGCTGGCCTTGCGCTGCGGCTGAGGGGCAGACCTGGAGCAGGGGCCGAGGGGCACACCCACGAGCATGTCTTCTCTACTCACCTTTCTCAGCTTCTCAGTAATATCTGCCTTCTCATGCTGTCTTGTTTTAAAAGTGTTGTTTCCAGAAGAAATCATCTTACAGCCTCCCCAGGTGGCGTGGAATTGGACCCATGCCCAAGACACCAAAAGTGACGGACAGCCTACCTCCAAGGTACTGCTCGGATCTGCGTCAACAGGGCNGGGAAATGGTTTGTTGTTGCATAGAACGATGATTTTGATTTTCAGTCAGCTCATAAGGCACCCACTTAGCAAGCTTTCTCGCCTTTCCAACTTGCTTCGAGTGCTGAGCAACCATAGAGTGGCTGACGCTGAGTTCTTCGGCACCTTCTCTTGTGGTTGTAAGAGGGTCAGCTTCGATGATTGTTCTCAGTTGGTCGTTGTCCGCTTCTGATGGCCAGCCACTGTGCTCCTCATCTTCAAGGCTCTCATCTACTTTGTAAAACTTCTTGAACCACGACTGCACTGTACATTTGTTAACATTCCTAGACCAAGTGAGCTGTTGATGTTGTGAGTTATCTCTGCTGCTTTATGACCCATTCTGAACTTGAATAAGAAAGTTCCTCAAATGTGCTTTCTGTCAAACATTATTTCCATAATCTAAAATAAAGAAGTAGTAAGTCAGTAACAAAAAAGACATTAAGCGAGAAATGTTCATTAAAATGAGGTATAACATAACTGCATTTATTTAAGATGTGTTCCAGTATCAAATGGCAAAGTTCAGCAGTGGAAAACCAAAATTACTTTTTCACCAACCTAATACTTTCCTATTGATGCAGAATTGTTACTATCTCTCTGACAGTTCACAGGCTCTATTTTCTTTTTTTTTTCCTCCTTGTTCACTTTATACATTAAAACAGAGAGAGTCCCAGAAGGGAAGCATTGCTGCTCCCCTGACGCACTGGAGGGCTTCCTGGTGAACTCGTGGCGTGCTGGGGGCAGCCTCATGGCTGGCGGGCTGCTGTGCTGCCCAGCCGGGGCTCTGGGCGCCTGTCTGCTGAGGCGCCCAGCGCTGACCTGTGCTGCTTTCTCCTCCGCAGGACCACCAGCAGACGGTGCCACTTCGCACTTGAACAAGTCATCCACTTGGGGGTGAAAGGTACTGCTTTGGGGGATGCTGGTATTATATCTTCCTGGAGTATTTTAGAAGCTTCCTGTATAATTTTGTGTGAATCAATTTCTTCACTTAGAAGTGAATGGAAATTCGGAGAGCCAGTGTTTTTTCTGTTGGGGAGGTTCATTGTTTTCTGACAATCTCAAGTATGTAGAAATAGCACACTTAAATTATTAACAATGAAACGATTGTACTCTGCCTCCCCATCTTAACATAACTCGTTTGTGTGCTACAAAGGAACAGAGCATGGCATGGTGGCAAAGAACGTGCGGTGCTGGCCTTGCGCTGCGGCTGAGGGGCAGACCTGGAGCAGGGGCCGAGGGGCACACCCACGAGCATGTCTTCTCTACTCACCTTTCTCAGCTTCTCAGTAATATCTGCCTTCTCATGCTGTCTTGTTTTAAAAGTGTTGTTTCCAGAAGAAATCATCTTACAGCCTCCCCAGGTGGCGTGGAATTGGACCCATGCCCAAGACACCAAAAGTGACGGACAGCCTACCTCCAAGGTACTGCTCGGATCTGCGTCAACAGGGCACGGTTTCCTCTGAGTTTACTGCGCACCAGAGGAGTGTAGTGAGTGTGGTTCACAGAGAGCCCCACGTCGCAGTGAGAGTGAAGCCAGGCACTGTGTGAAGTCTGTGTGCGTTTACCTGTAGGGAAATGGCAGCTGCAGGCTACTAAGCAGGGAAAAGGGCGATAAGGACAGATTGTGTGAGCACGCAGTTTTTTTATTTGTTCATTTGTTTTTATTTACTTTTTAATTTTTTCATTGAAAGCTAATGCTGTACAGAATTTTGTGGTTTGCTGTCGTTAAGAATCAGCCATAGGCACACCCACGTCCCCTCCCTCCCATCTCCCTCCGCGCCCCACCCTCCCGCCTGTGGCAGAGCCCTGTGAGTTCCCTGAGTCATCCAGCGGATCCCCACTGCCCGTCTGTCTCACGCATGGTACTGTGAACTTCCATGTTACTCTCTCTGTACATCTCCCCTTCTCCCTCCTCCCCTCCCACCGTGTCCATAGGTTCATAGCTCTTTCTCTGAAAGAGAAATTAAGGAATCAATCCAATTTACCATTGCAACAAAAAGAATATCTAGGAATAAACTTAGCTAAGGTGAAAAAAGACCTGTATACAGAAAACTATAAGACACTGATGAAGGAAATCAGTTCAGTCACTCAGTCATATCCAACTCTCTGCGACCCCATGGACTGCAGCACGCCAGGCCTCCCTGTCCACCACCAACTCCCAGAGCTTACACAAACTCTTGTCCACCGAGTCCGTGATGCCATCCAGCCATCTTATCCTCTGTCTTCCCCTTCTCCTCCCGCCTTCAATCTTTCCCAGCATCAGGATCTTTTCAAATGAGTCAGCTCTTTGCATCAGGTGGCCAAAGTATTGGAGTTTTAGCTTCAGCATCAGTCCTTCCAATGACTATCCAGGACTGATCTCCTTTACGATGGACTGGTTGGATCTCCTTGCAGTCCACGGGAGTCTCAAGAGTCTTCTCCAACACCACAGTTCAAAAGCATCAATTCTTTGACACTCAGCTTTCTTTATAGTCCAACTCTCACATCCATACATGACCACTGGAAAAACCATAACTTTCACTAGATGGACCTTTGTTGGCAAAGTAATGTCTCTCCTTTTTATTAATATGCTGTCTAAGATGGTTATAACTTTCCTTCCAAGCAGTAAGTGTCTTTTAATTTCATGGCTACAGTCACCATTTGCAGTGATTTTGGAGCCCAGGAAAATAAAATTTGTCACTGTTTCCACCGTTTCCCCATCTGTTTGACATGAAGTGATGGGACTGGATGCCATGATCTTATTTTCTGAATGTTGAGCTTAAAGCCAACTTTTTCACTCTCCTCTTTCACTTTCATCAAGAGGCTCTTTAGTTCTTCCTCACTTTCTGCCATAAGGATGGTGTCATCTGCACATCTGAGGCTATTGCTCTTTCTCCCAGCGATCTTGATTCCAGCTTGTACTTCCTTCAGTCCAGCGTTTCTCATGAGGTACTCTGCATATAAGTTAAATAAGCAGGGTGACAATATACAGCCTTGACGTACTCCTTTTCCTGTTGTAACCAGTCTGTGGTTCCATGTCCAGTTCTAACTGTTGCTTCCTGACCTGCATACAGATTCCTCAGGAGGCAGGTCAGGTGGTCTGGTATTCCCACCTCTTTCAGAATTTTCCACAGTTTGTTGTGATCTGAACAGTCAAAGGCTTTGGCATAGTCAATAAAGCAGAAATAGATGTTTTTCTGGAACTCTCTTGCTTTTTCCATGATCCAGCGGATGTTGGGAATTTGATCTCTGGTTCCTCTGCCTTTTCTAAATCCAGCTTGAGCATCTGAAAATTCATGGTTCATGTACTGTTGAAGCCCAGATTGGAGAATTTTGAGCATTACTTTACTAGCGTGTGAGATGAGTGTAATTGTGCGGTAGTTTGAGCATTCTTTGGCATTGTCTTTCTTTGGAATTGGAATGAAAACTGACCTTTTCCAGTCCTGTGGCCACTGCTGAGTTTTCCAAATTTGCTTACATATTGAGTGCAGCACGTTCTCAGCATCATCTTTTAGGAGCTGAAATAGCTCAACTGGAATTCTATCACCTCCACTAGCTTTGTTCATAGTGATGCTTCCTAAGGCCAACTTGACTTTGCATTCTNCTGTGGGTCAAGCCGGGCCCCGACGATGCAGAACCCTGAGCACTCCTCTCTTCCCACAGACTCAGTCTCAGTCTAGATGGAGGTACTGGAAACACCTGCAGTTGACTGTTCTGAAATGAAGCCACTCCTTTCTGAACTGAGGACACCAGCTCTCAGAAAGCTCTACAGCCACACAGCAAACGGCTACAGGTAAAGCAAATGAGCCTTTCCAAGCCGCTCCCGTGCTCCGATCCCAAGGCCTGCACCAGGGCATTCTGGCGCCAGGAGCACGAGGCTGCGTCTCCCCCGGTGCCGCCTGGCTGCTACCTGCAGGATGGCCTCGATGATGGTCACTGTCTTCCCCGTCCCCGGAGGCCCGAAGAGCACGTAGGGGATCGGGCGGCAGTCTCCGCTCAGGATCCTCCTCACTGCCAGCTTCTGGTTCTCGTTGAGCACGGGGTTGAAGAACTCCTTTTCTCTCGCTTTCGGGGATCCGCTGACTGCGTCAGGGAGAGACGGTCAGTGGGTCATAGGCAGGGCCCTTCAAGACCCACTTAGCATCACTCACCAAGACAGCTGGCTGACTGCAAAAGTCCAGGCCACTCACCCCTCCCCATTTCACTTGGACAGTGTCACCAAGGTGTCAGATGTTGTGATTAACAGGCGGACAAGAACAGCCACCATCAAGGCCAGAGCGTGTGTCCCCCGGCAGCCCCGACGTCTCCCTCCAGGGCTGCAGGAGCCAGCCTGGTCCCAGACTCACCCAGCTTGCTGACCTCTGTGGTGAAGGCCTGCGGCGCTGGTGTGTCCTGGGTACTTGCCTGGTGCTCCTCTGGGGCATGCTTAGTTTGGTCCTTCACAGCTTTCCCATTCTAGAAAAAAATCACACGAAAAAAATTGCTTAAAAAAAAGCTCTGTGTTCACGCAAGCTTTAAGTGTGAATGTAAGCCATCATCAAACACTTGTTTCACTGACTTAACAGCTCTCTGCATAGATCACAGGTCATCCCTTTCAGATGCAATGGGAATGCAGAATATCTAATAAAAACTGCTAAAAAGGACTATATTCTTCTTGAGTCCAGGATGTACACTCTCCTTGCGGAGCCTGCTCATCTGCGAGGAGAACCCACAAGGGCTGACCGCAGGCGCGGCCCTTGCTCCCCGGGGCCCCAGGTCCGCTGTGTGTGTGGAGGTCCCGTGAGCTAGGCAAGCAGTCGGCCCCAGGCAGACCCTCGCCTGCCCCTTGGGTGCGAGGCGGCCCTGGGTCTGCTCCCTCATCTACTGGGTCAGGGTTGTGCTGAGGAACTGGTTTTGCACATAAACTGGTTTTTAAACATAAACTGAATCTGACCTGGACCAACAGAACTAATTTTCAAATTTCTCATTATAATCAACATGGTAATAAACAGCTCTGCACATATATGATTGTGCAATCACCTGATTACTTTCACAGTGTAAATTCCCAAAGTAAAATTTCTATACAGGTTTTTACACTGGAAGTTATCTTTTTTCAAATTTTAGTCCAAGAGATCACAGCAATCCAACCTCCCAGCATCATCTCAGTTTTACAGGAGACTGACAGACAGTAAGGAGCAGGCCTCCAAAGCATGCAACTGGACGGGTCTGGACACACCCACACCCGGGACCCCATCACCACAAAAAAGCCAGGCTGCCTCTCAATCCCCAAGCACCCCCATACGCCCTCCTGCTGTTGCAGCCTGACGTGCATCTTCCCAAATGTTCTATTCACAGAAGCGCACAGACGCAGGCTTTCTGACATCTCCACACGGTGTAACAGGAGGTCCGGAGGCCCCTTTGGGCTGTGTGTACGCAGATGTTACCCTCTTTCTTGCTGAGAAGACATTCATGGTGAGAACAAACTGACTGCTGGCCTATCGTCCGTGGATGGACAGGGATTGTTTCTTGAGTCTGGGCCATTGCAAGGGAGGCTGCTGTGCACGTGCTCCCACTGCTCCCGGGGAGACGCCTGCACTGCACGCTGCGGGCAATCTCCTGCTCAGGCACTCACCCTCTGTGTCCAGTCCGGTCTGTGTTCCCACCAGTGAGTGCAGTGAGGCTCCCTTGGGCCCAGAGTGTAGCCATGTTAATAGGTGTGTGGTGGGGTCTCACTGTGGCTGTGTGTTTCCCTAACAACTAACACTGAGCATCTTCTCACGGTCTTGTCACCTGGACGTGGTTCATCTGTATAACATCTGCTCAGGTATTGCTTCATTAAAAATATTTTTATACTGAATTTGCAAAATTCTTCAATATGTAGTCTTGATACAAAGATTTTATCAGATAACATGACTTGTAGTCTGTCACTTGCCTTTTCATTGTCTTAAGTGTCTTTTTAAAAGAAAGTTTATTTATTTGGCTGCGCTGGATCCTGGTTGTGGCATGCAAACTCCTAGCTGTAGCACACGGAATCTTACTTCCCTGACTGGGGATCAAACCCAGGCCCCCTGCATTGGGAGCACAGAATCTTAACCACTGGACCACCAGGGAAGTCCTGTGCAAGGCTTTTTGTCTTCTTTTTTTTTAACAGTGAGAACAAAATAACTTACTGGAATATGAAGATCAGAGCTGAATGAGTGTACCACTAATGGCAAAAAGGGGTATTTTCACAGAAGCAGTATCTTTCCCAATTCCATCTCCATTTGAAGTCAATCAAAACATACCAGCAGCCATTTAGTGAAAACGCTGCCTCCCCACGAGGAAGACATGGGCTCTGGCTCTGGGCTCCCTGGCCTGGGGCTCTGAAGGCTGGTGGCAGGGGCTGGGGTGACCACAGTGGCCGCGTCTCGTTTCTCCTCTCAGCAATCACTGCTCAAGGTCTGAACCTGCTGCTTCACGTATTCTGTCTGATTTTTAATCGTCTAGCCAGGAAGGTAAATCCACTCCCTGCAATTCCACCTTGGCTGGGTGCTTTGTCTGCAAGCTGGCTAATATGTAACAGGACAAAGCTCTGTATTTAAAGCGCTAAGATTCAGCTCATCAGGACTGTGATCCACTACAACAGCAATACTTCCTAAGAATCGGGCAGTGGGATGGGCCAGGAAATGAGGTGAAAACACAGTTTTGCAGATGACATTGCATCTTTGTTCAATGAAGACCTCTTTCTATTTTTCAGAGCAAAACTGAGTTCAACTCCCAGTTACATAGCAGATGATTTTAATGGAAACCTTTAGAGAATTTTCTGTGGTTGTATAGGCATTCTAAAGCTATAAGTTATCCATTTTTGGAGAGGAGCTACAAGGTAGTAAAAAGGTTTATATATGTCAGATATAACTTAAAAATTTGTATTTACTATCAAGTCAAAGCATGCTCAAAAAAGCAAATTCCAATAGCACAGAATTATAAGTTACAAGTTGTAACCTGTGGCATGAAGGGTTTTTCTTATTAATGGAAATTCTATGATAAATAAAACCACTTCTATTTTACTCTTGAAAATAAAATGTAGAGCCTAGAACAATACCTGGCACGTAATACCAGGTATTTATGGACCTACTGATTCTACATTAAAAAATACCCTTGTAACCTGTACAAAGATCACAAAAGAATGATGTTCTTGGTGTGCAGCACTTTCGGAAGTCTTCTATGCATGTGTAACGATAAAAACGTGCCTGAGTGTACACAAAAACCATGTAACTTAAAAATAAAACTACAGAGCAAAGATTAATAAAACTAATGACTGGCTCTTTGAGAAGATAAACAAAACTGACAAGCCACCAGCCAGACTCATCAAGAACAAAAGGGAGAAAAATGAAGTCAACAAAACTAGAAATGGACAAGGCGAGGTCGTAACAGACAACAGAAATACAGAAGGTCACGGGAGAATATCGCGAGCAACGTGTGCTGGTGAAGTGGACAGCCTAGAGGAAACGGGCAGGTGCTTAGGGAAGATCGGCCTCCCGAGACTGAGCCAGGGAGAAACAGAAACCATGAGCAACCCCGTCACAGACACCGAAGTCCAAACAGTGACCAAGAAGCTCCCAGAAACAAAGCCCCAGGGCCAGGGGCTTCACAGGGCAATTCTATCAAACATGTGGAGAAGAGCTAATGCGGATTTTTCTGAAATTCTTCCCAAATATTGCAAAGGAAGGAATACTTCCAAACTCATTCTATGAGGCCACAATCACCCTGATACTAAAACCAGGTAAAGACAAGACAAAAAAAGAGAATTACAGGCCAGTATCATTGATGAACATAGATGCAAAAATTCTCAACAAATTCTAGCCAACAATTTTTAAACAGAACACATTAAAAAGCTCATATCCCATGATTAAGTCGGGTTTATTCCAGGGATGCAAGAGTTCTTCAATATATGCACATCAATCAATGTGATATATCATATCAACAAATTGAAAGATAAAAACCATATGGTCATCTCAATAGATACAGAAAAAGCCTTTGACAAAATTCAGCATCCATTTATGATAAAAATGCTCCCAAAAATGGGCACAGAAGGAACCTACTTCAGCGTGGTAAAGGCCATGTATGAGAAGCCCACAGCAAACATGATTCTCAGTGGGGAAAACTAAAAGCACTCCCTCTCAGATCAGGAGCGAGACAAGGCTGTCCACTCTCACCACAATTATTCAGAACAGGCCTGGAAGTCCCACCTACGACAGACAAGAAAAGAAATGGGAGGAATCCAGATGGGAGAAGAAGTAAAAAACTGTTGTGCTTTTCTGTCGTACATGAACAAGAATCAGCCATAGGCACACCCATGCCCCTGCCTCCCATCTCCCTCCGCGCCCCGCCCTCCCGCCTGTGGCAGAGCCCTGTGAGTTCCCTGAGTCATCCAGCGGATCCCCACTGCCCGTCTGTCTCACGCATGGTACTGTGAACTTCCATGTTACTCTCTCTGTACATCTCCCCTTCTCCCTCCTCCCCTCCCACCGTGTCCATAGGTTCATAGCTCTTTCTCTGAAAGAGAAATTAAGGAATCAATCCAATTTACCATTGCAACAAAAAGAATATCTAGGAATAAACTTAGCTAAGGTGAAAAAAGACCTGTATACAGAAAACTATAAGACACTGATGAAGGAAATCAGTTCAGTCACTCAGTCATATCCAACTCTCTGCGACCCCATGGACTGCAGCACGCCAGGCCTCCCTGTCCACCACCAACTCCCAGAGCTTACACAAACTCTTGTCCACCGAGTCCGTGATGCCATCCAGCCATCTCATCCTCTGTCTTCCCCTTCTCCTCCCGCCTTCAATCTTTCCCAGCATCAGGATCTTTTCAAATGAGTCAGCTCTTTGCATCAGGTGGCCAAAGTATTGGAGTTTTAGCTTCAGCATCAGTCCTTCCAATGACTATCCAGGACTGATCTCCTTTAGGATGGACTGGTTGGATCTCCTTGCAGTCCACGGGACTCTCAAGAGTCTTCTCCAACACCACAGTTCAAAAGCATCAATTCTTTGACACTCAGCTTTCTTTATAGTCCAACTCTCACATCCATACATGACCACTGGAAAAACCATAACTTTCACTAGATGGACCTTTGTTGGCAAAGTAATGTCTCTCCTTTTTATTAATATGCTGTCTAAGATGGTTATAACTTTCCTTCCAAGCAGTAAGTGTCTTTTAATTTCATGGCTACAGTCACCATTTGCAGTGATTTTGGAGCCCAGGAAAATAAAATTTGTCACTGTTTCCACCGTTTCCCCATCTGTTTGACATGAAGTGATGGGACTGGATGCCATGATCTTATTTTCTGAATGTTGAGCTTAAAGCCAACTTTTTCACTCTCCTCTTTCACTTTCATCAAGAGGCTCTTTAGTTCTTCCTCACTTTCTGCCATAAGGATGGTGTCATCTGCACATCTGAGGCTATTGCTCTTTCTCCCAGCGATCTTGATTCCAGCTTGTACTTCCTTCAGTCCAGCGTTTCTCATGAGGTACTCTGCATATAAGTTAAATAAGCAGGGTGACAATATACAGCCTTGACGTACTCCTTTTCCTGTTGTAACCAGTCTGTGGTTCCATGTCCAGTTCTAACTGTTGCTTCCTGACCTGCATACAGATTCCTCAGGAGGCAGGTCAGGTGGTCTGGTATTCCCACCTCTTTCAGAATTTTCCACAGTTTGTTGTGATCTGAACAGTCAAAGGCTTTGGCATAGTCAATAAAGCAGAAATAGATGTTTTTCTGGAACTCTCTTGCTTTTTCCATGATCCAGCGGATGTTGGGAATTTGATCTCTGGTTCCTCTGCCTTTTCTAAATCCAGCTTGAGCATCTGAAAATTCATGGTTCATGTACTGTTGAAGCCCAGATTGGAGAATTTTGAGCATTACTTTACTAGCGTGTGAGATGAGTGTAATTGTGCGGTAGTTTGAGCATTCTTTGGCATTGTCTTTCTTTGGAATTGGAATGAAAACTGACCTTTTCCAGTCCTGTGGCCACTGCTGAGTTTTCCAAATTTGCTTACATATTGAGTGCGGCACTTTCTCAGCATCATCTTTTAGGATCTGAAATAGCTCAAGTGGAATTCCATCACCTCCACTAGCTTTGTTCATAGTGATGCTTCCTAAGGCCCACTTGACTTCACATTCCAGGATGTCTGGATCTAGGTGAGTGATCACACCATTGTGATTATCCGAGTCATGAAGGTCCTTTTTGTACAGTTCTTCTGTGTATTCGTGCCACCTCTTTTTAATATCTTCTGCTTCTATTAGGTCCATACCATTTCTGTCCTTTATTGAGCCCGTCTTTGCATGAAATGTTCCCTTGGTATCTCTCATTTTCTTGACGAGCTCTCTAGTCTTTCCCATTCTACTGTTTTCCTGTATTTCTGTGCAGTGATCACTGAGGAAGGCTTTCTTATCTCTCGTTGCTATTCTTTGGAACTCTGCATTCAAGTGGGTATATCTTTCCTTTTCTCTTTTGCCTTTAGCTTCTCTTCTTTTCACAGCTATTTGTAAGACCTCCTCAGGCAACCACTTTGCCTTTCTGCATTTTTTTTTCCCCTTGGGGATGGTCTTGATCCCTGCCTCCTGTAGTATGTCATGAACCTCCGTCTGTAGTTCTTCAGGCACTCTGTGTGTCAGATCTAATCCCTTGAATGTATTTCTCACCTCCAGTGTATAATCATAAGGGATTTGATTTAGGTCATACCTGAATGTCCTAGTGGTTTTCCCTACTTTCTTCAATTTAAGTCTGAATTTGGCAATAAGGAGTTCGTGATCTGAGCCACACAGTCAGCTCCCGGTCTTATTTATGCTGACTGTGTAGAGCTATGACTTAACACTGTATGTAAAGATAAACTCAAAATGGGTTAAAGACCTAAACGTAAGACCAGAAACTATTGAACTCTTCGCGGAGAACACAGGCAGAACATTTGATGACATAAATCGAAGCAAGATCTTCTATGACCCACCTCCTAGAGTAATGGGAATATAAACAAAAATAAACAAGTGGGACCTAATTAAACTTAAAAGCTTTTGCACAGCAAAGGAAACCACAAACAAGGTGAGAAGACAACCCTCAGAATCGGAGAAAATAATAGCAAAGGAAACAAGTGATAAATAATTAATTTCCAAAATACACAAGCAGCTCATACAACTCAATACCAGAAAAGCAAACAGCCGAATCAAAAGGTGGGAAAGGGACTCAGACATTTCTCCAAAGAAGACATACAGATGGGTAACAAGCACATGAAAAGGTGCTGCACATCAGTCATTGTTAGAGAAATGCAAATCAGAACCACAGTGAGATACCACCTCACACCAGTCAGAATGGGCATCATCTAAAAGTCTACAGACAATGCAGGAGAGGGTATGGAGGAAAGGGAACAGTCTTGCGTTGCTGGTGGGAACGTGAAATGATGGAAGATGGTATGGAGACTCCTTAAAAACTAGGAATAACACCACCATGAAAGTGAAAGTTAAGCTAGCCGTGTCTGACTCTTTGCGACCCTGTGGACTGTAGCCTACCAGGCTTCTCCGTGGGATTCTCCAGGCAAGAATACTGGAGTGGGCTGCCATTTCCTTCTCCAGGGGATCTTCCCAACCCAGGGATTGAACCCGTGTCTCCCGCATTACAGGCAGATGCTTTAACCTCTGAGCCAGCATATGACCCAGCAGTCCCACTCCTAGGTATATATCCTGAGGAAATCAAAACTGAAAAAGACACATGGATCCCAGTGTTCATTCCAGCACTAGTACAGTGGCTGCAACATGGAGGCAACTTAGATGTCCGTCGACAGAGGAATGGATAAAGAAGCTGTGGCACACATACACAATGGAATCCTACTCAGCCCTAAAAAGGAAAGCATTTGAATCTGTTCTGATGAGGTGGATGAAACTAGGGCCTATTATACAGAGTGAAGGAGTAAGTCAGAAAGAGAAATATAAATATCATATGAAGTGAAGAAGTGAAGTGACGTTGCTCAGGCGTGTCCGACTCTTTGGGACCCCATGGACTGTAGCCTATCAGGTTCCTCCGTCCATGGGATTCTCCAGGCAAGAGTGCTGGAGTGGATTGCCATTTCCTTCTCCAGGGGACCTTCCCAACCCAGGAATCGAACCCGGGTCTCCAGAATTGCAGGCAGACATTTGACTGTCTGAGCCACCAGGGAAGCTGACACATATATATGGAATCTGAAGAGATGACACTGATGAATTTATTTTCAGGGCAGCAATGGAGAAACAGACAGAGAACAACCTATGGACACGGTGGGAGGGGAGGAGGGAGAAGGGGAGGTGTATGGAGAGACTAACGTGGAAGTTCACAATACCATACGTGACACAGAGAGGCAGTGGGAATTCGCTGGATGACTCAGGGAACTCACAGGGCTCTGCCACAGGCGGGAGGGCGGGGCGCGGAGGGAGATGGGAGGCAGGGGCATGGGTGTGCCTATGGCTGATTCTTGTTCATGTACGACAGAAAAGCACAACAGTTTTTTACTTCTTCTCCCATCTGGATTCCTCCCATTTCTTTTCTTGTCTGTCGTAGGTGGGACTTCCAGGCCTGTTCTGAATAATTGTGGTGAGAGTGGACAGCCTTGTCTCGCTCCTGATCTGAGAGGGAGTGCTTTTAGTTTTCCCCACTGAGAATCATGTTTGCTGTGGGCTTCTCATACATGGCCTTTACCACGCTGAAGTAGGTTCCTTCTGTGCCCATTTTTGGGAGCATTTTTATCATAAATGGATGCTGAATTTTGTCAAAGGCTTTTTCTGTATCTATTGAGATGACCATATGGTTTTTATCTTTCAATTTGTTGATATGATATATCACATTGATTGATGTGCATATATTGAAGAACTCTTGCATCCCTGGAATAAACCCGACTTAATCATGGGATATGAGCTTTTTAATGTGTTCTGTTTAAAAATTGTTGGCTAGAATTTGTTGAGAATTTTTGCATCTATGTTCATCAATGATACTGGCCTGTAATTCTCTTTTTTTGTCTTGTCTTTACCTGGTTTTAGTATCAGGGTGATTGTGGCCTCATAGAATGAGTTTGGAAGTATTCCTTCCTTTGCAATATTTGGGAAGAATTTCAGAAAAATCCGCATTAGCTCTTCTCCACATGTTTGATAGAATTGCCCTGTGAAGCCCCTGGCCCTGGGGCTTTGTTTCTGGGAGCTTCTTGGTCACTGTTTGGACTTCGGTGTCTGTGACGGGGTTGCTCATGGTTTCTGTTTCTCCCTGGCTCAGTCTCGGGAGGCCGATCTTCCCTAAGCACCTGCCCGTTTCCTCTAGGCTGTCCACTTCACCAGCACACGTTGCTCGCGATATTCTCCCGTGACCTTCTGTATTTCTGTTGTCTGTTACGACCTCGCCTTGTCCATTTCTAGTTTTGTTGACTTCATTTTTCTCCCTTTTGTTCTTGATGAGTCTGGCTGGTGGCTTGTCAGTTTTGTTTATCTTCTCAAAGAGCCAGTCATTAGTTTTATTAATCTTTGCTCTGTAGTTTTATTTTTAAGTTACATGGTTTTTGTGTACACTCAGGCACGTTTTTATCGTTACACATGCATAGAAGACTTCCGAAAGTGCTGCACACCAAGAACATCATTCTTTTGTGATCTTTGTACAGGTTACAAGGGTATTTTTTAATGTAGAATCAGTAGGTCCATAAATACCTGGTATTACGTGCCAGGTATTGTTCTAGGCTCTACATTTTATTTTCAAGAGTAAAATAGAAGTGGTTTTATTTATCATAGAATTTCCATTAATAAGAAAAACCCTTCATGCCACAGGTTACAACTTGTAACTTATAATTCTGTGCTATTGGAATTTGCTTTTTTGAGCATGCTTTGACTTGATAGTAAATACAAATTTTTAAGTTATATCTGACATATATAAACCTTTTTACTACCTTGTAGCTCCTCTCCAAAAATGGATAACTTATAGCTTTAGAATGCCTATACAACCACAGAAAATTCTCTAAAGGTTTCCATTAAAATCATCTGCTATGTAACTGGGAGTTGAACTCAGTTTTGCTCTGAAAAATAGAAAGAGGTCTTCATTGAACAAAGATGCAATGTCATCTGCAANTTTTTTGAGCATGCTTTGACTTGATAGTAAATACAAATTTTTAAGTTATATCTGACATATATAAACCTTTTTACTACCTTGTAGCTCCTCTCCAAAAATGGATAACTTATAGCTTTAGAATGCCTATACAACCACAGAAAATTCTCTAAAGGTTTCCATTAAAATCATCTGCTATGTAACTGGGAGTTGAACTCAGTTTTGCTCTGAAAAATAGAAAGAGGTCTTCATTGAACAAAGATGCAATGTCATCTGCAAAACTGTGTTTTCACCTCATTTCCTGGCCCATCCCACTGCCCGATTCTTAGGAAGTATTGCTGTTGTAGTGGATCACAGTCCTGATGAGCTGAATCTTAGCGCTTTAAATACAGAGCTTTGTCCTGTTACATATTAGCCAGCTTGCAGACAAAGCACCCAGCCAAGGTGGAATTGCAGGGAGTGGATTTACCTTCCTGGCTAGACGATTAAAAATCAGACAGAATACGTGAAGCAGCAGGTTCAGACCTTGAGCAGTGATTGCTGAGAGGAGAAACGAGACGCGGCCACTGTGGTCACCCCAGCCCCTGCCACCAGCCTTCAGAGCCCCAGGCCAGGGAGCCCAGAGCCAGAGCCCATGTCTTCCTCGTGGGGAGGCAGCGTTTTCACTAAATGGCTGCTGGTATGTTTTGATTGACTTCAAATGGAGATGGAATTGGGAAAGATACTGCTTCTGTGAAAATACCCCTTTTTGCCATTAGTGGTACACTCATTCAGCTCTGATCTTCATATTCCAGTAAGTTATTTTGTTCTCACTGTTAAAAAAAAAGAAGACAAAAAGCCTTGCACAGGACTTCCCTGGTGGTCCAGTGGTTAAGATTCTGTGCTTCCAATGCAGGGGGCCTGGGTTTGATCCCCAGTCAGGGAAGTAAGATTCCGTGTGCTACAGCTAGGAGTTTGCATGCCACAACCAGGATCCAGCGCAGCCAAATAAATAAACTTTCTTTTAAAAAGACACTTAAGACAATGAAAAGGCAAGTGACAGACTACAAGTCATGTTATCTGATAAAATCTTTGTATCAAGACTACATATTGAAGAATTTTGCAAATTCAGTATAAAAATATTTTTAATGAAGCAATACCTGAGCAGATGTTATACAGATGAACCACGTCCAGGTGACAAGACCGTGAGAAGATGCTCAGTGTTAGTTGTTAGGGAAACACACAGCCACAGTGAGACCCCACCACACACCTATTAACATGGCTACACTCTGGGCCCAAGGGAGCCTCACTGCACTCACTGGTGGGAACACAGACCGGACTGGACACAGAGGATGAGTGCCTGAGCAGGAGATTGCCCGCAGCGTGCAGTGCAGGCGTCTCCCCGGGAGCAGTGGGAGCACATGCACAGCAGCCTCCCTTGCAATGGCCCAGACTCAAGAAACAATCCCTGTCCATCCACGGACGATAGGCCAGCAGTCAGTTTGTTCTCACCATGAATGTCTTCTCAGCAAGAAAGAGGGTAACATCTGCGTACACACAGCCCAAAGGGGCCTCCGGACCTCCTGTTACACCGTGTGGAGATGTCAGAAAGCCTGCGTCTGTGCGCTTCTGTGAATAGAACATTTGGGAAGATGCACGTCAGGCTGCAACAGCAGGAGGGCGTATGGGGGTGCTTGGGGATTGAGAGGCAGCCTGGCTTTTTTGTGGTGATGGGGTCCCGGGTGTGGGTGTGTCCAGACCCGTCCAGTTGCATGCTTTGGAGGCCTGCTCCTTACTGTCTGTCAGTCTCCTGTAAAACTGAGATGATGCTGGGAGGTTGGATTGCTGTGATCTCTTGGACTAAAATTTGAAAAAAGATAACTTCCAGTGTAAAAACCTGTATAGAAATTTTACTTTGGGAATTTACACTGTGAAAGTAATCAGGTGATTGCACAATCATATATGTGCAGAGCTGTTTATTACCATGTTGATTATAATGAGAAATTTGAAAATTAGTTCTGTTGGTCCAGGTCAGATTCAGTTTATGTTTAAAAACCAGTTTATGTGCAAAACCAGTTCCTCAGCACAACCCTGACCCAGTAGATGAAGGAGCAGACCCAGGGCCGCCTCGCACCCAAGGGGCAGGCGAGGGTCTGCCTGGGGCCGACTGCTTGCCTAGCTCACGGGACCTCCACACACACAGCGGACCTGGGGCCCCGGGGAGCAAGGGCCGCGCCTGCGGTCAGCCCTTGCGGGTTCTCCTCGCAGATGAGCAGGCTCCGCAAGGAGAGTGTACATCCTGGACTCAAGAAGAATATAGTCCTTTTTAGCAGTTTTTATTAGATATTCTGCATTCCCATTGCATCTGAAAGGGATGACCTGTGATCTATGCAGAGAGCTGTTAAGTCAGTGAAACAAGTGTTTGATGATGGCTTACATTCACACTTAAAGCTTGCGTGAACACAGAGCTTTTTTTTAAGCAATTTTTTTCGTGTGATTTTTTTCTAGAATGGGAAAGCTGTGAAGGACCAAACTAAGCATGCCCCAGAGGAGCACCAGGCAAGTACCCAGGACACACCAGCGCCGCAGGCCTTCACCACAGAGGTCAGCAAGCTGGGTGAGTCTGGGACCAGGCTGGCTCCTGCAGCCCTGGAGGGAGACGTCGGGGCTGCCGGGGGACACACGCTCTGGCCTTGATGGTGGCTGTTCTTGTCCGCCTGTTAATCACAACATCTGACACCTTGGTGACACTGTCCAAGTGAAATGGGGAGGAGTGAGTGGCCTGGACTTTTGCAGTCAGCCAGCTGTCTTGGTGAGTGATGCTAAGTGGGTCTTGAAGGGCCCTGCCTATGACCCACTGACCGTCTCTCCCTGACGCAGTCAGCGGATCCCCGAAAGCGAGAGAAAAGGAGTTCTTCAACCCCGTGCTCAACGAGAACCAGAAGCTGGCAGTGAGGAGGATCCTGAGCGGAGACTGCCGCCCGATCCCCTACGTGCTCTTCGGGCCTCCGGGGACGGGGAAGACAGTGACCATCATCGAGGCCATCCTGCAGGTAGCAGCCAGGCGGCACCGGGGGAGACGCAGCCTCGTGCTCCTGGCGCCAGAATGCCCTGGTGCAGGCCTTGGGATCGGAGCACGGGAGCGGCTTGGAAAGGCTCATTTGCTTTACCTGTAGCCGTTTGCTGTGTGGCTGTAGAGCTTTCTGAGAGCTGGTGTCCTCAGTTCAGAAAGGAGTGGCTTCATTTCAGAACAGTCAACTGCAGGTGTTTCCAGTACCTCCATCTAGACTGAGACTGAGTCTGTGGGAAGAGAGGAGTGCTCAGGGTTCTGCATCGTCGGGGCCCGGCTTGACCCACAGGCACCCAGACCTGGTGCAAGGTTTCCCAGGGCCCCGCCCCGGCAGTGCAGGGCCTGGGAGACATGATGGCCGGGCCGGGCTCTGGCCACAAGGGGTGACCCATGAGCCCTCGTGGGGGAACTTGGTGCTGGCTGCTGACCATTCCCCCTTTACCTTCCATGTGTCCTGGGGAAGGTCTTCCATGCTCTGCCGGACAGCCGGGTCCTGGTGTGCGCGCCCTCCAACAGCGCAGCTGACCTTGTGTGCCTGCGGCTGCACGAGAGTCAAGCGCTACGTCCGGGCACCATGGTCCGTGTAAATGCCACCTGCAGGCTCGAGGAGGTGAGCGCCCTCCCTGGCCCTGTGTGCCCCACCAGAGGGCACAGGAGGGCCGCTGCCGTGCTGGTGTCCCGTAGCAGCCGGGCAGCCCCAGCTCTGTGATGCAACGACGCTCCTGCTCGCCTCCCCTAGATGTGTGCTTGCTTTTGGTTCTATTTTGGAGAAGGAAATGGCAGCCCACTCCAGTATTCTTGCCTGGAGAATCCCATGGATGGAGGAGTCTGGTAGGCTACAGTCCACAGAGTCACAAAGAGTTGGACACGACTGAGCAACTTCACTCACTCTATTGGTTTGCTATGAAGGTTTCAGTTGGCTTAGCAAAAAAGATTAGAAAGCATGTGCAGTTGTTTTGGGGAAGGATCTGCAGGATTCTCTTGTTATATTCACAGTTCTAGCATCTGTAAGACATGGATTATGTTGATAAGAAAATGTAAGATGTTTTGATTTAAAAGAACAATCTTACACCATTATATAGTCCAGCTAAAAAGGGGCAGCAGGACAGACTTATTGTTGAGAATTCCGTTCTGCTTTGTGATTACGTCCAGTTTAAAGAATTACTCAGTAACCTTAAGGGTGACCTGTCCTCCGCAGACCATCACAGAGGCCATCAGGCCATACTGCAGAGACGGGGAAGACGTCTGGAAGGCCTCTCGCTTCAGAGTGGTCATCACCACATGCAGCAGCGCAGGGCTCTTCTACCAGATAGGCTTGAGGTGGGAGCTCAGGGCTTGGGGCTTCCTGGGTGGAGGCAGGGCCGTGTGTGGTGTGGGGGAGGGTTGGAGATGCCCAGGCGCCCAGCCATGAGGCGAGGCCAGCCTTACGGGGAGTGACCTGGGACACGTCTGCCGCAGGGTCGGACACTTCACGCACGCGTTTGTGGACGAAGCGGGCCAGGCGAGCGAGCCCGAGTGCCTCATCCCCCTGGGGCTGGTCTCGGACGTCAGCGGCCAGGTGAGGCCTGAGCGCTGCTGCCAGCCCGGCCTGCGTCCCTGCCCCCCACGCCGGGGCCCCGTCAGCTGTGCCTGCTTTCCTGCCCTGGGAGACGCACGCTGAGAGCTGCCCCGCTTGTGCTGCAGATTGTCCTGGCTGGAGACCCCATGCAGCTGGGGCCAGTCATCAAGTCCAGACTCGCCATGGCCTATGGGCTTAACGTCTCCATGCTGGAGAGACTGATGTCCCGACCAGCGTATCTGCGTGATGAGGATGCTTTTGCAGCCTGCGGTGCCTACAACCCCTTGTTGGTGAGCTCAGACCCACATGCCCTTCAGTCAGACTGGATCAGAGGGACCAACGGGGAGTTCACCCCTCTGTGTCCCTGAGTCACAGCTGGGGGCAGAGGCCACCACCTAGGTGCCCCTGAGGTGCCTTCAAACCCACTGTCCTAGGAACTCAGGAACTGCTTCCTGGCCCCCTCGAGGGGCTTCCTGAGGGGTCAGCCCTCCCCAGCAGCTCCGGCCCGTCAGTAGCACCACTGCAGACCGTGGCGCTGTGGGGTGTGGGGAGGAGCTTTGTAAGTTTGCCTGGAGGAGCAGGCAGCGTGTCTGCGGCCTCCTGAGGCGCCAGGTGGAGTGCAGGCTCCTGGTTCTTGGCTGCTCTCTGACAGCATTGAGGCACAGACCTTGGCATCTGCGTTTCAGGAGCCTCAGCACCTAGACTCCCCTATGCACAGGCAAGAGGAGGTTTCCCTCTGGACTTGGAACAGAAAACCAAGGGCAGGGATCGTGGGCAATGGTCAGGGCAAGGCCCGGGCTCTGTTCCCTATTCCAGGCCNGAGCAGGCAGCGTGTCTGCGGCCTCCTGAGGCGCCAGGTGGAGTGCAGGCTCCTGGTTCTTGGCTGCTCTCTGACAGCATCGAGGCACAGACCTTGGCATCTGCGTTTCAGGAGCCTCAGCACCTAGACTCCCCTATGCACAGGCAAGAGGAGGTTTCTCTCTGGACTTGGAACAGAAAACCAAGGGCAGGGATCGTGGGCAATGGTCAGGGCAAGGCCCGGGCTCTGTTTCCGATTCCAGGCCCTTTCTGCCAGAGGGCAGGGCAGGCTGGTGGGCCCAGGGTGGCCGAGGTGGCAGGCAGGGGTCCAGGCCAGTGCAGCGGTCCCAGCCTGGCTGAGGGAGAAGTCATGCTGCTGGGTCAGGTTTGGGGTTTTGACAAGCGTCTCAGAGGCTCGACCCGTCATGATGACTGAGTAGAAGTGTATCAGCGGAAGAGTCCTGAGCCTTTGGCCTTCCCACCCCAGGAAAAGGAAAAGCTGGAGTGAACTTCCTGGACAGTGAGGCAGGAAACACAGTTGTCCTTGCCTCTAGTCCTGGTGCTCCATCCCCAGTGGCTCTCAACAAGGTCCTGGCCTGCCTCAGAGACCTAGCACCCACCGCAGCAGATCCAAGACCAGGCTCCCATGGCCTGGATCAGGGTGCAGCTTGGAGGCAGCCTGCAGCCCGCACAGGGGCCATGTCTCCTGGTGGAGGTGTCCTGGGCGCCTCTGAGGCAGGAGGAGCTGAGGGGCCGTGGGCGTGGGTGCAGGCCCCTCCTCCCAGGCAGCAGCTGCAGGGCACCCACGGCCTCTGGCCCAGGCCCTGCCCCACCTCCCCCATAGGTGACGAAGCTCGTGAAGAACTACAGGTCACACTCGGCCCTGCTGGCCCTGCCGTCCAGACTGTTCTACCACCGAGAGCTGGAGGTGTGTGCGGACCCCACTGTGGTGACCTCCCTGCTGGGCTGGGAGAAGCTGCCCAGGAAGGGCTTCCCCCTCATCTTCCACGGAGTGCGGGTGAGCTTCGGTCCGGCTCCGCAGGAGGGTGTGCGCATGTCTGCACGTGGGTCTTGGTGAGTCCAGCCGTCACCAGGCGTTTCCTGAGAGCCTGTAGTAGGCTGGCTCCCTCCTGCTGCTGCTGCTGCTGGCGGCGGTGTTCAGTCACTAAACTGTGTCTGACTCTGTGACCCCATGGACTGCAGCACTCCCAGTGAGTGGGGAATAAAACCAGTGAGGGGGGCATTAAAGGGGGGCATCCTGAAGGAAGGAGCAAGGGTCACAGTGAGCCTATTCATGACAAAATCTGTGTGGAAGGAGTTTGCCAGCATACAGAAGGCTGTGTGGAAGGAAATGGAGACAAGCCCACTGGGTGCCCTGCCGGGGAGCTGCGCGTGTGCAGCTCCGTGGTGTGAAGCACAGGCCTGCACGCTGCCTTACTTCTTAATAAATGCTCTTTTTTTGCCAAGCTTTACTTGTGTAGGCTATGCTGGGTCTTTGTTGCTCTGAATGAGCTTTTTCTAGTTGCAGTGACTGCAGGCTGCTCTCTGCTTGTGGCGCATAGGCTTCTGATCGTTAGGACTTCTCTTGTCAAGAAAATGACATTTTCTGATGGACCAGCTATTCTCTTATCTTCCTGGTGACTCAGGGCAACGAAGCTCGAGAGGGACGAAGCCCGTCATGGTTCAACCCTGCCGAGGCCGTGCAGGTCATGCGCTACTGCTGCCTGCTGGCCAGGAGCGTCTCAAGCCAGGTGTCTGCTGGCGACATTGGCGTCATCACGCCCTACCGGAAGCAGGTGTGGGCTGCTCCAGGTCCTCTGCACAGTCGTGTCCGTGGGGTCCCGGCCTCTCTGCCACTCCCACCTCTATCTGGACAGCTGCTTCTCCTGTGCCCTAGACGCGGTGGGCACACGCCTTGAGAAGGCCTGTTCTCTGGGCGCGCAGGAGCGGCCCCTAGTCCCTGCCCTCCAGCCTCCTCTCCTGACTTCTGTCCAGCACCGCCTGGAGATCTCGACCCCTCTGCCCCAGGCCCCCGCCCAGTCCCGCCCCGCCTGCAGGAACGTCTCCCCACCCTCTTCCTTTTGGCTTCCCTGTGGTGGCCCTGAGGCCCCTGGGGGTTGGGATCCCCTGAGGGGCTCTGCCCATCCTGGGAGGCACCCGGGAGCCACCCCACTGCTGGCAGCACAAGGTGCCCTCGTGTCTCATGCGAAACCCCACACCTGGCAGCACCTACCGGCGCACCCCACCTGAGATCGGGTGTGTGCTGTGAGCGACTGAGAGATGAGGAAACGGGGTTAGGGGATGAACGGCCCTGATGCTCACTGGTTACCATTTGGCTCTTCCTGTTAATATGTAAAGAAATGGTCAGATTTGTGACATTTTATCTTTGATCTTATCTCTTTCAAAGGTAGAGAAAATCAAAATTCTTTTGCGAAACGTTGACCTGATGGATATAAAGGTTGGATCCGTGGAGGAGTTTCAAGGGCAGGAATACCTGGTCATCATCATCTCCACTGTAGGTTCCCTGTCCCAGACCTGCACAGGCCCTCCCCTCGAGCACTTAGCTGCAGGGCGTGCTTTAAGAAAACAAAACAAGTACAGAATCCCAGGAAGAAGGGCCTAAATTTGGAGAGGGGAGCCGGGGAGGAGGGGGAGGCGGGATCAGAAAGAGGGCAGCTGGGCTCCGAGGAGTCTGCTGTTCTAAAAATTCCCACGGTGACCAGTGCGCCACTGTTAACTGCAGGCAGATGAGGGAGTTCAGGCAGGAGGAGCAGCAGCGTTTCTTGAAACCCACATGTGAGGTCACCCCTGGGGAGTACACAGTGTGGTGAGGCCTATCCCCCTTGCACTGCAAAATGAAGACACAGTGATGTGTAGCATTTTAAAATGCTTTTATATATTGAATTCCTTTGCACGCCAAAAATTTTTAAATACTGTTTTTATTCATCTCTGTTTTGTAGGTACGGTCAAATGAAGATAGATTTGAAGATGATAGATATTTTTTGGGATTCTTGTCCAACTCAAAAAGATTTAACGTTGCAATCACCAGACCCAAAGCCTTGCTGATCGTCCTGGGAAACCCTCACGTCCTTGTCAGAGTGAGTCATGGCTGGGGGCTCGGGGAGCGGGTCCTCGGGGCACAGGACGGCTGTGAGAGCCAGCCCGCTCCGTGATGTGCCAGCAGGACCCGTGCTTTGGGGCTTTGCTAGAGTACAGCATCACCAACGGCGTCTACACGGGGTGCAACCTGCCACCTGAGCTGCAGCCGCTGCAGAAGTGAACGCCACGTCTCCTGGGCTGCAGCACCCAGCCTCCATCTGGCCCAGGGGTGACATTTCCAGTCTGCGTCCCTTTCCCTCGCACAGCTTCATAGGAAACTTCAGTGCCCCTCGTAAAGCCACCTTGGGAAGCGGGGCGGCCACCAGCCCCTCCGCAGTGGTCCCATGGGCACCTGAGCCCTCACAGGGAGCCCCACCCACTGGCCCCTGCCTCTCCGCGTCTGCAGCCGTGGCTGGCTGTGGCTGCCCCTCCCCGCCCAGCAGAGCCCTGATGAGAAAGGGCGGCCAGAGGCCAGCTCCGCCCCCCGAGGGGCGCTGTCTGGGACGCAGGCTGCCTGTACTCCAGCCTTGCTGCCTGACCTGACACCCTCTCCCCCTGCGGGCAGCCCCACACCTGCCTGCCCCTGCCCTGGGCAGTTCTGCAGCTGCCACCAAAATAAACGCTCGAGTGGGCACCTGTGAGGCGTGTGCCTCAGATGTGTAGGCGTGGGGGGATGGCCAGACTTTCATGTGTCTTCCAGGCCCTTGAGCCACTTCCCTGTCCTGTACCAGCTCTGCCCGAAGGCAAGCTGGTCAGGCAGAGGGCGCAGGCATCCTGCCAACCCACTTCCTGGTGCAGCTAGGCAGGGCCACGGAGACCTTCCTGTGAATTCTGCAGAGGTGGACTGTGGAGCCTGGCAGGAGGGACAAGGCAGGGAATGTCCACACCAGAGTTCCCACAGCCGTCCCAGGACCCTGGTGCACATACCTTGTGACGACTGCTGCCACCCCCAGTCCCATAAGGGCCCTGTTGACAGCTGTGAGCACAGGAAGTGCCCTCATCCCAGCTCACAGGTGGGAGAGTTCAGGGCCTGGTGGTCCAGCCTGGTACCCACGGGGGCCCCAGTGGTGGCTCAGTGGGTAAGAATCCACCTGCCAATGCAGGAGACGTGGGTTTGATCCCCGGCCCGGGAAGCTAGCACATGCTGTGAGGAGCTTAGCCTTGCGCCATGGCTGTTGGGCCCATGCTCACAAGCCCAGAAGCCCTAGAGCCCGCATTCCCCAAGAGGAGCCAGTGCAGTGCGAAGCCTGGGCACTGCAGCTAGAGAGAGTCTGTCCTCCACATGGAAGACCCAGGGCAGCTGAGAATTCATGTAAGAAGCTGCTTGTCCCCAGCATGCTGTAAATGTGGCCTTTCCATGGCAGCCTTTTCGGTACCTCCAGCAGAATAAAAAAGCCATTGTGATTTGATGCCACCTTTGTCCACTTGACGAGGACCCCGGCCAGCTGTCCCTTCACAGCTGGAAGCATCGCGTTGTTCCTCCCTCCACAGAACCACACCCCAGTGTAGAAAGGGCTCAGTTGACAGTCGAGGCCATCACAGAGGGTCTGTCCCTCCCGGGCACACGGTGGGCTGGGGCCGGCCAAGCCCTCTTCCAACAAAGTGCTGCTGGGTTTGAGTGCAGTAGCTCACAGCTCCACTCCCTCCAAAGATGCCTGCACCCCACCCCTGGCAGTGGCTGCCTCTTGCCAGAGTGAGGGGTGCTGACCAGGGCAGAGCTCCCAGCCCACCTACCACCCAAGTTCAGGTTGAAGCGGCCCTCTGCTGCATTGTGCGTTGAGATGGGCATGTTCACTNCCACTCCCTCCAAAGATGCCTGCACCCCACCCCTGGCAGTGGCTGCCTCTTGCCAGAGTGAGGGGTGCTGACCAGGGCAGAGCTCCCAGCCCACCTACCACCCAAGTTCAGGTTGAAGCGGCCCTCTGCTGCATTGTGCGTTGAGATGGGCATGCAGCGTGCCTCGGCCTGGCCTGCCCTGCCCAGCATCTCCTGCTGCTCCAGACAAGCGCAGTCAGTCCCCTGCACATGGACAAGCCCCGTCCTGAGAGCTGCTCAGACGCTGAATGACGCTTGCCTAGGAGCCCAGCTAACACGGTTGAGCGTGCAGTACTGTCCTGTAATAGGTTTATAATGCTCTGCATAGACAGACTATAAAACACAGTATGACAGCCGGCGTTCAGAGGCTGGCATTGCATGAACAGGCAGAGAGAGTCACCGATGAGGAGGAAGACGAGCTGAAAGGTGCTGAGCTGAAGGAGTGTCAGCCCCCGGAGACAGGTCGCAGTGTCACTCACATCTGATGTTGATGGCACAGGTTCTGGTTCCATCCTGGGTTAGTCTGTCGCCTTGAAAAAACGATCCAGTGATGTCTGGGTCATAGCTCTTTTGTTATCATCATAGATGACACAGTAGCCCTGCACGACATTCTGAACGGCTGCCACAAACGAGAACAGTGCCTCCTCCAACAGAGAACACCCTCTGCCATTTCCTGAAGGCTGACACACTCTGGTTCATCAGTTCCTCCTCCTCCTGCCTCTCCCCCTCCTTTCTCTGGGCCTCAGTCTTCCTTAGTGAGGCCCCCATGTTGCACAGCAGGGAGCTGAGTGAAGTCATCCTCCTGCAGATCAGCTCTGGCGTCTCTCTGAGGGTTACTGAGCTGCTGAAGATCTCTCTGGACTCCTCATCCACCTCAAACCCACAAAAATCGTGACCTAGAGGCGAGGTTCTTTGAAACCCCACTCGTGGTAATGGCCGTCAGCCTCACGCCAGGCAGTCAGTGTTTCTGTGGCCTGTAGATGTTGCAGTCCTTCCAAAACCGTCACAGGTCGTTCCTGATGCGTCCGTTGGCTTTACTTCCTGATGAAAAGTGTGACGTAATAGTTCTTGAAAGTCAATAAAAATCTCCCTGGTCCATAGGTTGGATGAATGAGGCACTGCGTCGACGCTGGGATGACAGTTGCCCGTGAGCTGGGGCGGCCCGGAGCACTGTCAGCAGCGGGTGTTGAATGGGGCATCCTTCTTCACACAGTATGTCTCTGCCTCTGGGATAAAGTGGGAAAACCCGTCCTGGAAAACGGCCGTAACCAGGCTTTGGGGCTACTTTTCCACACAACAGGAAGAGAGCCCTTGGCTGTGTTTTTCAGGGCTCGTGGGCTGTCTGAGTGGTAAATTAAGAGAGGCTTCCGCTTCCTGTTACTGGAAGCATTGCCACCAACCCGCAGAGGCAGCCTGTATGTTGCTGTTTTACAGCCTGCCATCAGCTTTTCCTCCTTACTAATGTAACTTCAGCCTGGCATCCTCTTCTGATACAGTCCTGTCTCATCCAGTTTAAAAATCTGCTCTGGTAAATACGCCCCTTCATCAATAATTTCTCAAAGCAGGTCAGGAAATTCCCAGCAGCTACCATATCTCACCCACTTTTACACTGTGAAGGTTGACGCCGGCTCTAGCCTTGAACCCGTGAAATCAGCTGTGGCTGGCATTAAAGGATATACCCTCTGATTCTCCCCTGTGGGTCGTCTTCAGGTCTTTACACAAGCTTTTAGCTCTCTGTTAAATCAGCGCTAAGCTGAGTGGGGCTAGATGCTGGTCCTGCGGCCACATGCTGAGAAGCTTCTTCGTCTCCTCCGTCACTTTCCCACGCCTCTGCAATGTTACACTCAACGCCATGTGCACAGCAGACCTCCTCACGCCCCATGAGCTTGTCCTTGCTCTTCAGAGTCCTGTTTACGGCAGAATGGCCCACGTTGGGAGGGAGCCACGTCGACCATCTTTTCACCTCGCTCCACTCTCAGTTATTTTCACTTTTGTTTCCATCGCTATTTCTTGGCACTTAGCAGTACCAGCTGCCTCGCCACTGTTTTCCACTTGCTTCCGGATATCCTGGCCTTGAAATAAAGGCGCCGCACCACTTTACTCCATGCAGTGCTGCAAAGTGAAGTGCACAAAGCCCAGCGCCAGTGCACGCCAGACACGGACCAGCGGGGGCGGGCCTGTGAGGCAAGCCCCGGCTCTGAGCACTCACCGCTGGGAGGCTCGTGCATAGGGGGCTCGCTGTGTCTGCAGTGCCCTGAGGGTCTCATTTGTCCTAATCTGTGAGACTAAACCCGAACCTGGGAACCAGAACTTCCTCTGTGTTCTCAGGATTATTAGCTACGTACTCAATACGCAGACATTGCAGATTTCCATAACATGGAAGTAAAACTGACTTGGAAACACGTTATTAACAAGCCGCCTGTCTTCCTGGGAGGACAGTACTTAGGGCCAGAACGAGACAGCACTGAGAGTCACGCTTTTTCCTGTTCTTCATCTTCGTTGATACAGGAACTGATAAAACATCACCTAAACAGAGATGAGAACATCTTGCTGTAGCAACATCCGTCAATTCCCCAAAGTCTTTTATGTGTCAGAAGCCACATGTTAATGTATTGGAGACAGAAGTGACCACCCACTCCAGTATTCTTGCCTGAGAAATCCCGTGGATAGAGGAGCCTGGCGGGCCACTGCCCGTGGCGTCACAAAGAGCAGGACAAGACAGCGCGCACACAGCAAGCACAGTCAGCCCTGGGCTGCGCTGAGTTGTTCCGTCGTGTTGGCTCTTCAGACCCCATGGGTCGTCAGCACTGTGTGCGTGGATGTCTCGGTGGGAAAGGGCAGTCTGCCCCCTGCAACGCCGTCCCACCCCAGAGGCTGGGTTTGGGGAGGGCGGCCCCCCACTCTGGGCTGGATGGGCCTGGGGAGAGCGCAACCCCTGTTATCTACCTCTGTCCAAGCAGGGGCGGGCGGGGAGCTGAGAGTCCGGGTCTGGGCGTCACCTGCACACCCAGGCCTTCCGGGATGGCAGCATCGGAGGGGCTGCTGCTGCGCAGGCTCAGGCGCGAGCCACCGGCTGCAGCTGTGCCCCTGTCCTCTGGGAAGGTGCGGGCCGGCGGTGCCACAGCACCCACTGGGCCCCGCCACACCCACTGTGCTCCAGCGGCAACTCCGCCATGGGCCACGGCCACATGCCCACTCAGAGCCCAGGAGGCCAGTGTTCGCTGCGCCAGGCTGGTGATAAGATAAACCAGAGTGACTTCCCTGGTGGCTTAGGGGCTGAGAATCTTCCTACCAATGCAGGGGACACATTTTTGATCCCTGGTTTGGGAGGATCCCACAGGCCATGAAGCAGCTGAGCACACGCTCTAGACCCTGAGCTCTGCAACAAGAAAAGCTGCTGCACCTAGAAAGGACCCCCGTGCAGCAATGAAGACCCAGAACAGACCTAAACAAATGATAAGACACACCAGAGACTGGGTCCCTTTACAGTGGAACTGCTAGGATGTGTCTAGGAAGTAGCTGCAGAACCAACCAGACATTGCAGGAGAGACACGGAAGATGGTGTGCCCTGTCCACCAACAGGGTGGCTCAGCTCAGTGCAGATTTCCACTGTCCCCGTCTTGCAAATGTACATGGAAGAGGAAAGGCCGCGACTACCTAAGTCGTCATGGGGAAAGGAGGGCGCGGGGACCTGCCAACCTCTGCATCGTGCAGAGCCAGTCAGGAAAAGTGTGCTGCTGTGGGGAAAGGCCAGCCCCTGACGGGAGGTGTCAGGCTTGGGGGCACGGGGTGGGGGCGTTATTTGAAAACAGGCAGCCCAGCTCCCTCAGTGAGCAGCAGACAAGATGACTTGGAAGCCAAGGGCAGGTGTCGTTTGGGAATATTCGCAAATCTTTAAAAGCACAGGCACATGAGAAAGGGTTTGTGTTTTGTTTTTGAAAAGTGTGAAGTAAGGCTTGAACAGGATCAAACCCCTTCTCTGAACCTCTGGGCAGAGGGCAGGGAATTAGCTCACCACAATGACCCAAGGCCTGCAAATACTGGTGCTCACAACATGCTTGGATGAATTACTGAATGCAGCTGAAAGTCCAGCTTTGCTGCATATTTTCAAAGACCACGCGTGCATTCTCTTACGCTGGCATGGGTTCCTGCCATGAAGGAGTGGAGTGAAAACAGTGAGTCTCGCAGGCAGTGGGCATGGGGGTACGGCTGGGCTATGCCAGAAAGACCGAACCCAGGAGGGTGTGCAGCAGGGGTGCCAGAGGGGATGAAGGTCAGGAAGGTGGCAGGGCCCCCGGAGCCTGTGCCAGGAGGTCGGTCTGGAGAATGCCTTTGACAGTGGCAAAGGGACGGGGTGATAAGAGTGGTGGGGTGATAGGTGCCAGGCTGGAGAGGCCTTGGGGCCACGTGGAGGTGTCGCGAGGGGAAAGGAGACGCTCACCTGGGCCATGGGTCGAGGTGTGGGCGCCCGGGATGCTGGCTGCAGTGGAGGGGCCTCGAGGAGACGCCCCGTAGCGTCCACCTGCCCGCGCCCAAAGCAGGGAGGGGTGCCAGCCCCCTCCTCTGTGTCCGTAACACCCCGGGTGGGTGGGGGCATAAGCGCCCACCGTGGCGGCCAAGCATCGGTAGGGAGTGGAGAGGGACTGAGGGAGGCGGGCGGCGAACCCCTCTCCGCCGGTCGGGCGGCTCCCGGACGCGGGGCTGGAAGAGGGGAGCCCGGGATGCCGCAGGTCTTCCCGCGTTTCGTCGGCGTGCCGCCGCCCCAGCGCCCCGGGAGAGGGGAGCCACCCCACCGGCTCGGCCTTTCCCTCTTTCCCACCTTGAGGAGGCGGAGGGACCAGTCATTGTTCATTCATTTTATTTTATTTAAATATTTTTTGCTAAGTCATCGCCGGCGCCGCATCTGCGTGCGGGGGTGGGGGTGGGGGGAGGAGCTACGCCGCGAGTCGCCGCAGGTAAACAGCCCCCTCCCCGCGGCGGGACCGTAGCCGCCGCCCGCCGCTCGGGGCGGGGGTCCCGCCGCCGCCCCCGCCGG
>SJYW01004825.1:451128-469991 GCA_006410735.1 Raphicerus campestris
GGGGGGCTCACCTTCTCGAAGAGCAGGTCGCTGAGGGACTGGGCGAACTCTCCGTCCTCCATCAGCAGGAAGTGCCGCAGCGCCTCGAAGTGCGCCCCGAGGTTCAGCTCCACGAAGAAGTAGTCAACCACGGCCTTGTTCACCAGGGAAACGCTGGCAGGAGGGGCCTGGTGTTAGTCCGGGCAGGGCTGGGAGGGCTGGGCCGGGGAGGGAGCAGAGGGTCAGGTGGCGCTCACTGGGCAGCGAGTGGGGCGGTAACAGAGTGCTTCATGAGCACGGGCAGCGGGAGCAGCTCGCTCAGCTGCACGGCGCTCTCATCCGCGTCTGATGGCATCCCGGTGTCCTCGGGGAGGGCGAAGGCTCGGGGAAGCCCGTGGTGCAGAAGGCGGGCCATGGGAGGCTCCGCTGCGGGGCGAGAGACTGCAGTCACACGCCAGGAACACGGGGCTAGGCTGCCTCCAGCTGCCCGCCGTGGCCGGCCCACTCACACATAGCTTCATAGCTGTCCGGGTACTGCTCCAGGCGGTAGTGCCCTGCCAAGCCCTCCAGGTAGGCCTGTTCCCGGTCCCAGAGCTGGGCTGCCACCTCGCCAGGGTCTGGGCTGCTCTGGACGTCTGCATCCTCCTAAGATAACCCAGCCTCGAGGGACCCGCCTCCCTCCCTCATCTGAGAGGAGGGACAGGCAGGCAGACCGCTCCCACCCCACCCAGTACACCCCCCAACCCCTGACCTGTGAGCCTGGAGAGAGGTCCCTGGAGTCCACGCTCATCCCCAAGACTGAGCATAAGAAACGGGGCAGGAGAGGGGATCAGGGCCAAACACCCGCCACCCCCCCCTCCACCTGTCCTCCCTGTCCTGGGCTCACAGATGCCCCCAGGGGCAGGATGGCTCTGGGTCCCACTGACCTGGCTCCTCTGTGGTGCTGTCTCCCAGAGCAGCAGGTACAGCCTCAGCTGACAGCGAGGCCTGGGGGCCACCCTCCTCCCTGTGGCTGGGGCCTGGTCCGGCCACCTGTGTGCTGGAGCTGCCTGAGGCTGTCTCCGCAGGCAGCCGTGGCGTGTGTTCTTGGGCAGGCTCCTGGGCTCCCGAGCTGAGGCCCAACTGGGGCCCAGGGTCACGGGGGCCCAATAGGGGCCTGGACAAATTGGGCTCAGCTTCCCCTGAGAGCACCCCCAGCATCACACTGGACTGAGACACGTGTCCGTGGACATTCCACCGTGGCCGGGAAGGGGCCACGTCCCACACATTCTCCCCCACCCTGATGCTGGCGTCAGACACGTGTCCGTGGACGTTCCATCGTGGCCGGGAGGGGGCCACATCCCACACATTCTCCCCCACCCTGATGCTGGCGTCAGACACATGTCCGTGGACGTTCCACCGTGGCCGGGAGGGGGTCATTCCAGAAGCACAGACCCCTCTGGGAACACCAAGCTCTGCCCCGAGGACCTGTGCGGTGGCTGGGCAGCGCTCCTCCTGTGGGGAGGGGTGCTGTGGGGGGTCCGGGCCACACGTGTCCGGCAGCACCTGGGTGTCCTCCTGCAGCTGCTGCCCCCTGCTGCCTGGGCTGTCTCCCGCAGTCTGGAGCGCCCCTGTGGAACCTGGGGCGGCCACAGCGGGCCTCAGGATGGTTCTGAAGTCATATTCCTGTGGCCCAACAGGTGCCAAGTCCACAGCTGTGGACAGGGCCACGGGGGGCAGATCAGAACCAATGGTCTGCAGTGCCTCCTCCAGGACGGGGGCTGCGCCGCTGAGCCCAGGCTCAGCCCCCTGGGCCACGGGCAGGAAGTCTCGGAGGCTGAGGCCCACGGAGAATGGCCCTGGCTCCTCTGCCTGCCCCCACAGCAAGCCTGCCCCGGGCCCTGCGTGACTGGCCCCGGTTCCTGGCGACTCGAGGGACTGCAGCGTGAGCACGCTCTGCTCATGAGGGCCAGCTGGGGCCGCCTCCCGTGGCTCCTCTCGCCCGGGGTCACAGCTGCTGCCTCTGTCGCGAGGCACAGGGCCCGGAAAGGAGGCCTAAAACACAAACGCATGTGGGCTCCCCCGGTTCAGTTCTGCACCCAACACCATGAAAGGGGACAGCGGGGACACATGCCAGGCCTGGGGCAGCCAACTCAGCCCACCCTCCGTGGCCTGGGTCCTACCTGGTCCCCTGCCCGTGAGTGGGCACTTGTCTGGGAACAGGCACCAGGGAGGGCAGCCGGCTGCTCAAGGGGCCTCCCCTCAGCTACGGCCTCTAGCATCCCCTGAAATGGAACCAGCAGGACGTGAGGCAGCAGCTGTGGCAGTGAGAGCCCCAGCCCTGGCACCACGCCCGCAGGCGTGCCCAGAGCCTGGCTGGCATGCGGCACTGCCCAGGTCACCTGAGGGCAGCCCAGCCTCTCCCAGTCACGCCCCTCTGGGCACCTGGTGAGAGCGTTACCCAAACCCCGCAGTGGGCATATAGTGGGTCTGTGTGTGACTTCAGGGCTCCTGAGTCCCTGAGAGCCCAGAGAAGAGCTCCTGGGTGACAAGTGGCAACACCTGAATGTGCTTCTCGTCTTCCAGGAGAAAACGAAGCCGCGCGCTGGCCAGCCGGTGCCTCCGGACCTTCCACAGCGCCCTCTGCTCCCGACGAGCTGCCTCTGCAGACAACTTGCTGTAATGATCCACCAGCGCCTGCCTGCAGCCACCCAGACAGCACAGGCCACCAGTCACCCCACGGTCCAGCCAGTGCCCCGTGCGGGGCCCTGACGGGAAGCCTACCCCCGAGCACCTTCCCTAGGTGGGCAGCTGGCCCCTTGGACCCCCCACAGCTCCTGCAGGGCCTCTGGGCAGGTCTTTCTGCCTCTCCC
This sequence comes from Raphicerus campestris, assembly GCA_006410735.1. NCBI lineage: Eukaryota > Metazoa > Chordata > Mammalia > Artiodactyla > Bovidae > Raphicerus > Raphicerus campestris. Next base: position 453,960 of record SJYW01004825.1, read on the forward strand.
CCCAAATGGGAGCCCCTGGCGGGCAAGCACAGTGCAGTCTCAGAGCGAGCCCCAGACCAGCTCCCTGCCAGCCTGAAGCACAGGGAGCAGCACAGGCCAGGGGCCCAAACCCTCAGAGGCGCAGCCTCGCTCCTCACCGAAGGCGGCTCTCACACTGCCGCGCCAGCCCCAGAGCATCACGAGGTGATGCGAACGGCACCAGGCAGTGGGAACGCCTCACTTAATTCAAAGCTGGCCACACTACAGCCAGTGGCGCTGGCCCTCTCACCAGCACAGAGCTGGTCTCAAGCCCAGGCTGGCCACGCTTAATTCAGCTGCCACAGGCCAGGGACACTCCCTCCACAGCTCGTTTCCCCCACGTGTAAACGAGAGAACATCACTCACACACGTGTGCACACACCAAGTCAGCATGGAGGCACTCAGACACACGTGCACGCAGTGCTGACTGGCTCTGTCGTGCTCCATGAACAGCCCCCAGGTCAGGACCACTGACCGGGCGAGGAAAGGGCAGGGGTCCTTCTGAGGCGCCAGCTGTGCTGGCAGCTCAGGAAATGCAGGGAGGGAGGGGGCATGCCAGAGCACAAGACGCTCCCAGACGCCGTCCTGGGTGAACCTCTGTCTCTCAGTCAGGCTGCTAACAGGTTTAAAGGCGGAGTTAAGCAACAGGCAGTTTAACTTAAAGGAAGCAGAGAGAGAGAGACAGGATGCGAGCACAGCATGGACCGAGCCTGGACCCCAGCCCACACAGAGGGACGGCAAGAAGAGTGAGCTCAGACTGCCACTGCTCCCCTAAACAGACGCCTGAAAGGTGCCCAGATACTGACAAAAGGCAACTGACCACAAAGGTCAAACCAGCCAAGACTTCCAGGAAGGCTGAGCTGGCGCGGCCACAGCGCCCCCAGCCACGCACCTGGCCTTCCTCTCCAGCTGCTCCTCCAGGGCCCTCAGCCTCCTCTCCCGGTCCCGGAGCTCGCGGGCGTAGCCGAAGTCCTCGTCCAGCTCCTCCTGCCTGGCCGCCCGGCGTCGCTGCAGAACACGCCGCAGGCACCCTGCTAGTGAAGCCAACCCCTCGAGCCCACCCCCCAGCCTGGGGCCAGCTCCCGCACCTCCTGGTCCTTCACAAACTGCTCCTTCAGCCTCTGGAATTGCTCTCGCTTCCGGGCATCCGAGACCATCCGCTCCGACATCTGCCGATCTGGAACAAGACAGCCAGGGTCCATGGTGAGGAGCCCCAGGAGGAGGCCCCCGACATGGAGGGGCAGGGGAGCCACACGCACCGCTGAGCGCCCGCAGGACCCTGGACGCCGCCTCCCGGGCTTGGACAATTAATTCTTGCTTTGCAATTTCCATCCGTAATTCCTGAAAAACACCACCAGTGACTGATGCATCTGACCTTTCACCCCCCACCCCTGGGACAGCCAGGGAGAGGGGTCTGCTCAGACCAGGTCTGGGGGTGCAGCGTCCATCCTGCAAAGCAGTGAAGCTGGTCTCCAGGCAAGTGACACCCTCTCTCAGAGCGATCCGGGGCCAAGACCCCAGCCTTCATGCCCACTCTGGCCCTCCCAGAGAGGCCAGCCCCCTGCACCCGCAGGGTCTGCCCCTCCATCCAACTGGTTCTCAGAGGTCTGTCCTGCCCACAGCTTCCTGCTGCCCACAGGTGCCAGGACTTTNCTCTGGCCCTCCCACAGAGGCCAGCCCCCTGCACCCGCAGGGTCTGCCCCTCCATCCAACTGGTTCTCAGAGGTCTGTCCTGCCCACAGCTTCCTGCTGCCCACAGGTGCCAGGACTTTGCGCCAACCCCTCCCCAGGACACAGGACCCTCAAAGCTCGGGCCTCAGTGCACCTGACCCTTCTGACCAAGACGGGGGCTCAAGGGAGCCACTGAGGCCAGGAGCCTCAGGCCCTGATGCCCTGGAGCCACAGCCCGGCCAGGGTGGGGCTGCCTAGCACCCAGCCCACCCCGGGAGAAGAGGAGGGGGGCGGCCAGGGAAGGCTGGGCTGTGGTGCCCTCACCTTTTCTTCCTTGCTGACTGAGCTGTGGCGCGCCACCCTCTCCATGCGGCCCACGTAGGTAGCGCAGTCCTTCTCGATGTCCTTCAGCTCCTCGAGGGAGAAGATCACGGAGATGCGCGGGACCGGGACATCCGAGCAGCAGAGGTAGTGCTGGGGTGGGGGCGGGGGGCAGAGCGTGAGCCCAGGGACTCGCGGACACAGCCCGCCTTGCCTCCCGCTGGCGACCTATGTGGACAGCCTGCCTCGGGAGCGCTGTGCACCCTGCTGACACCCTCCACAACAGCAGGTGTGGGTCTCCGCCCAGGGCCAGGCCGCCCTGCAGCAGAAGCCAGGCTTGGCTCCCACAAGTAAGGCTCCAGGAAAAGGTGGAAGGCCCAGACACAGCCACAGGGCCCCCTGAGGTCAGCCCCGCCCCCATAGCCAACACCTGGGCAGCTCCTGGGGGCTCACAGATAGTGTAGCACCCCCAGTAGCCCTGAGCCCATCCTGGCCGCTCCAGCTCGCTCCTCTCAGCCCTGCACTCGGCCGGCTGCTGCCCCTGCTCTGGCCCGCAGCTGGCTGTTGCACTGCCGGGAGCCCCCAGTCCACAGCCACCAGCCTGGCAGGACACCAGAGAGGACCTCCTACAGAGGCCGCCCGCCCCACCCACTGCCACTGGCCATCTTCCANTGCTGCCCCTGCTCTGGCCCGCAGCTGGCTGTTGCACTGCCGGGAGCCCCCAGTCCACAGCCACCAGCCTGGCAGGACACCAGAGAGGACCTCCTACAGAGGCCGCCCGCCCCACCCACTGCCACTGGCCATCTTCCAGGGGCCTCGGCTGCAGGGCACGGCTGAGCCCTGGGACCCCTCACGTGACCCCTGGGTCCATCCTCCTGCTGACACAGCCCTCCCCACCCCTCTGGAGCGGTTTCCAAGGTGGGGGAGCGGGAGGAGCCCACTGCCCCTTCAGCCTCTGAAAGGCCTTCAGCTTCCCTCCCATCTTTGAAGGAGCACCAGAAACTCAACAGAGCCGCTCATGGAACTCTCAAGGGGACTGAGGGTGAGGTCACCCGCCCAGGCTGAGGGCAGCTGGGCAGGCAGAATGGGGCTGGCCCTCACCTGGGGGCAGCAGAGCTTCAGCAGATTGATGGTCTTCCCGCAGACGTACACGTCGTGAGCGATGTGGCTCAGAAACACGGGGACGCAGTCCTCCGCCTCTTTGGAAATGAGCACATAGCCGTGGGTCCAGTAAAACCTGTCTGCATGTGGGAGGGCTCGCTCAGGCCTGCGACCCGCATAGCCCCGGCCCAGCCAACAGCAGTGTCCCCGCCCCGCAGCAGCCCCCACCTACCTCTGAAGCCCAAGTACTCATGGTTCACCTGGATCATGAACTCGCCATAAACATCTCTGAAGACCCCACTGTAGACCCAGTCGTGGATGAACCTGCATGCGTGTGGAAAGGCGGGGTGAGCTGGGCAGGACATCCACAGGGTAGAGAGCTCCGCCCTGGGAGTCGGGGGCTGCAGTCCAAGCCCGCCCCCGCCCAGAGCCCACCCCGCCCCACCGCGTGTAGGGCTCGCAGCTGGTCTTGAGCAGAGACAGCAGGACCGGGTAGTGCTCGTTGCTGCAGTTGTCCAGGGCCTCCTGGTAGAGGTAGGAGAGCAGCCTCACGCCCTGCAGACAGCGGGGGGGGGCTCAGCCACACCNCCTTCAACCCCTAGTCCTCCACTCTGCCTTCTCCAGACAGCACCTGCCAGCAGGCACTCTGCCCATGTGCACTGGCCAGCTCCTGAGTGCAGGCGCCAGGTCTGTCTGTAGGGCCCCTGTGTGCCTGTCGGGTAGGAGCCCTGATCCTGGGTTGGGCCTGCTGGTGGGCACCTCGTGAACTCAGCTGGGTCAAGGGCCATCTAGACGCTGACCAGGAGGCCCCCTACCACCCAGCATGGCCCGTGCCTGCCTCACCAGCCACCAAGTCACGCGCCGAGGCTTACCTGAGCTGCCGCCCCAGCTTCTTGAAGAGAAAGCCGATGGTCAGGAGGCTCAGGGTGGGCGGGGTGGAGAGCACGCAAGCGCGGTAGTACTGCAGATACCTCCTCAGGCCGCTAGTGAAGGCCTGTGGGGCAGGGGGCTGGAAGGAGGGTGGCTAGGCACAGGGGCATGGCCACCAAGCTCAGAACCAGAGAACAACCTGGGGGGTGGGGGGAAGTTGGACCTCCACCCCCAAGCCTGGGGCTCTGTTTTCCAAGGAACGGGCATCTGCGGGTCACATGCAGACACCCAGCCCGGCCAGAAGCCCGAGCCCACTGTAAGCCCCCCAGGCCAGCTGCACCAAGAATCTGGACCTTGCAGATCCCAGGCAGCTGGGCTGTGTGCACAGACGCCAACTCTCAGAGGGTCTCTGGCTGCTCAGGCCACTGGGGTCCCAAGGACACTGGTGTCTGGGGTGGTGCCCAGGAGCGTGGCCCCAGCACGGCTCACATACTTCCAAGAGGTCTGCTGGAGCGCTCCAGCGCAAACGTTAGGCACCCAGGAGACCTCTGCCCTGCCCTCCATTCCAGACAGTCAACACGGCAGTCCTGTCTGGATTTCCCTCTGCCCTCCCAGCCCTGCTCAGGCCCATCCTAGAATCCAAACCTCGTCACATCGCCCCGGCAGCCCTGCTGCGATGCCCGAGTGCAAAGGGCCCAGCCCACTGCCTACGCTCTCTCTCAGGCCACACGGCCCCCCACACAGCTGCCCACTGTCCTGGGGGCCTGCCCAGCGTTTGCACTAACAAGGCTTTCAGGCAGACCTGGCTCAGTCCCGCACCAGGGGCCCGGCAGGGACCAGGCAGCATGTGCTCCCTCCACACCACTGGCCTGCCCCTGGCCCCAGCCCCCAGCACTAGCCACAGCTGCTTCCCACACTCTCACGGTCCCAACACATCCCCCCAGGTTTCTATGCCGTGATGGGCCAGGAAAGATGTGGTCCCCGGCCACCATTCCCAAAGGGCAACTGACAGACTCTGACATCACTGAGGAGAGTATGGCCTGGCTCAGAGGCCCCGGGGCAGGCATGCGTACAGCACCCAGGGACCCGCAGCAGCGTGAAGCGGGGCCGCACCTGGAACACGAGGCCCTGGCTGCAGGAGGAGTCCAGCACGGGCTGCAGGGAGAAGTGGCTGAGGCGCGCGTAGTGGGTCCCGCACTCGGCCACCTCGGAGAGGAGGCTGCTGATGCTCTCGTGGGACGCTCCTGAGACATGGACGCCCCGCTTCACCGTGAAGGCCTGAGCTGGCTGGACGGGACAAAAGGGAAGTCCCTGGGGTGGGGGCACCTGGGGTGGTGCTGCCTCCCATTGCACCCAGGCACCCAACCTTGGCACTCCCCCGAGCACCCTTAGACTGGGAGCCCCAAACCCAGACACATAGGGAGGGCACAGGAGACAGAAAGCCTTCTGCCAGCAGGCTGCCACTGACATGATATGACAGCTCCCACAGGTTAATATGGTAAATGTTAATGTCACGTGAACTTTAAGATTTAAAGAAAACAGAAGAAAACAAAAACCCAAAAAAGAGAAGTCCAACACCAGATGGCTTCACTGGTAAATTCTACCCATTAAAGAATACCAATTGTTGGGACTTCCCTAGTGGTCCAGTGGCTAAGACTCCTCACCCCCGATGCATGGAGCCTGGGTTCAATTCCTGGTCAGGAAACTAGATCCCACATGCCGAAACTAAGATCACAGATTCTGTGTGCTGCAACCAAGACCCAGGGCACCAAATAATAAATTAAAACAAAAAAACACCAATCGGTATTAAACTCTTCCAAAACTTATAGAGGAGGAATACTTCCTAATTCTAAGAGGCCAGTATTGTTCTGGTGCCGAGGCAACATACAGCCATTACAAGGAAAAGACTCCGGTCCACACCCCTCAGGAACACAGACACAAGAACCTGTGAGAAGATATTAACAAACTGAATCTAGCAGCATGTTAAAGGGCAATGCACTAGGCCAAGTGGGTTTTATCTCAGGAATGCAAGGGTAGTTCAACACACAAAAATCAGTGCAATATACATTAATAGAATGAAGGAAAAATCATACATATGATTATGTCAGCTGATGCAAAAAAAACATTTGACAGAAGTCAATTCAATCCTAAAGGAAATTCATCCTGAATACTCACTGGAAGGACTGATGCTGAAGCTGAAGCTCCAATACTTTGATCACCTGATACAAAGAGTCAACTTACTAGAAAAGACCCTGATGCTGGGAAGGACTGAAGGCAGGAGAAGAAAGGGACGACAGAGGATGAGATGGTTGGATGGCATCACTGACTCAATGGACATGAGTTTTCGCAAGCTCCCGGAGATGGAGAAGGACAGGGAAGCCTGGCATGCTGCAGTCCATGGGGTTGCAAAGAGTCGGACATGACTGAGCAACTGAACAATACCTTTTCACAATTAAAAGCACTCAAAAAACTAGGAAAAGAATGGAAGTGGCTCAACAGGATAAGGACTNGGGCCAGGAAAGATGTGGTCCCCGGCCACCATTCCCAAAGGGCAACTGACAGACTCTGACATCACTGAGGAGAGTATGGCCTGGCTCAGAGGCCCCGGGGCAGGCATGCGTACAGCACCCAGGGACCCGCAGCAGCGTGAAGCGGGGCCGCACCTGGAACACGAGGCCCTGGCTGCAGGAGGAGTCCAGCACGGGCTGCAGGGAGAAGTGGCTGAGGCGCGCGTAGTGGGTCCCGCACTCGGCCACCTCGGAGAGGAGGCTGCTGATGCTCTCGTGGGACGCTCCTGAGACATGGACGCCCCGCTTCACCGTGAAGGCCTGAGCTGGCTGGACGGGACAAAAGGGAAGTCCCTGGGGTGGGGGCACCTGGGGTGGTGCTGCCTCCCATTGCACCCAGGCACCCAACCTTGGCACTCCCCCGAGCACCCTTAGACTGGGAGCCCCAAACCCAGACACATAGGGAGGGCACAGGAGACAGAAAGCCTTCTGCCAGCAGGCTGCCACTGACATGATATGACAGCTCCCACAGGTTAATATGGTAAATGTTAATGTCACGTGAACTTTAAGATTTAAAGAAAACAGAAGAAAACAAAAACCCAAAAAAGAGAAGTCCAACACCAGATGGCTTCACTGGTAAATTCTACCCATTAAAGAATACCAATTGTTGGGACTTCCCTAGTGGTCCAGTGGCTAAGACTCCTCACCCCCGATGCATGGAGCCTGGGTTCAATTCCTGGTCAGGAAACTAGATCCCACATGCCGAAACTAAGATCACAGATTCTGTGTGCTGCAACCAAGACCCAGGGCACCAAATAATAAATTAAAACAAAAAAACACCAATCGGTATTAAACTCTTCCAAAACTTATAGAGGAGGAATACTTCCTAATTCTAAGAGGCCAGTATTGTTCTGGTGCCGAGGCAACATACAGCCATTACAAGGAAAAGACTCCGGTCCACACCCCTCAGGAACACAGACACAAGAACCTGTGAGAAGATATTAACAAACTGAATCTAGCAGCATGTTAAAGGGCAATGCACTAGGCCAAGTGGGTTTTATCTCAGGAATGCAAGGGTAGTTCAACACACAAAAATCAGTGCAATATACATTAATAGAATGAAGGAAAAATCATACATATGATTATGTCAGCTGATGCAAAAAAAACATTTGACAGAAGTCAATTCAATCCTAAAGGAAATTCATCCTGAATACTCACTGGAAGGACTGATGCTGAAGCTGAAGCTCCAATACTTTGATCACCTGATACAAAGAGTCAACTTACTAGAAAAGACCCTGATGCTGGGAAGGACTGAAGGCAGGAGAAGAAAGGGACGACAGAGGATGAGATGGTTGGATGGCATCACTGACTCAATGGACATGAGTTTTCGCAAGCTCCCGGAGATGGAGAAGGACAGGGAAGCCTGGCATGCTGCAGTCCATGGGGTTGCAAAGAGTCGGACATGACTGAGCAACTGAACAATACCTTTTCACAATTAAAAGCACTCAAAAAACTAGGAAAAGAATGGAAGTGGCTCAACAGGATAAGGACTGCATGTGAAGAATCCACAGCGCGCATCCCACTCAGCAGAGACGGAAAGCTTCTCCCAGTAAAGGCAAGGGTGCATGCTTCCACCACTCCAGTGTGACACTTAAGCCCCAGACGCAGCGGTCAGGCAGGGAGAGATCCTAATATGCAGACTGGAAAGGAAGAAGTAAATGACCTATTTGCAGGTGACAGGATCTTATATCAGAAGATGCTAAAGATTCCACAAAACGCGTGTTAGAACTATTAAACGAATTTAGCAAAGTACCAGGACACAAAATCAACATGCAAAAATCATTTGTATTTCCATACACTTGCAACGAACAATCCAAAAAAGGAAAGCAAGAAATAATTCCGTTTACAAGTGCAATATAAGAATAAAGTACTTAAGTAAATTTAACTGAGGAGGCAAAAGACTTGTTAAAGTGAAAACTAGAAAACACTGCTGAGAGGAATTAAAGACCTAAATAAATGCAAAGATATCCTATGTTCATGGACTGGAGTATCTAATAATGTCAGGACAATACACCCAGGGACTCCCCAGCGCTCCATGCTTTCACTGCAGGGGGCACAGGTTCAATCCCTGGCCCAGGAACTAACACCCCCCTTGCCACAGGCAACGAAGCCCACTAGCAGAAATGAAAGACCCCACAAGCTGTAATGAAGATCTGTCATGCTGCAACTAACACTCGATACATCCAGACAGATGAAAAAGACATTTAAATACATAACGGTTCACCCAAAGCAACCTGTGGATTCAGTGCCACCCACATCATTATCCCAACGATGCTTTTAGCAGAAATAGGAAAACTCATCCTAAAACCCATATGGAATTGCAAAGGGCCCCAAATAACCACAACAATCTTAAAAAAAAAAAGGTGGAGAACTCAGACCTCCCAAGATCAAAACTTCCTACAAAGTTTTAGTCATCAGAACAGTGTAGGACTGGGGGACATGCCTAGTTGTCTAGTGGTTAGGTTCCGGATTTCACTGCCGTGGACCGGAATCAATCCCTGGTCAGGGAACGGAGATCCTGCAAGATGAGGGGTGTGGCCACAAAAACACATCTCAGGAGTGGGATCAGGACAAACATGAGGATCAGTGGAGAGGGCAGAGCCCAGAAACAGGCGGCCCTCAGGGGGCCAGTGGCGCATTCGGGCACCGAGAGCACAGCGCGGAGAGAAGGGTCTTTCCAACAAAGGGCGCTGGGCAACCAGGGCATCCACACGCAGAAGACCAAAGCCGCACCACATGCACAATGAACTCAAAACACCGAGCATCTGAACTGTAAGGCTGGCACTCCGGGACTTCCGTGGTGCTGCAGTGGATAGGAGCCCACCTGCCAGCACAGGGCACCGGGCCCAACCCTGGGAAGACCCCACACGTGGAGGANATAACGGTTCACCCAAAGCAACCTGTGGATTCAGTGCCACCCACATCATTATCCCAACGATGCTTTTAGCAGAAATAGGAAAACTCATCCTAAAACCCATATGGAATTGCAAAGGGCCCCAAATAACCACAACAATCTTAAAAAAAAAAAGGTGGAGAACTCAGACCTCCCAAGATCAAAACTTCCTACAAAGTCTTAGTCATCAGAACAGTGTAGGACTGGGGGACATGCCTAGTTGTCTAGTGGTTAGGTTCCGGACTTCACTGCCATGGACCGGAGTCAATCCCTGGTCAGGGAACGGAGATCCTGCAAGATGAGGGGCGTGGCCACAAAATCACATCTCCGGAGTGGGATCAGGACAAACATGAGGATCAGTGGAGAGAGCAGAGCCCAGAAACAGGCGGCCCTCACGGGGCCAGTGGCGCATTCGGGCACCGAGAGCACAGCGCGGAGAGAAGGGTCTTTCCAACAAAGGGTGCTGGGCAACCAGGGCATCCACACGCAGAAGACCAAAGCCGCACCACATGCACAATGAACTCAAAACACCGAGCATCTGAACTGTAAGGCTGGCACTCCGGGACTTCCGTGGTGCTGCAGTGGATAGGAGCCCACCTGCCAGCACAGGGCACCGGGCCCAACCCCGGGAAGACCCCACACGTGGAGGAGCAGCGACGCCTGTGCACCACAGCTGCCGAGCCTCTGCGCTGGAGCCTGAGAGCCACGGCTGCTGAAGCCCACGCGCAAAGGGCCCGCGCTCTGCAACAGGAGGCTGCCGCGCCGCGGAGCCTGAGCACCACAGTGAAGGGGAGGCCCTGCTCGCTGCCACCAGAGAGAGCCCGAGCAGAGCAATGAAGCCCCAGCGCAGCCAAAGATAGATGAGCAAACGAAGTTGGTTTAAAAAGAACAAAGCTCGCTGGGACACCCTCGGATGGAGACACAGAGGCCGTGGGTTTGGCGATTTCCTAACCATGACCCCAAAAGTATAGGCAGCAAAAGGAAGAGCATAACCTGGACTCCATCAAAATTAAACTTCGCATGCTATCAAGAGTGTGAGAAGACAACCTACAGAATGAGAGAAAATATCTGCAAATCATCTATCTGGAAGGGATTAATACGCAGAACGCATCGAGAACCTACAACTCAAGAGCCCGCCTCAATGCCGGGCAGGGCGGGCGAGGCCCCGGCAGGAGGCAGCACCAGCAGGCTGGGACGCTCGCTGTGGGCCCCGCGCTCGCGCCACCAGCGTCCACAACAGTGGGGCACACTCCCGTTCTCTGAGCAAGACAAGAGGCGAAGGACGAGGAGCCAACAGACTGTCTTCCAAAAGAGACATGCAAGTGAGGAAGTGCTCAGGAGCAGTGTCACGACGGGAACGGAAGTCTACACTCCAGCGAGGCGCACACGCACCACCAGTGTGAGCAGCTGCCCCGTGGGCGGCGGTGCGGGCGAGGAGCCCGCCTGCCCGTGCGGGAGGCGCCAGAGACGCGGGCCCCACCCCCGGGTCGGGAAGACCCCCTGCAGTGGCAGATGGCACCCCTCCACTGCTCCTGCCCGGGAAGCCCCATGGACCGGGGCGCCTGGGAGGCCACAGCGTCTCAGAGTCAGACATGACGGGGCACGCAGGACAGGACAGCAGGGGGCTGCCGTGGTGCGCACGGAGCCCGGCCTGGTGCTCTGTGACAAGCTGAGTCAGGGGGAGCTGGGGGCAAGCAGCGGCAGGGAGACTCCGTAGGAAGGGGCTATACATATCCACGTGTATATATATATACATTTAGTCGTGACTGATTCTCATTGTTGTACGGCAGAAACCAACACAACACCAAAAAGCAATGACCCTCCAATTAAAAAACAGAAAAATTAAGCATTTGGATTTTGGGGAAAAAAGCTAATGAGACACCACTTCACACCCACTGGGACAGCTGACCAAAAACAGAGTGGGGGGATAACAAGTACTAGTGAGGATGTAGCGAACGGGAGCCCCCGAGTCACACACACTGCTGCAGGGAGCGGGCAGGGGCCCCGCCACGGTGGAAATAGCTTGCTGGCTGCTCCAAAAGGTAACAGAATTACTGGGACTTCCCTGGTGACCCAGTGGCTAAGACTCTGCACTACAGCACAGGGGGCCCGGCCTCGCTCCCTGGTCAGGGAGCTAGACCCCACAGGCTGCAGCTAAAAAGGCCCTGCATGCCACGATTAAAGAGCCCGTGTGCCACCACAGACCCAGTGCAGCCAGATAAACAAACCAGTCACCACAGGACCCAGCAAGTCCACTCCTGGGAATATACCCTGAAGAGCTAAATGCACCCATGTTCACAACAGCACCATTCAAACAGTCAGAAGGTGAGATCCACCTGCGTGCGCATCAGCTGATAAACAGCTAACAAAACGTGGTCTTTACACACATAGCAAGGGAGAGAGGCGAAGACACCCGACTGAATGCTGAGCTCCCGAGAACAGTGAGCAGAGATGAGAACGGTTTCTTAAATGAGCAGTGCAAAGAAGCAGAGGAAAACAACAGCATAGGAAGACTAGAGATCTCCTCAAGAAAGCCGGAGAGGTCAAGTGAACGCTNGTGCGCATCAGCTGAAAAACAGCTAACAAAACGTGGTCTTTACACACATAGCAAGGGAGAGAGGCGAAGACACCCAACTGAATGCTGAGCTCCCGAGAACAGTGAGCAGAGATAAGGACAGTTCCTTAAATGAACAGTGCAAAGAAGCAGAGGAAAACAACAGCATAGGAAGACTAGAGATCTCCCCAAGAAAACTGGAGAGGTCAAGTGAGCGTTTCATGCAAGGATGGGCACGATTAAGGACAGAAGGGTAAAGACCTAACGGAAGCAGACGAGATTAAAAGGAGGTGGCAAGAATACACTAAAGAACTGCACAAAAAAGGTCTTAATGACCCAGATAACCACAGTGTGTGGGGACTCACCTAGAGTCTGACATCTTGGAGCCTGAAGTCAAGTGGGCCTTAGGAAGCATCACTACAAACAAAGCTATTGGAGGTAACAAAATTCCAGCTGAGCTATTTCAAATCTTAAAAGATGACGCTGTTAAAGTGCTGCACTCAATGTGTCAACAAATTTAGAAAACTCAGCAGTGGCCACAGGACTGGATAATGTCAGTTTCCATTCCAATTCCACAGAAGGGCAATGCCAAAGAACGTTCAAACTGCCATATAATTGTGCTAACTTTGCATGCTGGTAAGGTTATGCTCAAAATCCTTCCAGTGAGGCTTCAGACGTACGTGAACTGAGAACTTCCAGCTGGGTTTAGCAAAGGGAGAGGAACCAGAGAGCAAGTCACCAACACACACTGGATCACAGAAAAGCAAGAGAGCGCCAGAAAAACATATCCTTCTGCTTTACTGACTAGGCTAAAGCCTTTGACTGTGTGGATCATAACAAACTGTGGAAAATTCCTAAAGAGATGGGAATACCAGACCACCCGACCTGTCTCCTGAGAAACCTGTGTGCAGGTCAAGAAGCAGCAGTTAGAGCCAGACATGGAACAACAGACTGGTTCAAACCCAGGAAAGGAGTATGTCAAGGCTATATATTGTCACCCTGATTATTTAACTTGTATGCAGAGGACAGCATGCAAAATGCCAGGTTGGATGAAGCACAAGCTGGAATCATGACTGCCGGGAGAAATATCAACAACCTCATATATGCAGATGATACCATTCTAATGGCAGAAAGAGCCTCTTGATGAATGTGAAAGAGAACAGTGAAAACTTGCCTTAAAACTAACATTCAAAAAACTAAGATTATGGCATCACTTCGTGGCAAATAGGTGCAGAAAAAGTAGGAGCAGTGACAGGGTTTTATTTTTCTGGGCTCCAAGATCACTGCAGATGGTGACTGCAATCATGAAATTAAAAGACGCTTGCTCCTTGGAAGGAGAGCTATGACACACCTAGGCAGTGAATTAAAAAGCAGGGACATCGTTTTGCCTACGAAGGTCCATAGAATCAAAGCTACAGTTTTTCCATCAGTCATGGATGGATATAGGAGCTGGACAATAAAAAAGGCTGAGGGCCAGAGAACTGATGCCTTCAAACTGTGGTCCTGGAGAAGACTTGAGAGTCCCTTGGGCAGCAAGGAGAGCCAACCAGTCCATCCTAAAGGAAATCAACCCTAAATATTCATTGGAAGGACCGACGCTGAAGCTGAAGCTCCAATCCTTTGGCCACCTGATGCAAAGAATGACTCACTGGAAAAGACTGATGCTGGGAGAGGCTGAAAGTAAAAGCAGAAGAAGGTGGCAGAGGATGACATGGTTAGAGAGCATCATGGACTCAACGGCCACGAATCTGAGCAAACCCTGGGAGATAGTGAAGAACAGGGAAGCCTGGAAGGCTGCAGCCCGTGGGGTTGCAAGCAGTCGGGCATGACTTAGTGAACATGTAGAATACCTTCTAGCCTTCAAAAGGAAGGAGATTCTGACAGTCTACACCATGACTGAACCTTGAGGTCATTATGCTGAATAAAGTCAGTCAGACACAAAGGACAAACACTTCATGATCCCATTCATGTGGGGAAATCAGTTTCAAACTGAAACAAGACCACCCCCAGGGAGGCTGCCAAGATGGCTTCCGGGCCACACCTCGCCTCCTTACCTGGCAGAGGGAGAACGTGGCGGACACGACCCCGATCAGGACGTTGAGCGCATCCTTCACCAGCTCGCACTCCTTCACTAGGACAGGCTGCGGAGCCTGCAGGAGGCTTCCGCCCAGCACCTGCAGCTCCCCTTGGCGGAGCCGGCAGAACCTGTCAAAGGCGTCCCTGCCCGCCTCGGTGAGGTAGGGCTCCTCGCGGTGGCCGGGGGGGCTGTGGGGACAGAGCAGCAACGAGCTGAGGTGAGCAGAGGGCAGGACAAAGAGCAGCTCAATGGTGTGAGGTGCCTAAGGCCAGATGAGACTCCCCACTGGCCCCCGTCTGCGGCCGGCAGGCCCGTCAGACAGCACTGCACAGCAAGTGTCACCACCCAGCCCACACCCACGGGGCACCCAGTGGTCCTCTGGCTGATGACTCGCTCGCCTGCGATGACCTCTACGTGGGAAACAACACCCGGGCCTGGAGCAGCAGTCACAACCGCACAAGTGTCCGTCAGCAGAGGACTGGATAAAGACCTGGTCTGTCCACGCAGAGGAACATTAATCCAGCCTTCAGGAAGAAGGAATTCTGACAACTGTGTCAGATGCTGCAACATGGAGGAACCCCGAGGGCGTAAGGCTGCGTGGTTACCTGGACAAGTGCTGCAGGACCCCACTGCTGTGGGGTCCCCAAAGTTACAGACCCAGAAAGGAGATGTGGAGACTCAGGGCGGGAGGACAGTGTGGAGAGTGAGAGTGAGAGTGTGATGGAGACAGTCTCCGTTTGGGAGGATAAAAAAGTTCTGGAGAGGATGGTGCTGAGGGTCACCTAACATGGATGTGCTTAACGCCACTGCTGGAAATGTCATAAGGATTAAGATGTTAGACTTCATGTCATAGGGTGTTATATCACCCTCTGCCCAAGAGAGCACAAAGCCCACACAGAGCCAGAAGTTCCCTGAAATTCTAGGAGAAAGCAGGCACACNTGAGTCCTGGCCCGGGGCAGGCGCCTCTCCTGGCTGTGGGTACAAGGGGCTCCGTCACGGAGCTGCCGGTCCCACCCCTGAGGGGGCACCCCGTCTGCACACAGCCCGGGGCGGGTACCCCAGCCTTCCTAGAAGGGCTGCGGGGAGGCCAGCCGGGCCCCCATGTTCAGGCGCTGCTCCGGCCCTGGCTCTGCTGGGTGGCACTGCGCTGACGCCGCCCTTTGTCCCCAGGACCTGAAGCCCAGCAACCTGGCTGTGAACGAGGACTGTGAGCTGAAGGTGTGTGGGACCGGGCACTCAGGGTCCCCCCGCACCTGCCCATCCGCCTGCTGGGCCCCTCTTCTCAAGCCCGGAGGTGGGCTGGCCCAGGCCCACGTGGACGGACCAGACCCCAGCCTTCTGGGTCGTGGCCAGCGTCCTAGGGTGGCACTCGGTGGGGCGGCCCGGGCACGCGCCTATACCCGATTGAGGAGAAGGGTGTGGAGAGGGTCTGCACAGAGGCACTGCTGGCCAAGGCAGCTGCAGGGGCAGAGCGTGGGGGAGGAGACCCCCGGGGGCCTGTTACTGAGGGTTGGGGGCAGGTGCAGCTCATCGGGCTGGGGGCCCTGGCTGTGACGGGGGCCCTGTGGGCAGGGTTAGGGGCACGTGGCTGAGACCTCAGCCCCAGAGGGTTGGCCTGAGGCCCCACTGTGCCCAGGTCCCTTGGGGTCTTCTGGACCACAATTGGCCCACCCACTCCCCATGGACCACTTTGCCCCCCACCCCCTGTGACTCTGGCTGTAGATCCTGGACTTCGGCCTGGCCCGGCAGGCAGACAGCGAGATGACCGGCTACGTGGTGACCCGGTGGTACCGCGCGCCTGAGGTCATCTTGAACTGGATGCACTATACGCAGACGGGTGAGGAGCTGCCCGCCCGCGCCCTGCGCCCAGGGGTCCGTGGCGGCTGCTCCGTGGGGAGGCTTGGAGCTGGGTGGGGGGCGGGGCAGGGGTGGCAGGCCAGATGGGTCCGGTGCCCACGA
>SJYW01004825.1:489107-526877 GCA_006410735.1 Raphicerus campestris
TGGCGCCACCTGCCAGGAGTGCTCACCTGGGACTGCCCATCCTGCTGGAACGCCCCTCAGGTGCCCCCACAGCCTGCGCCCATCTGTGGGCCATGTGGCCCAGGCCCACTCCCTGGACAGCCACAGGCCACATCTGCCTAGAATGTGCCCACCCAGCCCTGGAGACGGGGCGCACAGGAGGGCGGCCTGGGACCCAGGAGTGCCCACAGCACCCAGCAGCCACACCCGCTGCCTTGCGAGGACTTTGGGGAGGCAGCAAGGGCGGGGGGAGCCTACAGACAAGCCTGGCTCATTACCCACAATGGCCCAAAGTGCACCCCCCAAACCAAAGGACTTGCTTTCAGAACACTGCTGGGTGGGTTTTGGGGGAAACGGGGCGGGTTCAGGAAGGGAAGAAGCTGAGCCATGGGTCTCCCTGGGCGGCTCGGTGAGAACCAGGCCCTCCTGACGGGCACCTGCTCCCTCCCGGCTGTGCCCATGGGTGATCCTGGCACCACACCAGCAGGATCGGAGTCCCCTGGGTCCCAGGAGCTAGTGCGTGCGGAGGCAGAACTGAGCCCCGACGGACAGGCTGAGCCCAGAACCGAGGGAGGCTCTGAGGGGGTGGGGGAGCTGGGAGCAGCCCTGTCCTCCCTGCCCGCCTGGCGCCCCTCTTGTGGACTCAGCTCTGCTTCCCCGGCCCAGAGCCCTGCTGCCCGCGTCCCCATCAGCACACGGCTCTTGCCTCCTGCCCAGCCTGGAGTTTCTGTCCACAGGGGGTCCCAGAGGCCGCAGGCCTGCCCTGCGCATGGAGTGGTTGCAGGGCTGAGCTTGCGGGGAGAGCGCCCCCCTCAGGGCCTGGGCTGGAGCGGAGCCCCAGACGCCCTGGGCCCACCGGTCCAGAGAGACGTGTGTGTGAGGCACCCGGCAACGGGGGTGACTCTCGACTGGGCGCCCAGCCCCAGGACGGCAGCAGCTCCTGAGCTCCCCCCGCCCCCCGGGACCCCCAAAGCCTGGCCATCCTCTCCAGCGAGACCTGGGGTGGGCTGGCCCCTCACTACCTCAGTGACCACCCGTGGCTTCCCCTGAGAGGAAGGAGGGTCCCTCCTGTCCAGAGCTGGCCTCTGAGAAGTCACAGGGCCTTCAGGACAAAAGGGAGCACAGGTCCAGGCCTCTGCACGCCCCCGGGAGACCCCTGCTGCCCACCCTGCCTACTCACCTGGGGCCCAACACGGACAACGGGGGGGCCTTCTGGCTGGGACCCACACCAACAGCCTCTGAGGCAGCAGCCACCTGCTCGTCCTCGCGGCTGCTGGCGGCCACCAGGGGGGCCTTCCTGGGGACACATGTGCTCCAGCCACCAACTGCAAGACGGGGCCAGCGACGCCAGGTGAGGACAGAGAGCCGGTGTGGCGCGTGCGGGAACTTCAGCCCACAGCCCAGGGCCACACCTGTCCCCCACCCACTACTGTGCCCGTATAACATGCACACGTGTGTGTCTATGAATTCACAGAAACTG
The DNA here is from genome assembly GCA_006410735.1 of Raphicerus campestris. Classification (NCBI taxonomy): domain Eukaryota; kingdom Metazoa; phylum Chordata; class Mammalia; order Artiodactyla; family Bovidae; genus Raphicerus; species Raphicerus campestris. Next base: position 490,606 of record SJYW01004825.1, read on the forward strand.
CAGAGAACTGTCCTCCCCACAGGCAGGGCCACCACTCAGCCTGGTGGCTTCCAAGCCTGACTGACAGGGCTCAGGGCTGGGCCCTGCACAGAGCCCACGACAAGCACAAGGCGGCACGGCGCGCCCCGCCGTCCACTCCTGGGAGGCGGTGGGCCAGCCTGCGGGCCTCGCCTGGAGGTGGACACTCCTGCCGCTGACAGACCCGCTCCAGGCCCACCATCACCCGGGTGACACGGCCGCCCCACCCCACTCCTCTGCCCCAAGGCGGCCCCCACTCACGGGCTCTCTCTGGGCCCTGGTTCAGGCCAGCCTGGGCATCGCCATTGCCAGTGTCCACCGGGGAGCTGCACCTCGGCCCTGACTCAGAGCTGTGGACGAGGCCGACACTCAGCCCGAGCCTGGAGACCTGGCTTCAGGTAGCCGGGGACCCTGCTCCCCCCAGCGCCCGCCTCACCAACAGAAAGGCTGGAAGTCGGCGAACTTGGCCCAGCCTTTCTCCTCTGGAGCAGAGGTGCTGGGGGAGCCGGCTGCCCACACACTGGAACCCACGTCCAGCGCCACTGCTGGGGCCGGGCTGGTGGCCATGGGAGCCACTGGCCCATCAAACACAGCCCACGGGGAGCCTGCTGGGGGAGACAGGATGTCCACGCCCTCATCCAGCAGGCAGACCGACCAGCCCTGCCCTGGGGTCCAGGCGTGACTGACCGTGGAGGCTTCGCAGCAGGGGGGGACGCCCACCCCAGCCAGGACAGCGTGGCCGGAGGGTGGCTCCGGGCTCCACCCAGAGACTGTCAGGCTGAAGGTGTCTGCTGCAGGGGTCACCAGACCCTTTGTCTCTGCTTCTCCACCAAGCCCCCCACAGCCCCATCACCTACCTTCCGAGTCGCCCTCGCACGGCGAGCCTGCCTGAGCTGCGTCCACGCCCTCGCCTGCACCCTGGCCTCGGCACTCTGGGCTGTCCTTCAGGCAGCGCTCTGAGGTGTGGGGGGGCCCGAACCTGGGGGGAGAGGAGTCGGCTGCCCTCCAGGAGCGCTAGGGCGGGGCTGGGGCGTGGATGAGGTGAGGTGGGGCGGGACCGGCGCGTCCAGGCCCACCTGGCTCTGGTCACGCGGGCTGCATGGTGCGTCTCCTCAGCCTCCCAGAGATCGTCGTCCTCGTCGAAGGGCTGGATGTGGTCGCTGCAGCAGGCCTCAAACAGTGCGGCGCCAGGCTGCGGGAGAGTGCACGTGGGCCCTGTGGCCTCGCGCCCACAAAGCCTGGCCGCCTCCGAGAGACCCTGTGGACTCACGCTGTCGTCATCGGCATCGACGCTGAAGCTGATCTCTGCGATCCTGTCAAACGGGGCGCTGCAGGGGCAGCAGGGACACCGTCACCTCCACCAGAAGGGGCGGGAGGCGGCCCCGTCTGGACCTGAGGGGTGGGGGCGGGAGCGCCATGCTGCAGGCTCACAGCCAGGGGCCACCCGCCTGCCGCCCACCCCGGAGGGCATCCCGAGACCCTGGGGTCACATGTGCGTTCAGCTGAGGAGCTGGTGTGACAGCCTGAGCAGCGCTGACTGCTGGCCGGGGACCTAGTCAGGCCAGGCGGCACCCAGCCCCCGGCCACAGGCCCTGAGGACGCAGCGGGCACGAGGGAGGCAGACACAGGCTGCTGGCTCACTTGACACTGTCGTCCTGCTCAGCAAACTCCTCGTCGCTGAAGCCAAACTGGTCCACAAAGGTGGCTGTCATCTGCTGGACCTGGTACTCAGAGAACGCCTGGACGACAGGGCCGGCTGCTCTCAGGAGACGCCCTCAGCAGCTTCTCCCAGCTCCTGCCCGCTCGGGTGGGCGCCCAAGGCGGCCAGCCACGTCCACAGAGCCAACCACGTCCCCAAGGGTCCCGTGGATGCAGAGTGCCCGGGGCCCCCTTGGCGGCTCTGGTGGCGCACAGGGCGAGGCGCTGTGGGGACACGAGGCCTGGCCGCACACACCTGCTGCAGCGAGAGCTCGCTGGGGAGGACGCCCTCCATGTCCTCGTCCTCACTCGAGGGGTGAAGGTGGTGTGTGCTCACCTGCAACGGTCAGGGCGGGCAGGCGTGAGCGGGCGCTCTGCTGCCCCAGCCCTCTGTATGGGCAGCCCCATGAGCCCAGGCCGGGCGGAACCGCGGGGCCCGCAGAGCTCTGCCCGGAGGCCGGGCCTGCTCACCAGGTCCACCGCGTTCCTGCGGTTGGCCTCCGACAGCGTCTCCTCCACGAAGCTCTCCCAGCGCCCGCGGCAGTCCGCTGGGAGCCCTGTGGGAAGGCCGCGCACTGAGCCCCTGGTTTCTGGAACCCTGCGTCAGTGCGCACCCGTCCTAGCCTCATGGGCCCAAGCCCACAGGCGAATGTTCCCGGGGCGCGCCGGGCCCCGACGGCCAGCCCCCGCCCCCCGCACAGGGCTGTTGGGGGCGCGCGCCTCCATGAGAAGGACTGACCCAGCCCACAAGGGACTGAGCGCCTCGCTGGTATAGGAGGCTCCCCCAGCCGCTTAGCTCACAGCTGTCCCTGGGCTGTGGGGGCCACGGCGGAGACCACCGTGGAGGCGCCTGGCGGGGCACGGCAAGGCTGTACGCATGTGAACGACCAGCTGCACATCGGCAAGGCAGCTTCCCGTGCCCCAGCGGGCTCAGGGGCCCCAGGCGGCACGCACAGCCAGCCAGGGCTCCCAGATGGTGCACGCCTGCTCAGCGTTCCCAGCGGCCCCTGGCCCCGGGCTGGCCCTGTCCTCAGCCTCTGCGCCACAGCCCCTCACTGCCCTCAGAACCCTGCCCGAGGGCCGGGCTTGTCTGCACTCGATCCCGTCGCCCCGAGTGCTCGCCCCTGCTGGCACCCACTGCTTGGGAGGTGCTGTCCTCCTTCCCAAGAGGCCAAGCTGCCTACCTTCTCCCATCTGAACCCTTCAGGCCCCCCATCTCAGCCCAGGATGCAGTGCTGGGAGCTGCNCGCCCATCTGTGGGCCATGTGGCCCAGGCCCACTCCCTGGACAGCCACAGGCCACATCTGCCTAGAATGTGCCCACCCAGCCCTGGAGACGGGGCGCACAGGAGGGCGGCCTGGGACCCAGGAGTGCCCACAGCACCCAGCAGCCACACCCGCTGCCTTGCGAGGACTTTGGGGAGGCAGCAAGGGCGGGGGGAGCCTACAGACAAGCCTGGCTCATTACCCACAATGGCCCAAAGTGCACCCCCCAAACCAAAGGACTTGCTTTCAGAACACTGCTGGGTGGGTTTTGGGGGAAACGGGGCGGGTTCAGGAAGGGAAGAAGCTGAGCCATGGGTCTCCCTGGGCGGCTCGGTGAGAACCAGGCCCTCCTGACGGGCACCTGCTCCCTCCCGGCTGTGCCCATGGGTGATCCTGGCACCACACCAGCAGGATCGGAGTCCCCTGGGTCCCAGGAGCTAGTGCGTGCGGAGGCAGAACTGAGCCCCGACGGACAGGCTGAGCCCAGAACCGAGGGAGGCTCTGAGGGGGTGGGGGAGCTGGGAGCAGCCCTGTCCTCCCTGCCCGCCTGGCGCCCCTCTTGTGGACTCAGCTCTGCTTCCCCGGCCCAGAGCCCTGCTGCCCGCGTCCCCATCAGCACACGGCTCTTGCCTCCTGCCCAGCCTGGAGTTTCTGTCCACAGGGGGTCCCAGAGGCCGCAGGCCTGCCCTGCGCATGGAGTGGTTGCAGGGCTGAGCTTGCGGGGAGAGCGCCCCCCTCAGGGCCTGGGCTGGAGCGGAGCCCCAGACGCCCTGGGCCCACCGGTCCAGAGAGACGTGTGTGTGAGGCACCCGGCAACGGGGGTGACTCTCGACTGGGCGCCCAGCCCCAGGACGGCAGCAGCTCCTGAGCTCCCCCCGCCCCCCGGGACCCCCAAAGCCTGGCCATCCTCTCCAGCGAGACCTGGGGTGGGCTGGCCCCTCACTACCTCAGTGACCACCCGTGGCTTCCCCTGAGAGGAAGGAGGGTCCCTCCTGTCCAGAGCTGGCCTCTGAGAAGTCACAGGGCCTTCAGGACAAAAGGGAGCACAGGTCCAGGCCTCTGCACGCCCCCGGGAGACCCCTGCTGCCCACCCTGCCTACTCACCTGGGGCCCAACACGGACAACGGGGGGGCCTTCTGGCTGGGACCCACACCAACAGCCTCTGAGGCAGCAGCCACCTGCTCGTCCTCGCGGCTGCTGGCGGCCACCAGGGGGGCCTTCCTGGGGACACATGTGCTCCAGCCACCAACTGCAAGACGGGGCCAGCGACGCCAGGTGAGGACAGAGAGCCGGTGTGGCGCGTGCGGGAACTTCAGCCCACAGCCCAGGGCCACACCTGTCCCCCACCCACTACTGTGCCCGTATAACATGCACACGTGTGTGTCTATGAATTCACAGAAACTGCAGAGAACTGTCCTCCCCACAGGCAGGGCCACCACTCAGCCTGGTGGCTTCCAAGCCTGACTGACAGGGCTCAGGGCTGGGCCCTGCACAGAGCCCACGACAAGCACAAGGCGGCACGGCGCGCCCCGCCGTCCACTCCTGGGAGGCGGTGGGCCAGCCTGCGGGCCTCGCCTGGAGGTGGACACTCCTGCCGCTGACAGACCCGCTCCAGGCCCACCATCACCCGGGTGACACGGCCGCCCCACCCCACTCCTCTGCCCCAAGGCGGCCCCCACTCACGGGCTCTCTCTGGGCCCTGGTTCAGGCCAGCCTGGGCATCGCCATTGCCAGTGTCCACCGGGGAGCTGCACCTCGGCCCTGACTCAGAGCTGTGGACGAGGCCGACACTCAGCCCGAGCCTGGAGACCTGGCTTCAGGTAGCCGGGGACCCTGCTCCCCCCAGCGCCCGCCTCACCAACAGAAAGGCTGGAAGTCGGCGAACTTGGCCCAGCCTTTCTCCTCTGGAGCAGAGGTGCTGGGGGAGCCGGCTGCCCACACACTGGAACCCACGTCCAGCGCCACTGCTGGGGCCGGGCTGGTGGCCATGGGAGCCACTGGCCCATCAAACACAGCCCACGGGGAGCCTGCTGGGGGAGACAGGATGTCCACGCCCTCATCCAGCAGGCAGACCGACCAGCCCTGCCCTGGGGTCCAGGCGTGACTGACCGTGGAGGCTTCGCAGCAGGGGGGGACGCCCACCCCAGCCAGGACAGCGTGGCCGGAGGGTGGCTCCGGGCTCCACCCAGAGACTGTCAGGCTGAAGGTGTCTGCTGCAGGGGTCACCAGACCCTTTGTCTCTGCTTCTCCACCAAGCCCCCCACAGCCCCATCACCTACCTTCCGAGTCGCCCTCGCACGGCGAGCCTGCCTGAGCTGCGTCCACGCCCTCGCCTGCACCCTGGCCTCGGCACTCTGGGCTGTCCTTCAGGCAGCGCTCTGAGGTGTGGGGGGGCCCGAACCTGGGGGGAGAGGAGTCGGCTGCCCTCCAGGAGCGCTAGGGCGGGGCTGGGGCGTGGATGAGGTGAGGTGGGGCGGGACCGGCGCGTCCAGGCCCACCTGGCTCTGGTCACGCGGGCTGCATGGTGCGTCTCCTCAGCCTCCCAGAGATCGTCGTCCTCGTCGAAGGGCTGGATGTGGTCGCTGCAGCAGGCCTCAAACAGTGCGGCGCCAGGCTGCGGGAGAGTGCACGTGGGCCCTGTGGCCTCGCGCCCACAAAGCCTGGCCGCCTCCGAGAGACCCTGTGGACTCACGCTGTCGTCATCGGCATCGACGCTGAAGCTGATCTCTGCGATCCTGTCAAACGGGGCGCTGCAGGGGCAGCAGGGACACCGTCACCTCCACCAGAAGGGGCGGGAGGCGGCCCCGTCTGGACCTGAGGGGTGGGGGCGGGAGCGCCATGCTGCAGGCTCACAGCCAGGGGCCACCCGCCTGCCGCCCACCCCGGAGGGCATCCCGAGACCCTGGGGTCACATGTGCGTTCAGCTGAGGAGCTGGTGTGACAGCCTGAGCAGCGCTGACTGCTGGCCGGGGACCTAGTCAGGCCAGGCGGCACCCAGCCCCCGGCCACAGGCCCTGAGGACGCAGCGGGCACGAGGGAGGCAGACACAGGCTGCTGGCTCACTTGACACTGTCGTCCTGCTCAGCAAACTCCTCGTCGCTGAAGCCAAACTGGTCCACAAAGGTGGCTGTCATCTGCTGGACCTGGTACTCAGAGAACACCTGGACGACAGGGCCGGCTGCTCTCAGGAGACGCCCTCAGCAGCTTCTCCCAGCTCCTGCCCGCTCGGGTGGGCGCCCAAGGCGGCCAGCCACGTCCACAGAGCCAACCACGTCCCCAAGGGTCCCGTGGATGCAGAGTGCCCGGGGCCCCCTTGGCGGCTCTGGTGGCGCACAGGGCGAGGCGCTGTGGGGACACGAGGCCTGGCCGCACACACCTGCTGCAGCGAGAGCTCGCTGGGGAGGACGCCCTCCATGTCCTCGTCCTCACTTGAGGGGTGAAGGTGGTGTGTGCTCACCTGCAACGGTCAGGGCGGGCAGGCGTGAGCAGGCGCTCTGCTGCCCCAGCCCTCTGTATGGGCAGCCCCATGAGCCCAGGCCGGGCGGAACCGCGGGGCCCGCAGAGCTCTGCCCGGAGGCCGGGCCTGCTCACCAGGTCCACCGCGTTCCTGCGGTTGGCCTCCGACAGCGTCTCCTCCACGAAGCTCTCCCAGCGCCCGCGGCAGTCCGCTGGGAGCCCTGTGGGAAGGCCGCGCACTGAGCCCCTGGTTTCTGGAACCCTGCGTCAGTGCGCACCCGTCCTAGCCTCATGGGCCCAAGCCCACAGGCGAATGTTCCCGGGGCGCGCCGGGCCCCGACGGCCAGCCCCCGCCCCCCGCACAGGGCTGTTGGGGGCGCGCGCCTCCATGAGAAGGACTGACCCAGCCCACAAGGGACTGAGCGCCTCGCTGGTATAGGAGGCTCCCCCAGCCGCTTAGCTCACAGCTGTCCCTGGGCTGTGGGGGCCACGGCGGAGACCACCGTGGAGGCGCCTGGCGGGGCACGGCAAGGCTGTACGCATGTGAACGACCAGCTGCACATCGGCAAGGCAGCTTCCCGTGCCCCAGCGGGCTCAGGGGCCCCAGGCGGCACGCACAGCCAGCCAGGGCTCCCAGATGGTGCACGCCTGCTCAGCGTTCCCAGCGGCCCCTGGCCCCGGGCTGGCCCTGTCCTCAGCCTCTGCGCCACAGCCCCTCACTGCCCTCAGAACCCTGCCCGAGGGCCGGGCTTGTCTGCACTCGATCCCGTCGCCCCGAGTGCTCGCCCCTGCTGGCACCCACTGCTTGGGAGGTGCTGTCCTCCTTCCCAAGAGGCCAAGCTGCCTACCTTCTCCCATCTGAACCCTTCAGGCCCCCCATCTCAGCCCAGGATGCAGTGCTGGGAGCTGCAGAGTGGCGTCCGGGACATACAAGGGGCACACTGCAGCCCAGGTGGGGAGGCCGCAGACAGTGATGAGGGGGCCCCAAAGGGCTCTGGGCTGCTCTTACTAACAGCACGGGCAGGGGTGCAGGGCTCGGCAGGAAACCAGCCCAGGCCCACGGGGCAGGTCACCCCATGGGAGGCGAGCTGACCGTCCAAGAGCAGGGCCAGTCCCACCTGCTGAAGGCCACAGTGCAGGGGACACCGTGGGCAGCGATGCCCGAGCCTGGAGGCGCTCACCTTGGAAGACCTCGCTGACCTGGCTCTGCAGGGGTCCCCCCTCCAGGTTCTGCACCACCGCGTTGGCGATCCGGGTGAGGTGGCCCATGTTCCCACGCCTCATGCCGCCCGCTGCCCTAGGAGAGGGAGCATCAGGTCGGCAGGGCCCCGCATGGCCCAGGGTTGGCCGCCGCCTCCCACAGGCCTCCCCCCCGCAGAGCTCGTTGAGCCACATGTGCGGCACCAGTGACCCCCACTCTTAACTTCGCACAGCCGGAGGCCTGGCACACCAGCGTTTGGTCGGGGCCGCGAGAGCTGCCTGAGGGCGTCCTGGGACCCAGGGAGACTGAGGGCCGACCGGGGACCCAGCAGTGGGCAGCAAGGGCGGCTGTCCCCGCCCTGGCTGGCAGCCATCAGCACGCCCACACAGCCCTTCTCACCCTCTCATCTGTCCCCCAGGCGGCCAACAGCAGAGGACGGGAAGGCGCAGGCTCCGGTGCCCGGGGGTGGCACCTGCTCTGCCCCGTGCTCTCTGCCCAGCCGAGTGACAGCCAGAGAGGACACCCAGGGTGCTGACTCGGTGGCCCCGGCAGAGGAAGGGGGTCACGGGACTGGGAGAAGCCAGCCAGAGGCGAAGCCGGGCCAGGGTGGAGGCCTGTGAGCAAGCTGCTCAGGACACGGGAGAGCAGGGTGGAGGCGTCACACACCTGTCCGCTGCTTCCTGGGGCTCAGACTCCTCGGTTACCTGCACTGAGCCCTTTCTCGACACAGGCACACACACGTGTGCACCAACACACGAAACACAGGAGGAGACCCAGCACAGGCCTCCCGAGCCACCACACCCGGGCCCAGTGGAAGCTGGGGTGGCCCCACCATGCCTGGGGCTCCGTGAGGATGGACGCAGATCTGTGGGTCCAGCACAGCAGGACGGGAAGGATGAACCAGCTGAGGTCACAGAGAGCCCCACGCAGAGCAGCCCTCAGGAGGGCAGAGTGGGAGCAGAAGGGGACTCTGCAGCCACACCAGGGACCCAGGCAATCAAGACCTCTGAGCGGCGGGTGATACCACCTGCTCTTTTGAGAGAGGCCCCAGCCGGTCAAAGGGGCCAGAGGCCAGGAGGGGCAGGGAGGCGGCCAGGACTGGCCTGGGCGCTCTGCCCAGGGTTTGAGGCTTCCGTGAGCGCCACAGCTGGAGGCCAGCACAAGGACCTGAGACGGTGTGTAACATAGGACTGGGGTCTCCACTGCTGAGCAGGCGAGTGGCCCTGAACCCAGGCAAGCAGGCCTCAAGGAGCAGGACCCTGAGCGTGGCCCAGCTGCGCCTCAGCCCCGCCAGCAGCACAGCTGCTCCCCCAGCAGTGGGACCTGTCCTCAGAAACACCCTCCGTGGCACCCCCGAGCCCCACGCAGGCCCCAGGGCTCTTACTGAGTGTGGTCGTTGGCTTCCCAGGCCTCCAGGATCCTCTGGACCAGGCAACACTTCTGGAACAGCTGGGGACAGGCGGCAGCGGTCAGGTCAGCAGGCAGCACGCCCCGTCCGCCCACCCCCGGGCTGAGTGGGCTCAGCAGGCAGCACGTGGACACGTCAGCCCCGAGCTCCCTGTGGGCACACCCGGCATCAGAGCCCAACCCTACGGCCCCCACCACAGCCCCAGGCAGGTGCCACCCCGGGCCATCCACGCGGGGACACGCGTTCCACCCCGCTGCCTCCTGCTGGCCACGCCCCTGCTTTCCCTGTTCGGGGCGGAGGCCGCTGGCCCGGGGCTGCCCTGCTCCCAGCCCTCGCAGCTCCCCGCCTGCAGAGGCTGAGCCGGGCCTCAGTCGCACCTGCACCCACATGCAGCCTCACCACGTGGGAGGGCCCGGGGCCCGAACACCGCCCCCTCGCCCCGTGGCGCTCTCCCCACCGAAGCTGCCTTTGCTGTCGCCCAGGTCAGGCCTGTAGGCGTGGCCCCTCAGGACTCTCTCCCAGGCCTCTGGCCACAGACCCAGGGGCCCCTTGCCCAGCTCCTCCCATCCCGGCCTCGCATCACCCATGGGAGGGGCGGCATGGCTGACTCCCAGGGCCCAGTGTGCACCGCTGGGCTCCTTGGCTTGGGGACCACATGTGCCATGTTCTGCTTTCCCCTCCCCTCCTTAGGGAGCGCCAAGGAGCACTTAGACCAACTCCCTGCAGGCCTGGCACTGGCCACCCAGGGCTTGCAGCCCCCAGAAAGCCCCCTCATGAGAATCAAGGCGCGTTTGCTCTTCTCCCGGGCACTCCTGCCACGGTAGACACATCATCTGGGGGCCGCTCGCCCCCACAACCCAGATGAGCCAACTCAGGCAGCATCAGGGCTCCTTGGCACGCCTCCTAGACCCTCCACCCACGAGCGCTGGGGTCTCCTGTCTCGTGGTTTTAAAAGCAGAGCAGCCCACCCACATCACGTGAGGGTTAAGGAGAACACACCAGGCCCACAGCACCGCCTGTACACACGGCCTGGGTAGCCCTCAGGGTACACAGGATGCAGAGACAGGCGCGACACGGCAACTCACATGGCCCCGGCTGGACTTACGTGGGTCACCATGGTGCTCTCGGGGAGGCTGCTGGCAGGCCGAGGGGTTGCTGGGTCCCCGCTGGAGGCTGGAGGCTCCAGCGCGCCCTCGGGCCCACTGGCTGCGGCCCTGTCCTCCCGGGCAGCGTGGGACAGGATGGCGGCGACGCAGAGCTCCACTTGGAGGTGCAGGAAGTTATTCCAAGTGTACTTGAAAAACAGGTCCTGCAGAGACAGGGGACGAGGCACGCACCCAGGCTGTCTCCTGCGGGCGGAGCCTGAGGGGACCCTGTTGTCCGGCCGCCTCCCACACTGGGCCCCTCGCCCACACCCGCTTTGTCCCCTTCCCACTCCACCCTGACATCGAGCTGTAGGGCTTCTAGCAACTTCTGCAAAGAACCACCCACAACCTCTCCCCATCCAGCCCAGGCCGTGCTTCAATCTCTAATCTCTGCTCCTGTCTGACTGCTTCCTATGGGTTTGTTTTCCCCCCGTCCAAAGTGAGAGGCTTGGCCCATGGCAGCTCAGCCTTGCTCCCTCTTGGGTGCATCTCCATGAAGCTACGAGTTTCCTGTAAAACTACCTCTGCTACATAATACACGTTTTGCTATGGCATGTTTTTATTATCCTTCTTTTATGATTTTATCTTTGACCCACAGATCACTGGAGCATGAGCGATTCTCCACCCCAAGGGGCCATGAATAGGTGCCCGTGTGGACACTCCCCAAGGGGCCTGGGGTGGAAGCCTCTGGGGGCTGAATGGGCAGTGGCTTCCCTCGCGGGGCTCCTCCAGACCTGCCTGAGGTCAGCAGGCCGCAGTGGCACAGTGGGGGCGGGGGCAGGCACCCTTACCCAGCCCCACAGCCACCTCACACCCAGCAGGGGTCACAGCAGCCCACACCCAGACCCCCTGCTGCCCCCATGGAAGGAAGCCAGGTGCGCCGGGGTTGGGGTCGGGGGGAGACATGGCACACGCCACCCCAGGGTGTGGGTTTGGGGCCTTCTTCCAGGCCAGGGTGGGGTGGGAGGAGCTGGATAAAAGGAGGCGGCCTGTGGGCCTGCACAACTCTGCTCCAAAGACACAGTCTCTAGGCTTCAGGTCCTCTGCCTGCGTGACCTTGGGTGACAGGAAGGTGCTTCATCTTCAACACAGTCAGAACCACTTCCCTACACCAAGCCGACTTCACTGATGAGTTCCACCAGACATTTAGAGAGAAAAGAACACCACCAATCTGCTCAAAGTTTCCCAAAGACCTGAATAGGAGGGGCACATGCCAGCTGCTCTGGCCTGAGGCCAGCGTGCCTGCAGCAGCCACCACAGGGGAGAGAACTACAGCCCCACATCCCGACGAGCAGCAAGGTGGACACCTCCACGGGGACGAGCAGTGCAGCAGCAGAACGATGCCACACGGTGACCAGGGCAGGTAAACCGCCACACAAGGCCGTGGCAACACGCGAAGGCAGAGGAGGACGAAGGGACTGAGCCTGTACCACCAGCTCAACCGACACTGGAGCAGCATCTGACAAAATTCAATGCATTTTCTTGGGAAAAACACTTAATCAGCTGCACGGTGACAGATGAAAACCGTCTCTGGTGGTGAGCGTGCACAGGAGCATGGAGCTACACTCACGCGACGCTGACACCAACAAGATGACCGCTGCTGGCCGGCCACGCGCAAGAGCGAAGCTGGCCTCCGACCACACGCTGCACACGCAGACAAGCTCAGAGTGGATCGAGACCCGCAGAACTCACTGGCGCTCTGAGAAGAAAGCGCAGGGGGAAAGCCGCAGGGCGCGGGTTAGGCTAGGCTTCCCGAGGAACAGGTGCGACACCAAACGCTCAAGCAACAGAAGAAAAAAAGAACCGAACTTCATCGAAATGAAACCCGTATGTGTGTCAGAGGACTCTATCAAGAGACTGCCAACTCACATGATAGGAGACGATAACTGCAAATCACACACCCAAGAGACCAGGGTCAGAAACCATGAAGAACGCCTTCAATCCAACACAGCAAAAAACAAACGTCTCAACTCAAAATGGGCGGAGGACGTGAACAGACATTTCTCCAAAGGAGATGCCCAAATGGCCAGCAAAGACACATGGGAAGATGCTCAGCATTACTGGCCACCACGCGTGTGAGAGCATGCTGAGCTGCTCAGGCACGACCAGCTCTCTGCGACCCCACGGACTGTGTAGTCCACCAGGCTCCTCTGTCCACGGAGTTGTCCAGGTAAGAACACTGGAGTGGGCTGCCATTTCCTACTCCAGGGGCCTCTGCCACTCCGGGACTGAACCTGTGTCTCTGGTGCCTCCTGGATTGGCAGGTGGATTCTTCACCACTGCATCACCGCGAAACACAAACCAGAACACAGTGAGGACCTTCCCGAGGGGCCCAGTGGTTAGGAGCCTGTCTTCCAGTGCAAGGGCCATGGGTTCAGTCCCTGCTTGCGGAACTAGTAATAACATCCCACATGCCATGGGGCGGCTGAGTCTGCACCGCAACTACGGACACCTGAGCTCTGTGACGAGACACCACCGCGATGAAAAGCTCGTTTACCGCAGCTAGAGAGCAGCCCCCACAGCAACGAAGACCCAGTGTAGCCAACATAGAAATAAACTTATTAAAAAAAAAAGGTGAGATGCCACGTGAAACCCGTCAGGAGGGCTACTATCAAACAAACAGAAAGCACATGCCAGTGAGGCTGTGAAGAAACTGCTGGTGCGAATCCCACGGCCTCCAACAGCTGGACACAGAATTGCTACACGCTCCATCGACTCCACCTCTGGGGACACGGTGAAAGCAGGCGCTCAGGCTTCTTACACACCCACGGTTACAGGAGCACTGTCATGGCTTCTCAAGGCAAGAGTACTGAAGTGGCTGACCACTCCCTTCTCCAGCGGACCACGTTTTGTCAGGACTCTCCACTATGACCCGTCCGTCTTGGGTGGCCCCACATGGCGTGGCTCCTAGTTTCACTGAGTTAGACATGGCTGTGGTCCACGAGAGCAGACTGGCTAGTTTCCTGTGACTGTGGTTTTCAGTCTGTCTGCCCTCCGATGGATGAGAATAAGAGGCTTAGGGAAGCTTCCTGATGGGAGAGGCTGACCTCGGGGGAACCGGCTCTTACTCTGATGGGTGGGGCCGAGCTCAGTATTTCTGTTGATGGCACGGCTACGTTCCTTTCCTGTTATTGAACCCCGGGCCAAACTATGGTGGACGGAATGAAGACAGTGTCGACCTCCTTCAAAAGGCCCCTACAGGCATTGCCACACTCAGCGCCCCCGACCCTGCAGCAGGCCAGCGCTGACCCCCGCCTCCCAGAGGCGCCTGGACACTCCCAGGCAGGCCTGGTCAGCCTCTTGGGGGTCGTCAGCCTCTTGGGGGTCGCTGCCCCTCTGCCCTGGGTCCTGGTGCGCCAGGCTCTGCCTGTGCCCTCCAGGAGTCTGTCCCAGTCCTGTGTGAGTTCTGGTGGCTCTACGGTGGGGTGAAGGGAGACCTCCTCCAAGAGGGCTTATGCCACACCCAGGGCTGCTGCACCCAGGGCCCCTATCCCTGCGGCAGGCTGCTGCTGACCGTACCTTGTTGTGGATCACAACAAACTGTGGAAAATTCTGAGAGGGATGGGAAAAATACCAGACCACCTGAGCTGCCTCTTGAGAAATCTGTATGCAGGTCAGGAAGCAACGGTTAGAACTGGACATGGAACAACAGACTGGTTCCAAATCGGGAAAAGAGTACATCAAGGCTGTATATTGTCACCCTTCTTGTTTAACTTATATGCAGAGTATATCTTGAGAAACGCTGGGCTGGAGGAAGCACAAGTTNGGGCACCCTGGTCTCCACCAGCCACAGGGGTGTGGCCTGAGCTCATAAGGCAGAGGAGCCTGATGGCAAAGCTGGCCTCCTGACAGGGTCATCCTGCACGCAGTCCACCTTTTCATTAGCTGACTGTTCCAGAGTCCCTGCCTTCACAGGCCCTCCTTTCCAGTGGGAAGCAGACCACAAGCAAGTTGGTAAACAGACCAAGCAGCACAGATGGTGCTGAGGAGGAGACCCAGGAGAGGCTGAGCTGCCCACCCGCCCGGCCTCTCCCACCCCGCCCGGCCTCTCCCTGGCTACGCTGAAGGACTGAGGGAGTGAAGAAGTGGGCCTTCCACAGTGTCACCAACTCTGCCCAGAGCTGCTCAGTGCAGCTAAGGGTCTCCCTGGGGAGCCCCTGACTCTTGGCTGGGTGTCCCCCACACAGAGGCCAGGCCTCCAGTGTGCCTGGGCCTTGGGCAGCCCCTTGTCAGAAGGCAGGGGTCATCTGGGGGTCAGTGAGCCACTCTACTCCCAGGCCTCCCGTGAGAGGAGATGGACACTCAGCAGATGGGGCTTGAGTGTGTCCACCATTGCGGGCAACACAGGCGGTCCTCGCCTTGCCAGCAACCCCACCCCCAAGGTCACCTCTGCTCAGGACGCCTACCTTGGGTGGGCTGAGCAGAAGCTGGTGGAAGTCCTTCAGCCGCGGCTCAATGCCACGCAGGACACCAGGGCTGATGGTGCACGACCTGTCCAGTCCCTGAGAGCAGGAGTCCAGCAAGCCCTCTGACCTGTGGACCAGAAGCGGCTGGATGCAGGGACGCCCCCGTCACCCCGCAGCCCTCCCGGCTGTGTCTGCTTGTCTCTGGGCGCGCTGCTGACTGCACAGGATAGGGGCGGGCGGGCCGCGGCATCACAGCCCGATGAGCTCAGCTCCCTCCCCAAGCCTTGAAGCCCTTCCTGCTGAGCCCCCTCCCTGGGACACAGACAGGACTGGCCTCACCACCCCTTTGGCTTTTTTTATCAACACTGTCTCCAGTGTTTAAATACGTGAAGAATAAAAATGCCAAAGAAAGCTAGCAGCCGTCTCTCCCCAGCGGCCCTACTGTCGCTGTGCTGCAGCGAGGCCTCCACCAGAGGCCTGCTTCACGTGCGGAGGGCCCAGCCTCCCTGGGCCCATGCAAGCAAAACATCAATATTCTGCTTGCTGAACCANCAGGAGTCCAGCAAGCCCTCTGACCTGTGGACCAGAAGCGGCTGGATGCAGGGACGCCCCCGTCACCCCGCAGCCCTCCCGGCTGTGTCTGCTCGTCTCTGGGCGCGCTGCTGACTGCACAGGATAGGGGCCGGCGGGCCGCGGCATCACAGCCCGATGAGCTCAGCTCCCTCCCCCAGCCTTGAAGCCCTTCCTGCTGAGCCCCCTCCCTGGGACACAGACAGGACTGGCCTCACCACCCCTTTGGCTTTTTTTATCAACACTGTCTCCAGTGTTTAAATACGTGAAGAATAAAAATGCCAAAGAAAGCTAGCAGCCGTCTCTCCCCAGCGGCCCTACTGTCGCTGTGCTGCGGCGAGGCCTCCACCAGAGGCCTGCTTCACGTGCGGAGGGCCCAGCCTCCCTGGGCCCATGCAAGCAAAACATCAATATTCTGCTTGCTGAACCAGAGAAAGCAAAGAGAACATCGTAATTCTAGTTTTAGGTAATAAACACGTGTTGGGTACCAGAGTGAGGAAGAGAAACCGCCAACAACCTCACCACTGAAATTAAGTCAATTTCTTGTCATTCTTGGTTTTCTCTTTCTTAAAAAAAAAACAAAACAGCAAACAAATGGCACAGGCCGCAGGGAAGCCCCTCCAGAGCAAGGACACGAGGGCCCACCGCAGCCTCCCTGGGGCCAGACGCCAGCAGCGCACGCGCCACACGCACACCCGCGCCCACACGCCGCAGGGACACACGCGTGGACAAGCACTGCAGACTGGAGACGGGGCTCCTTCGGGCGGAGGTGGGAGCGTGACTGATGACGAAGGTCAGAGGAGACTTGGCCACTGCCATAGGGTTTATCTTTCAATGAGAAAAGGATCCCCAGGATTACCTGCGTAACTAAAAATGTTGAAAATGCAGACCGCCCAGCCCAGCTGCTGCCCTGGGCCTGGGGCCACTGAAGGGCAACTCTCCCTCTCAGGGGCCACTCACCCCGCCCGCCTGGGCTCCAGCAAGGCGAGCAGCACCTGCGTCCCGCTGACGAGGCAGAGCTCGGTCTGCACTCCATCAAACATGTTCCTCAGCAGCTGCTCCACGCACTCCTGCCTGCAGGACACGCACGAGGTCACGGCCCGGTGGGCGGACACACAGACCCCACCCCACCAAAGGAGCAGCACCCCACACCCCAGAGGGGCCCTACTTGGGGCTGAGGCTGAGCACCCGGGGTCCTCAGGACACAGCTGCCCCAGGGCCCACACTTTCTGGACCTGCCAGGAGATCCCCAGAGTCCCCTCCCGTGAGGAAGAGGCCCATCAAGGTAACCCAGGGTCGGGGCGAGCGCCTGAGAAGTGATCAGAGGCAGCAGAGTCCCCAGCCCCCGCCCCAAGGCCCGCAGCGCTGCGGCCCACACTCACGACTCCAGCACCGTGAGGAGAGGATCTGGCTGCGGAGCCTCCAGCAGCTGGCTGCCCTGCTCCCTGCCCAGCCGGACGATGTCACAGAGCGTCTGGGAAGCATTGGACTGCCTCTGCAAGATGGGCACGTACAGCCACCCTCAGGGCCAGCCTCTGCCCACAGAGTGCAGCCCTGGCCGCCCCTCAGGAGTGTGCACTGGGCCTTGGTGGGCAAGCGTGCCCTGCAGATCCCGCTCCAGGTCTCTGCTTTAGATTAGTAAGTGGCAGTTAATACACAGGGTGAGTCCTGTGAGCTAATGAAAACAGCAAAGTTGCTACAGAGAACACAAAGGACCCAGCTTTTCTATGGAAATATGAAGCCCCCGAAAACGCAGATTCTTTGACTCGGGGCACTTGCCAACTGTGTGGGATTAGGCTACGGAGCAGGTGAACAGAGGAAGACTAAGCTGCAGGCTTGGGCAGGCAGCAGCGCATGCCCAGCCCCGACGTGTGCAGCACAGGGGACGGGGCTGCAGGACGCACGCTATGGCTCTTTCAGGGCACACGAGAGCAGCCTGGCGCCCCCAGGCCTGCGGAGGAGCCGGTCAGCGCCCAGCGCTCATCCCAATCTGGAGCCCCGCAACTCTTGCCCACTGCCTGGTCAACACGGCCCCACACAGCACAGCCAGGCAGCAGCCAAAGGTGAGACCCTGAGTCAGCACCGCATTCTCCAAAGCACCGAGAATGTGCGCAGCTGTCCCGAGTGGAAGATGCCTCTCGGGCTACACCCGACACCCACAAGGATACCACAGGAGAAGGGGGGCTTCCTCCAGGGCTCACGCCCTTGGATGGCCCCTTTGGGAGCAAGACGCGCCAGTGAGGACCGTCCCTGAGAGGGGTGCTTGGGCCGGAGGAGCAGCAGCTGTGAGCTGCCTGCGGAGCGAGGGGGTGTGGAGCTGAGGGCAGCCTCGGCCAGCAGTCCNCCTACTTGGGGCTGAGGCTGAGCACCCGGGGTCCTCAGGACACAGCTGCCCCAGGGCCCACACTTTCTGGACCTGCCAGGAGATCCCCAGAGTCCCCTCCCGTGAGGAAGAGGCCCATCAAGGTAACCCAGGGTCGGGGCGAGCGCCTGAGAAGTGATCAGAGGCAGCAGAGTCCCCAGCCCCCGCCCCAAGGCCCGCAGCGCTGCGGCCCACACTCACGACTCCAGCACCGTGAGGAGAGGATCTGGCTGCGGAGCCTCCAGCAGCTGGCTGCCCTGCTCCCTGCCCAGCCGGACGATGTCACAGAGCGTCTGGGAAGCATTGGACTGCCTCTGCAAGATGGGCACGTACAGCCACCCTCAGGGCCAGCCTCTGCCCACAGAGTGCAGCCCTGGCCGCCCCTCAGGAGTGTGCACTGGGCCTTGGTGGGCAAGCGTGCCCTGCAGATCCCGCTCCAGGTCTCTGCTTTAGATTAGTAAGTGGCAGTTAATACACAGGGTGAGTCCTGTGAGCTAATGAAAACAGCAAAGTTGCTACAGAGAACACAAAGGACCCAGCTTTTCTATGGAAATATGAAGCCCCCGAAAACGCAGATTCTTTGACTCGGGGCACTTGCCAACTGTGTGGGATTAGGCTACGGAGCAGGTGAACAGAGGAAGACTAAGCTGCAGGCTTGGGCAGGCAGCAGCGCATGCCCAGCCCCGACGTGTGCAGCACAGGGGACGGGGCTGCAGGACGCACGCTATGGCTCTTTCAGGGCACACGAGAGCAGCCTGGCGCCCCCAGGCCTGCGGAGGAGCCGGTCAGCGCCCAGCGCTCATCCCAATCTGGAGCCCCGCAACTCTTGCCCACTGCCTGGTCAACACGGCCCCACACAGCACAGCCAGGCAGCAGCCAAAGGTGAGACCCTGAGTCAGCACCGCATTCTCCAAAGCACCGAGAATGTGCGCAGCTGTCCCGAGTGGAAGATGCCTCTCGGGCTACACCCGACACCCACAAGGATACCACAGGAGAAGGGGGGCTTCCTCCAGGGCTCACGCCCTTGGATGGCCCCTTTGGGAGCAAGACGCGCCAGTGAGGACCGTCCCTGAGAGGGGTGCTTGGGCCGGAGGAGCAGCAGCTGTGAGCTGCCTGCGGAGCGAGGGGGTGTGGAGCTGAGGGCAGCCTCGGCCAGCAGTCCTCAAGAAACTCAGTCCTTGCAAGCCCCCAGGGGCAGATCCTGAGATGGTCACAGTCCTGCGAGAGACCCTGGGCAGAGGACCTGTGACTCTGGCCCATAAAAACAGAGATTACATAATACTGTTACAAGCAATTAGTGTTTGGGGTGATCTGTTACTGAGCCACAGGTAGTAACTAACACAATTCTATTCAAACTCGTTTTTTATAATATGTATGCTTTATGTTTTAGGAATAAAGCTGTCCAGAAGTCAGTGCCTGATTAAAGGAAGAGGAGAACTTGTCAGTCTGCATCTGAGGAGGAGTGGCCTGCCCTCAGGGCTGGAGAGCGCCCGCGGCCGCCCTGAGCCAGGCTCCCACCCCAAGGTGGCTCCGTGAGCACCTACTCACATCTTCATCCTGACTCGGATGGATCAGCTCCACGAGTCTCTGAATGGTCTTCTCTTCATTAAGCCACTGAAAGGGAAACGGAGGCGTGTCAGTGACTGCTCACACCTGACTGAACGGAAGGGAGTCCAGGCTCTAGCACAGACACCTCCCTGCGTCGAACGTCCCCAGGCCCAGCAAGCACAGGCCGCAGCCGAGCTCTGGAGTGACCCGAAGATACCGAGAGGAGGGAGGCGCTGTCCACACGCGCCCGTGGTTTACTCAGGCATGTGCAGCTCTGCTCACAGGACACCCCCACAGCAGAGCCAGGAGCCCCCTGCTGGGGCCTGGGGATGCGCTGCCGCACACAGCCCAGCTGCTCCCAGCGGCACTTGGGCCTTCCAGGACAGCCCGGTTCCTCCATGCACTTCCTTATCCACAACAGGCTCAGCGTGTCCAGGGCAGGGCCCCCGGCAGCTGCTGACAGCGCTGATGTTCACGCTGCGCTAGCCAGGCCACAGCAGTTACTACAGCTCATTCTCGGTGGGCGGCTGCTCCGTAAGGAAATGAGCTATGAGCTGAGGACTGGCACTTGTTGATGCCAGGAGCTGGAGCCTGGCCAGGAGGCCCGACGGCTTACTCATCTTACTCTAAATTACAAACACAACCTGCCGATCAACAGCTAACAGTGACTAACACAGGTCTCCTGGGCTCCCCGGCTGAGCACCCCCTCTTTTCTGGGAAGCCCAGGGAGCTGTGGGGGGCGCCTCACTGCACGAGCATCAGGACAGACACAGGCAGCAGGACCGACAGCAGGCCGACTCCAGTCTGCGTGGCCTCTCTGCGTGCAGCCCGGAAGGCGAGTGCTTCCTCTCGGGCCGGTGCCTGGGCGCAGGACGAGTGCCCAACAGAGCCCTGGCAGCCCCTGGTGGGGAGGTGCAAGCAAGGCAGCCCCTTCTGCTCTCTGCTCATGAAGGGGCCAAGGCGAGACAGGAGAAAAGGTGCAGAGGCGGACTCCGCCATGACAGCCTCTGCGGCCCAGCCAGGAGGGAAGGCCCTGCTGGGTGGGAAGCCAGGTGCTGGGGACCCCAGGGCTGCCCCGCCAGCCCCCACCACCCTATGCCAGGCGCTGAGTCCACACGCAGAGGAGCTGCAGACCACACATGGGGAAGAGGGCCCACACACTCACGCGCAGCACTTCCTGCCGGAGCCCCACAGGCTCCACGCAGCTGGCCAGGCGCAGCAGCAGGTCCATGAGGGCCGATGTGCCGATGTGCTTCAGCACCAGGCTGATGAACTGGTCCTTCCTCCTCAGGAACGCAACCACCTGCAACCAGATGGGCCCTGAGAGGCGAGCAGGGCAGGCCCGGACCCTAGGAGACATGGCCTTCCCCCGAGGACTGCCACAGAAAGACGCATTTTCAGCAACACTGAGCAGAAGCAATGGAGAGACGCGGGAAGAGTTGTAAGAAAGATGCCCTCGGTGACAGGCAGAGACCTGAACACAGACAAGTCCCGGAGGCAGTGGGGAGCCTGAGAGGGCCCTGGGCTGGCAGAATTTCCCCCACACTGAGCCTGGGCACCGATGGGGCCCAGACACCTGAGTGAGATGACACAGTGACCACTCCATATGCACGGCCTCAGGTCTTCCCAGAAGAAATGACCAGTGCAGACAGAGCTGACGGTCCCTGACGCGAGGCACAAATCCGGAAAGCTGACAGATGGCAGGAGGGACAGGACTGAGGTTGTGGAAAAGGAGGGTGGGGGGCGGCTGGCGGGTGGCCGAGCACAGACGGCCAGGAGGGGTCCACNGTCCTCAAGAAACTCAGTCCTTGCAAGCCCCCAGGGGCAGATCCTGAGATGGTCACAGTCCTGTGAGAGACCCTGGGCAGAGGACCTGTGACTCTGGCCCATAAAAACAGAGATTACATAATACTGTTACAAGCAATTAGTGTTTGGGGTGATCTGTTACTGAGCCACAGGTAGTAACTAACACAATTCTATTCAAACTCGTTTTTTATAATATGTATGCTTTATGTTTTAGGAATAAAGCTGTCCAGAAGTCAGTGCCTGATTAAAGGAAGAGGAGAACTTGTCAGTCTGCATCTGAGGAGGAGTGGCCTGCCCTCAGGGCTGGAGAGCGCCCGCGGCCGCCCTGAGCCAGGCTCCCACCCCAAGGTGGCTCCGTGAGCACCTACTCACATCTTCATCCTGACTCGGATGGATCAGCTCCACGAGTCTCTGAATGGTCTTCTCTTCATTAAGCCACTGAAAGGGAAACGGAGGCGTGTCAGTGACTGCTCACACCTGACTGAACGGAAGGGAGTCCAGGCTCTAGCACAGACACCTCCCTGCGTCGAACGTCCCCAGGCCCAGCAAGCACAGGCCGCAGCCGAGCTCTGGAGTGACCCGAAGATACCGAGAGGAGGGAGGCGCTGTCCACACGCGCCCGTGGTTTACTCAGGCATGTGCAGCTCTGCTCACAGGACACCCCCACAGCAGAGCCAGGAGCCCCCTGCTGGGGCCTGGGGATGCGCTGCCGCACACAGCCCAGCTGCTCCCAGCGGCACTTGGGCCTTCCAGGACAGCCCGGTTCCTCCATGCACTTCCTTATCCACAACAGGCTCAGCGTGTCCAGGGCAGGGCCCCCGGCAGCTGCTGACAGCGCTGATGTTCACGCTGCGCTAGCCAGGCCACAGCAGTTACTACAGCTCATTCTCGGTGGGCGGCTGCTCCGTAAGGAAATGAGCTATGAGCTGAGGACTGGCACTTGTTGATGCCAGGAGCTGGAGCCTGGCCAGGAGGCCCGACGGCTTACTCATCTTACTCTAAATTACAAACACAACCTGCCGATCAACAGCTAACAGTGACTAACACAGGTCTCCTGGGCTCCCCGGCTGAGCACCCCCTCTTTTCTGGGAAGCCCAGGGAGCTGTGGGGGGCGCCTCACTGCACGAGCATCAGGACAGACACAGGCAGCAGGACCGACAGCAGGCCGACTCCAGTCTGCGTGGCCTCTCTGCGTGCAGCCCGGAAGGCGAGTGCTTCCTCTCGGGCCGGTGCCTGGGCGCAGGACGAGTGCCCAACAGAGCCCTGGCAGCCCCTGGTGGGGAGGTGCAAGCAAGGCAGCCCCTTCTGCTCTCTGCTCATGAAGGGGCCAAGGCGAGACAGGAGAAAAGGTGCAGAGGCGGACTCCGCCATGACAGCCTCTGCGGCCCAGCCAGGAGGGAAGGCCCTGCTGGGTGGGAAGCCAGGTGCTGGGGACCCCAGGGCTGCCCCGCCAGCCCCCACCACCCTATGCCAGGCGCTGAGTCCACACGCAGAGGAGCTGCAGACCACACATGGGGAAGAGGGCCCACACACTCACGCGCAGCACTTCCTGCCGGAGCCCCACAGGCTCCACGCAGCTGGCCAGGCGCAGCAGCAGGTCCATGAGGGCCGATGTGCCGATGTGCTTCAGCACCAGGCTGATGAACTGGTCCTTCCTCCTCAGGAACGCAACCACCTGCAACCAGATGGGCCCTGAGAGGCGAGCAGGGCAGGCCCGGACCCTAGGAGACATGGCCTTCCCCCGAGGACTGCCACAGAAAGACGCATTTTCAGCAACACTGAGCAGAAGCAATGGAGAGACGCGGGAAGAGTTGTAAGAAAGATGCCCTCGGTGACAGGCAGAGACCTGAACACAGACAAGTCCCGGAGGCAGTGGGGAGCCTGAGAGGGCCCTGGGCTGGCAGAATTTCCCCCACACTGAGCCTGGGCACCGATGGGGCCCAGACACCTGAGTGAGATGACACAGTGACCACTCCATATGCACGGCCTCAGGTCTTCCCAGAAGAAATGACCAGTGCAGACAGAGCTGACGGTCCCTGACGCGAGGCACAAATCCGGAAAGCTGACAGATGGCAGGAGGGACAGGACTGAGGTTTTGGAAAAGGAGGGTGGGGGGCGGCTGGCGGGTGGCCGAGCACAGACGGCCAGGAGGGGTCCACGCAGAGGCCTCCTCGGCCACTGAAATAAGGGGCCTGCAAGTCCAGGCCCCTGCACTGAGGCAGAGCCAGGGCTCTACGGGGCCATGGGGGCACGCGGGAGGCAGGGGTCCCAACCGGCCTCACTCTGGAAGTGAAGCGGGGAGCATGGGAAGGAGGAGGACGAGAGGGAAGAGAGGCAATGGGGAGCGGGGGGACTGGCATTTGAAAAGAGAGAAACAAGAGGCAGCAGAGACGGCTCCAGGAACACCCCTGAGCACCTACAGACACTGTTACAAGCGCGCGTCAGGAACAAGTTTACGCCAAATTCTGTAAATTGGAAAAGATAAACTTCTTTGAGAAACACACTTAAGTAAGCCAACAACAGCAGCAGCAAAACCAACACTGGAGTCTAGAGTGTCCAAAGAAACAAACCCAGGGTAAAGCCTCCCCAGACGGAGAACTCCAGGCTGCAACGGCTTTACTAGAGAGCTCTGACAAACATTTGAAGAAACATATCCCAGGCTTATGCAGGACTCCCCCTGCATAAACAGGGGAACATAAAGTGAGAGACCATGCCCCGTATCATTGTATGAGGACATAAACTCTTGATTCCAAAACTTGCTGTGGGCACATTCAGAAAAGGCAGTGATGGAAGGACCCACTATGGCGCACTCTGTTCAGCGCTCTCTAACGGCCCTGGGTGGGGAACGACTCCGAGTGGACGTCTGCACGCGCACGCTGCTTTGCTGTGCCCCTGAAACCAACACAACACTCCAAACCAACTATCCCCGATAGAAGTTTTTTTAAAGGAAATTATAAGCCAATCTCACTGATGACAATAGATGAAAAATTCTTTGAAAAAAAGCAATATGAAAAAAAGTAAAATGCATCACCGTCAAGTTGAATGTATTCCAGGAAACCGACAATTATCTCAGTAAAGTTTCTCAATAAACAAGATACTGTTTAGGACATGAAACTATAAAGCCCCTAAGAGCAGACATAACGGAAAATGCGTAAGACTGGCACCCTGAGAGCGAGGCTACTCAGAGAGGTTTAAAAGCCCCGACTCCTCAGCTTTTCACTGCAGTACAAAAGCAAGCCACAGATAACAGGTAAATAAATGAGAGCAGCTGTGCTTCAGAAAATTTTTTTTTATAACAACAGGTGGCAGGTTGGTTTTGAGCTGTGGGCTGTAGTTAGCCAACCCCAATCTATAGGCAACACAAGAGAATATACGGCAACACGAGAGAAGGCCCTACACACGGACGTCACCGGACGGTCCACACCGAAATCAGACTGATTCTATTCTTTGCAGCCAAAGATGGAGAAGCTCTGTACAGTCAGCAAAAACAAGACCGGGAGCTGGCTGTGGCTCAGATCATGAACTCTTCATTGCCAAATTCAGACTCAAATTGAAGAAAGTGGAGAAAACCACTAGACCATTCAGGTATGACCTAAATCAAATCCCTTATGACTATACAGTGGAAGGGAGAAATAGATTTAAGGGCCTAGATCTGATAGACAGAGTGTCTGATGAACTATGGAATGAGGTTTGTGACACTGTACAGGAGACAGGGATCAAGACCATCCCCATGGAAAAGAAATGCAAAAAAGCAAAATGGCTGTCTGGGGAGGCCTTACAAATAGCTGTGAAAAGAAGAGAGGTGAAAAGCAAAGGAGAAAAGGAAAGATATAAGCATCTGAATGCAGAGTTCCAAAGAATAGCAAGAAGAGAGAAGAAAGCCTTCTTCAGGGATCAATGCAAAGAAATAGAGGAAAAGAACAGAGTGGGAAAGACTAGAGATCTCTTCAAGAAAATTAGAGATACCAAGGGAACATTTCATGCAAAGATGGGCTCAATAAAGGACAGAAATGGTAGGGACCTAACAGAAGCAGAGATATTAAAAAGAGGTGGCAAGAATACACCCAAGAACGATACAAAAAAGATCTTTGTGACCCAGGTAACTGCAATGGCGTGATCACTCACCTAGAGCCAGCCATCCCAGAATGTGAAGTCAAGTGGGCCTTAGGAAGCATCACTACGAACAAAGCTAGAGGAGGTGATGGAATTCCAGTTGAGGTATTTTAAACTCTGAAAGATGATGCTGTGAAAGTGCTGCACTCAATATGCCGGCAAATCTGAAAAACGCAGCAGTGGCCACAGGACTGGAAAAGGTCAGTTTTCATTCCAATCCCAAAGAAAGGCAACGCCAGAGTGCTCACACTACCTCACAATTGCACTCATCTTACACGCTAGTAAAGTAATGCTTAAAATTCTCCAAGCCATGGAGAAGGAAATGGCAACCCACTCCAGTATTCTTCCCTGGAAAATCCCATGGACAGATGAGCCTGGTGGGCTACTCTAGGGCATCACAGAGTCCATACACAACTTAGCAACTCAACAACAACAACACACAATCAGGCAGATTGTGATTTGGAGAAATAGTTCTTGATGGAAATGTGACATAAAATGAAGAGTGAAGTGACCTAGCAACATGGAATACAGAGTTTTGTAAGAAATTAACATTTGTGTATAGAATAATAATTGCAAAATTCAAACAATAAAGTCCATGGCTAAAGAAAAAAAAAAATTTATCCAAGCCAGGCTTCAGCAATATATGAACCATGAACTTCCAGATGTTCAAGCTGGTTTTAGAAAAGGCAGCGGAATCAGAGATCAAATTGCCAACATCCGCTGGATCATGGAAAAAGCAAGAGTTCCAGAAAAACATCTATTTCTGCTGTATTGACTATGCCAAAGCCTTTGACTGCATGGATCACAATCAACTGTGGAAAATTCTGAGAGATGGGAACACCAGACCACCTCACCTGCCTTCTGAGAAATCTGTATGCAGGTCAGGAAGCAACAGTTAGAACTGGACATGGAACAACAGACTGGTTCCAAATAAGAGGAGGAGTATGTCAAGGTGGTATACTGTCACCCTGCTTATTTAACTTCTATGCAGAGTACATCATGAGAAACGCTGGGCTGGAAGAAGCACAAGCTGGAATCAAGATTGCCAGGAGAAATATCAATAACCTCAGATATGCAGATGACACCATCTTTATGGCAGAAAGTGAAGAACTAAAGAGTCTTTTGATCAAAGTGAAAGAGGAGACTGAAAAAGTTGGCTTAAAGCTCAACATTCAGAAAACTAAGATCGTAGCATCTGGTCCCATCATTTCATGGCAAATAGGTGGGGAAACAGTAGAAACAGTGGCTGACTTTATTTTTCTGGGCTCCAAAATCACTGCAGATGGTGACTGCAGCCATGAAAAGAAAAGATGCTTACTCCTTGGAAGGAAAGTTATGACCAACCTAGACAGGATATTAAAAAGCAGAGACATTACTTTGTCAACAGAGGTCCGTCAAGTCAAGGCTATGATTTTTTCCAGTGGTCATGTATGGATGTGAGAGTTGGACTATAAAGAAAGCTGAGCGCCGAAGAATTGATGCTTTTGAACTGTGGTATTGNGTTTTTCCAGTAGTCATGTATGGATGTGAGAGTTGGACTATAAAGAAAGCTGAGTGCCGAAGAATTGATGCTTTTGAACTGTGGTGTTGGAAAAGACTCTCGAGAGTCCCTTGGACTGCAAGGAGATACAACCAGTCCATTCTAAAGGAGTCCTTCATTGGAAGGACTGATGTTGAAGCTGAAACTCCAATACTTTGCCCACCTGATGCAAAGAGCTGACTCATCTGAAAAGACCCTGATGCTGGGAAAGATTGAGGGCAGGAGAAATGGGATGACAGAGGAGGAGATGGTTGGACGGCATCACCAACTCGATGGACACGGGTTTGGGTGGACTGTGGGAGTTGGTGGTGGACAGGGAGGCCTGGCGTGCTGTGGTCCGTGGTGTCACAAAGAGTCAGACACGACTGAGCAACTGCACTGAACTGAAAACAATAAAGCTTCTAAAACATAATACAGAGTTTATCTTTATGATTTTGAAGTAGATGAAAGTTTAAAGGACAAAACAAACAAACAAAAAAACCAGTCATAAATAAAGAGTTATGACCTGCACTACATGAAAGTCAGGTCTTCTGTTCATTGAAAAAATACAATTAAGAGAGTAAAAACCAAAAAAGAAAAGCCAAAAAGACCAGCAAACAGAGTAGAAAAGTATGTTTGCCACACAAAATCAACAAAAGGAGAATTCCCTGGCAGTCCAGTGGTTCAAACTTGAGATTCTACTGCCAGGGGCACAGGTTCAGTCTCTGGTCAGGGAATAAAGATCTGGTAAGCTGTGTGGCACAGCCGAAAAAAATCAGAGGACTTGTATCCACAAAACAGACAATTCCTACAAATGAAGAGAAAACAGAGAGGCTGAAAGAAAATGGGCGAGAGATCTCACACAAAACATATCCAAATGCCCGATTAATATACAAAAAGGTGCTCATCCTCAGTAGTCACCGAAGTGATGCAAATTAAAACCACAATGCTGTTATCTACCACAATTAGAAAAGCTGAAGTGAACCCACTGGTCACAGTCCAGGCTGGAGAGGAAGTGCAGCAGCAGGGGCCATGCTCTGCTGCTGGGACTGCAAACGGCCTCGGGCCCCTTCATTTCAGCCACTCACGCTGCCCACCTGACCTAACGCCAGGAGAAAGGAAGTCCTCACGCTTCAGAGACTCACACTGCGGTGCTTACAGAACCGACTCGCTGTCTGGGGTTCGCTCTGAAACTGCGCACTGGGGACGGTGAGCAGGGCAGGAGATGAAAGAGCGACACACCGGCTCCTACAGGCACCGGGCACGGGCGCCTGCACACCGCGCAGCCATTCTGGGACATGTGCGGTGCGCAGTGCTGAAGCGGGCCAGGGCGGTGTGGGGCAGGCGCACAGGTCGCTCCCAGAAAAACAGCACTCCAACGGCATGAGGCGAGTCCACCCCGTACTCTACAGGAGCCTAGAGCTGGGCATTCCTTTTATTTTTGGGCTGCACCACGTGGCTCACAGGATCTTAGTTCGCCAACCACGCCACCTACAGCGGATGCACAGAGTCCTATCCATTGGGCAGAGGAGAACTTCCTTTTATTTGTTTTGAAATAATAAGTGCCCTAGACCCAAAGAAGTGATCCCCAGGTGGCACCAGTGGTAAAAAGTCCACCCATCAATGCAGGAGATGCAGATTCCACCCCTAAGTTGGGAAGATTCCCAGAGAAGGAGACGGCTTCCACTCCAGTATTCTCGCCTGGAAAAGCCCATGGACAGAGGAGGCTGGCTACAGTCCATGGGGCTGCAGAGAGCTGCGCACGACTGAGCAGACGTGCATGGCATAAGCAGACACCCGACACCCACCCAGAGGCAACAGCAGGAGCCCGACGCACAGCAGGCCCCACCACGACCCGGGCACGACCCGGCCCTCACAGCGGGACCGGCCAGTGAGAGGCTAGGCCGGCCTCGCCTGGGGCCCTGTGCACTCGCGGGAACGGCGCAAGCGCTGCTCGCCCAGAGCAGGCCAGCGGCCCTCTCTCGGGAAGACAGCCTCTTCACCCCCCCAGCTCCCACAGCAGCAGCCGTGCGGCTCCCAGTGTGTCCCCTGGAGCAGTCAGAACCCGCCTCCACGCGACGGCTGACGGCATGCTCGGCATCAGCCAAGCCTCCCTCCCAAATTGTGCAGGCTAGGCAGACGATTACCTGTTCAGTTTTTCTTGCAATGAGATTACCAATGGTCTTGCTGAAGAAACTGGCGAGCAGAGGATTGAGGGGCGGCTCACGGTCCAGGAAGTTGTAAAGAACGTTCAGCAAAGTCTCATCCCCTCCCAGCCTGTCGTTGATTTGTGGCACGTCGCACGTCAGTAGCTCGCAGGCTGTGTTCGGGTATCTGCAGGGGCACAGAGCGACAGCTGGGTGTGAACTGGACTTCTCCACGCTGCTCGACAGTCTTCTCTTAGGAAGCAGCTCCACAAACACCACCAAAATGACTAGGCCTTGCAGCAGAATAAAAACATGATGATTCTGTGACCAACCAGCATTTTTTACTAGAAGCTCAACGTTTAATCATCCTTTCTGCTGGCTCCTGATACCCTCATCCTGACATCCTACATTTTCAGACTCCATTTCTATTTTCTGTGGATCGTCTTGTAACCTTCCAGCCTCTCCTCCGCCCTCCACTCTCCCACCAGGCCTCTCACGCATGTCAGGTCGTCCTTCCCTCTCCACACCCTGCTCACCCCCACACACCGACCAATACAGACCCAGCCTGTTCCCAGACTGAAGCGGCCCCGCGCGGCAGCTTAGGATGCAGCGCCAGGGCACGTGGCATGCCGGTTAGCATTCGGAAATGCTGTCTCACTGCATCTCACTGTTGACTACACCGGCCATCTTGCTGTCCACACTGTTCGCTGAACCCAGGGTAGGCAAGGTGTGAACGCGGAAGCTGGAAGAAAGCTCGAGGAGCCGTAGTAATGGCAGATGCATTTATTCCTTCCTGACTGACACGGCAGCCGCAGTAGCGACACACAGTGGGCTGGCTCTCCTCTTGCTGGTGACTCAGCGGACGGTCATGACGCAGTCATGACGTAGCCATAACCCGGAGGGCAGGGCTTTTCAGGTGGAGCTTATGTATGTTTACAAAATGTAAGTGGCCCGTGGCCAAGCGGGTACATCGTGCTGTGACCTCAGCTGCTACACAACAGTGAGTCTGCAAAACCTGGGGGACAGGGCTGGGGTGAGAGAGCCTGGGCACTGCCATTCTGGCTAACTGGCTACTTCCCTACACATATCAGTGTATGTTAAATATCAACGCATACTCCTGTGAGGAGAATGATCAGACACAGCACAGTCCCGATCCCAGCGTGTGTCACTTCGCACCACAGTGCTCCCTGCCTGACCCTCTCACAGACACGGGCCCTGGACAGGCCCACCCAACGCCCTGCAGCATCTAGAGCCCGCCCGCCGCGCGCAGTGCAGCCATAAGGCCTGGCGCCATGCAGGGCGGCGCGGGGCCTGCTGCGTACCCTCAGGCATGTGGCTGAGTCTCTCTGAGCCTGAGCTGCCGCAGCCAAACATGGGGGCTGAGAGCCCACCCTCCCCAAGGCTGTGCACAGAGCAGAGCCTGGCCCACGGTCAGCCCTGGACCAAGGCCAGCCGCAGTGACCTCCAGCTCCGGGAAGCCACCCAGAGGGCCCCAAGCTAAGGCGCTCACTGTGGGTCAGCTAGAGGGGTCTGGGGTTAAGCGGCTCCAGAGGAACCAGCTGCCGGTGCGCACGCCAGCCAGCTGCAGGAGGGGCGGGGGCAGGGCCATCAATGTGGCTGTGGGGCAGGCGCTCCTCTTAGCCCAGCGGGCAGAGGCCCCACGGGGCCCCAGATGATGCCTTCCAACCGCGGTACTGGAGAAGACTCTAGAGAGTGCCTGGAGACCAACGACGTCAAACCAGTGAATCATAAAGGCTAGCAATCCTGAATACTCATTGGAGGGACTAACGAAGAAGCTCTGATACTTTGGTCACCTGATGCGAAGAGCTGACTCACTGGAAAAGACCCTGATGCTGGGAAAGCTGCAGGCAGCAGGAGAAGGGGACGACAGAGGATGAGATGGTTGGATGGCATCACTGACTTGACATGAGTTTGAGCAAACTCCTGGAGATAGTGAAGGACAAGGAAGCCTAGCGTGCTGCAGTCCACAGGGTCACAAAGAGTCAGACACCACTGAGGGAGTAAACACACACACACACACCTCCCCCAAGTTATGCGGGGCGGGTTCAAACAGTGGCTGACAGGGAAGGGAGGGGCAGCCAAGAAACAATGGTACAGCCCTGGGGCAGGGTCCTTAATGCCGTTCCTCGCTCAGTCACGTCCTCCTCTTGGCAACCCCACAGACTGCAGCACGCCACACTTCCCTGCCCTTCATCACCTCCCGGAGCTTGCTCAAACTCATGTCCATTGAGTGGGTGATGCCATCCAACCCTCTCCTCCTCGGTCGTCCCCTCCTCCTGCTGCCTTCAATCTTTCCCAGCATCAGGGACTCTTCCAGCGAGTCGGCTCTTCCCACCAGGTGGGCACAGCACTGGAGCTCCGGCCTCAGCGTCAGCCCTTTCAGTGAATATCCAGTCTTCATTTCCTCCAGGATGGACTGGCTGGATCTCCTTGCTGTCCAAAGGACTCTCAAGAGTCTTCTCCACCACCACCAGTTCAAAGACATCAGTTCTGCAGCACTCAAACACGACCGAGTGACTTCACTTTCACTTTCCACTTCATGCCTTGGAGAAGGAAATGGCAACCGACTCCAGTGTTCTTACCTGGAGAATCCCAGGGACTGCGGAGCCTGCTGGGCTGCCGTCTATGGGGTCGCAGAGCTGGACACGACTGAAATGACTTAGCAGCAGCAATCTTTGTATTGTCCAGCTCACACAACTTATACATGACTACCGGGAAATCCATAGCTTTGACTAGAGGGACCTTTACAGGCAAAATAATGTCTCTGCTTTTTAATATGCTTTGTAGGTTGGTCACTGCTTTTCTTCCAAGGAGCTAGCGTCTCCTGCTAAAGGGATTCACACAACAATACCTTTGAGCTCTTCAGCAGAACTAAGCTCCCCCACCCACCCCCAGACGGATGACAGTAACTTCAGGCTGAGCCCAAGATTCCTGGAGCTCTGCCCTGTTACCTCACCACCAACCAAAGAGAAGAAAGCACCGCATCCCGCGGCCCTCACCGCACATCTGCCTGTGAGCTTCTCCCCTAAAACTACTGGGGAGTCTCGGGCTTTTGGGCCCTGATGCCAAGCAGGGCCCTCTGGGTCTCCCAGGCAAGGAGGGCTTTTTGTCCTCTACTTCCTTTATTTTCTTTTTAACCCCATTTCCTTTAACAAAGCATCAATTCTTGGCTCAGTAGTAAAGAATCTGCCTGCTGACACAAAAGACGCAGGTTCAGTTCCTGGGTTGGAAAGATCCCCTGGAGAAATGGCAACCCACTCCAGTATTCTTGCCTGGAAAATTCCATGGACAGAGGAGCCTGGTGGGCTTTAGTCCATGGGGTCCCAAAAAGTCAGACACGACTGAGTGTGAGCACACAGCGTTCTTATAAACAAGACTGCAGCTTCCATGCCCTTCTTTGAGATCCAAAAGGCAGAACAGTTACTAATCAGAGGAGCAGCAGCCAGGAAACCACGTGAAGCAAGACTCAAGGGTCCAGAAAGGCCCATGAAGGATTAGGAGACGACCACCCGAGGCTCTGCACACAGACTCTGACCTTTTCAGCAACCCCATGGCCCGTCCGCCCCACTGCCCTCTCCCTGCATCTATAAAATTATACCACAATTCTTCATTAAATCCCTGTCTGGGGCTGCCCTTTCTGTATCCGCATGCAAACACTGTCCCAGCTGCTCACTTGCGCGTGCCCCTGCCCAGAGCAGCAGGTTTCCTTGCTGCCCTGTTTGTGCTCGCCGACTGCCAATCTCCTCCAACTCTGACTGTAAAGCTCTCCAGGTCTCTACTGCCGTGCTGGGACCCTCTACTCAGAAGCACAACCAGCCAGCCCACCCTGCTCCCCTCCCACTGCTGCCAGCGCCTCAGACAGGAGACCCTCGCTCAGGCAGCAACAGGACCCACTTGAGAGCAAAAGAGTGAGAGGAGTGGAGCCACTAACGGCGGCGTGGCGGTGAGACCAGGCACATCTCAGGAGACGGCCTGACGGCCTCTGACGCGCCACAGGGGCGGCCCCGCGACCCGGCTCCCCCACGAGCAAGCCCCTGCCTCTCTCTCAAGCACCCCAGCCAGACGGGTGTGCAGACCACAGCCCTGCCGCCCCCGCCCTCGTCGGCTCATCTTGCTTTATTTGCCTCCTGAGCCAGCAAAGACATTCTACAGAGCGTCAGAGAGTAACTATTTTAGAAGGCCTGTGTTGTCACAGCCAACAGGCCATGGGTGTTTCCAACAAGACTTTACTGATGGACAATGAAGTGTGGATTTTGCCATTTTCAGGTAAATAAATACCATTTTTCCACTATTTTCCCAACCATTTTAAAATGTAAAACCATTCTCAGCTGACAGGTCCTACAAAAACAGGATCTGACCTCAGGCTGTAACTCCCTAGCCCATTCTAAGACGTGACCACACACACCGACCCCAGTGGGACATGTGAGAAGCTGAGGGCACCCTGTCTGCCCTGACTCCCCGTGCCACCAACCCCTGCTCCCACATGTCCCCAAGTCTGAGTGGGACCCGAGTGGCGCCTTCAGAGTCAGAGGCCAGTGCTGGGTCCTTCCCGCCCCCGAGGCTCCGCCGTTCACACTTCTCTGTCCACACCCAGCCCCGGTCCCAAGACCTCACATGGCCCCCTCTGTCATCTCCTAACGTCACGGCTCTGAGACCAGTCAGGACAACGAAGGGCACAGCGTGTTTCCTCCAGGAAGAAGGCCGCATGGTCCAGCGGGCACGCGCCGCCCGTCCCTGGGGACTGCCCCCTTCACCAGGCCAAGCGCGCGCCGGCCTCTGTCAGGGCTCAGCCATTTCCCAGCATTTCCCCACAACACTTCCACGCGTTGGACTGCTGCTCGCCACAACCCAGGGTAAGGAATCGCACGCAGGGATCCCAGACCTTACACTCACAGACACAACGCCCACTGGCGCCCCTGCTGACACGTCAGGTGGGGCCAACGTTCAGGGTCAGCTGCTCCCTTCGAAAGCTCGGCCCCGGCCGTCCTCAAGCCCCACCCGCTGCCCCCAGCCCGGTACCCACTTGAAGCGGGCCCTCTCCTCCAGGTCCAGGGCTGGGTCCTGAGTCACGAGGCCCACCAGCTCCTCCATGCTCTGCCGCCGGCACAGGAAGTCCAGCAGCTTCCGGTTCTGGGCCTTGCACTCCTGCAGGATGTCTTCTCCATCCATCAACTCCTGCAGCGTCACGCCCTCCTTATCCAGCAGCTTATCAACGTGCGATGTGGCGCTCAGGTCAAACTTCCAGAACATGGTGCTGGCCACAGAGCTGCAAGCAGAGAAGAGGGTCACGTCCCCCAGCCTGCGCACACCGGCCTCAGCCACCCTGCAGCGAGTCCCACGTCCATACTGGCCTCAGCCACCCTGCGGCGAATCCCAAGCCCACGCTGGCCAGCCCGGGCAGCACGGGGTGCCCCCATGGGCTGCCCCTGCCTCTTCCCCTTGCCCGAGCTCCTGCTCACAGGCCCCAGCCTGAGGCCTGTCCCCGTGTCAGACAGCGAATACCCCTCCACCCAGAGAGTTCACGACTCACAAACCTCCTCCCAGTGTCCACCTCCCTCCTCAATCAACACTGCCCACCTCTCCCCAGATGTCTCCAAATCATGTACATTTTAAATTTTCTGTACACTATCTTTGAAAAAGTTTTCTGGTTGAGGAGAGACGGCCCCTCCTGTGCAGCCAACTCTTAGAACAGCNGGAGGCCTGGCGTGCTGCGATTCATGGGGTCGCAAAGAGTCGGACACGACTGAGCGACTGAACTGAACTGAACTGAATTTATACTATTATATATTATATATAATATTATATATATATAAAGAAGAGTTTTAAGAATTAACACTACATATTAAGTAGCAGGATGCTACAGTTGCGAACATGTGATTTTATAGGGTAAGAGGAGATTAAAGTCACATGAGAGTGCTGACATTGGGAAGTAGTGACAATAACACTTCAACATAGAACCTATTCCCAATGTTCTTCCTTCTATAACACTACTATATCAATAGAAGACCAGTAACCAGCATTATGTTGGAACATCAATTTCTACCTTCAATTCTCTTATGACTCTCATATTATTAATATCACCTTCAATACAAGAGGGTCTCTATACAGATTTGGGTATTTTTTTCAAAATCAGTAAGAATATCTAGTCTATTTTATTCAACAAAAGACAGAAACAAAAAGAGAAGGAGAGAAGAAANACTCTCATATTATTAATATCACCTTCAATACAAGAGGGTCTCTATACAGATTTGGGTATTTTTTTCAAAATCAGTAAGAATATCTAGTCTATTTTATTCAACAAAAGACAGAAACAAAAAGAGAAGGAGAGAAGAAAATCACTGAGAAAGAAAGGAAAGAAGGAAGTTACAAAGAATTGTTATCCTAAAACAAAAACAATTATTACGGCAAACAACAACAACAACAAAAAAGGCATAAGCCTCTGTCAAAAATAATAACATTTATGCCAAACTCTTCTTTGATCCCCACAGGAAAGTTCAAATACAAATTAGTTTACTTTTAATATTACTGCAGTAGATATTCAATATTAGTAGCTGAAGAGAGAATTCATCCAAATCAACTTTACTATTCAGTTTAAGCTGCCAATATATTTTTATTGTTTTCTGGATACTGGAGTTAACACAGAAATGAAAGCACCTGAGGTAAAGTAAAAGTGACAAGAAACATCGCTGAGTTCAGCAACAAGATTCCAAGTGTCTGTCAGATTAGAATTTATTACTTTTTGCTATAAAGACAATGAGAAGGTAAATGGAATAAGGGCATGGCTTTGACTAAAGTACTATAACTTATTCATTCATTTGATAGAATATCCTTCTGACAACTAGTATTATAAAAATCACAACCAAAATGTCTTTTGCAAAATTCTCCCATAAGAAACAGATTCTATTCAATTTTACAAAATATTATGAAGCTATTTTTATATTTATATCAACAAATTTTCTGGTAGTGTTTAAAATGTTTTAATTTTATGGAAGAAATGAATGACTTTGTTAAGTATAGTTAGATTTAAGCAATATATTTGAGGACAAATTTGGTAATATTTATTAAAATTAAAATTCAGAGAGCAATACAAGCAAACTTTTTAGTATTTTTTTAATTACAGTAAAAGTAGGTAATGAATACACCCAGGGAGGCAAACAAGGTTTGTGAGTGAGTATATGCTTGGAAAAATGATACCTATAATAAACTTCTGAGTAAAAACCTAGTTGGAGGACATTTTCATGCTATTCTTTCATCTTAGTAAAATCTCAAACAAATAATGAAATATATTTATGTGTGTATGTATTTGTATATATTTTGAGAACAATATGAAATGACATACACACAGTCAAAAATTATTGCTACAGAAGGTAAGAATTAAGAAGAACTAGAGTTATGATTAATTTTTTTCTCTATTTGTCTCTATTATTTCACTTATTTAACAAGCAAGTTTTGTTAAATGAAAAATAAACCCTGTTTGGAAAAGGAAGACAATTTCCTAATTATTTTACTGAAAGGTCTTTTAATAAGTAACACTTTAGCAGATGAATATATTTAATGCACTGCCGGGGTCCAGCCCCGGTGGATCCAGG
>SJYW01004825.1:535911-546905 GCA_006410735.1 Raphicerus campestris
GTGTGGCTTCCTCTTCCTCGGGTCCCTCTGCGTAAATGTCTCCTCCTCTGTCCTCCCCTTTCTCCTCCTGCCTTCAATCTTTCCCAGCATCAGGGTCTTTTCCAATAAGTCGGCTCTTCTCATCAGGTGACCAAACTATTGGAGTTTCAGCCTCAACATCAGTCCTTCCAACGAACACCCAGGACTGATCTCCTTTACAATGGACTGGCTGGATCTCCTTGCAGTCCAAGGGACTCTCAAGAGTCTTTTCCAGCACCACAGTTCAAAAGCATCAATTCTTTGGCCCTCAGCCTTCTTTATAGTCCAACTCTCAGACCCATACACGACTACTGGAAAAACCATAGCTTTGACTAGACAGGCCTTGGTCAGTAAAGTGATTTCTCTGATTTTTAATATGTTGTCTAGGTTTGTCATAGCTTTCTTTCGAAGGAGCAAGTTACTTTTCACTTCTAAATGAATCTGATCCCTGAGCTATGCCGAGCCTTGTCAGAGAGGTTGCCAGAGAAGGTTTGCTATAGGGCCGCTCCGCTGGCGTCAAGCACCGCTTCCCCCGGGTCCCACATTTGCCTAAACATCTCCCCCCGAACATCTTTCCCGAGTAGACCGCAGGGTGGAATTCTGGTGAGCTCTGTAGGGTGATGGTTCAGGAAATGGGGGTTAAAAGCGTCAGTATTACAACCGAGAATAGATTATAAACCCTGCAAGCGAAGACCGCTCCCGCCCCCACCTGGAGGCGGGAGGTGCACCAGGCAGTTTCACAATAGGGGCCGGCGCCTGCTATGCTCGGGCTGGTTGTCCTGCTGTGAGAGCCGGCAACCCTCAGCCTGATCATGATGCTCTTCTGGGGTCAGCTAGGACCCCTCTCCTCTCCCACCCACCCTGAGTTCCAGTCCCTCCATTCTAACTGGAGCCCCTCTCCCCGAAGTCCTAGTCTTAGAACAGTCTCTCCTACCCAATTCACAGCAGCAACCTCCCAGCGGGCTCCCTGCTGCTACCCTGCCATACTTGCTGCAGGCCAGCTTGTCAAAGTCAGCATAGCACCTAGCGGAAGCAAGTCCAACTGCATCCCTCTCCCAGGGGCTTCCGTCTCACACAGCATGAAAGCCGGTCCTTGCTGCCACCCACAGGTCCTACACAGTCGGGTCTCATTTGTGCTCTGCCCCTCGTTCATTTAGCTCCAAATCATGACACCCTCCTGCCACAGGCCATTGTCTGTGCAACCTGTCACACTCTCCAACTGTCCCCATGCAACCTGACCTCCTACATCTTATTCCATCATCTCCTTCTCTCTGAGGACTTCCCTGGCCTCCCTACTTAAAATCTCAAACCTCCATGCACAGGTCCATACATGCACGCACATGGGCACACTCACAGCCCCTTTCCCGGCTTCATTTTTCCTCCTTGTATTAGTAGTCGGGGATCAGTAAGGAGGCAGAGGCCACACAGTGACTTCAGAGAAAGTCTGATTTAAACACTGCTGACAGTGAGATTAATTATAAAGAATGCTGTATTCAAGAAAGGACAGAACATTCCCTGCTCAGTGCTCCCAGGGCCCAGCTCCATTATTATAGAGCAGCAGAGAAAACTGGGTCTGGATTTGAGGCAGTAAGTGGAAAGTGGACAAGTCTAACCTTCTGGAAAGTCAGCTTCTGTATGCAGCCTTTCAAACATACCTGAACTTCCTATGAACAAGAAACAATGCTATATTTCCACCTGACGAGGTCCATCTACCCTTACTGTAAGTGAAGAAGCCTCACTTTCCCCTGAGGGAGAGCGTCTGTGCGGTCCCAGCCGCCACTTCATCATCACTGAGCATCCATTCATCGCTCCTCAGATGGTCACTGCCGCACTGAGTATTCTCTTATGCTCTCCAAACTAAATAGTAATGTTAACTTTTGACAACTTGTGTGTTTTTTAACTAAATTTATTATTCAGTGTATGTATTCAGTTTAGTTCACTCTCGCAGCCGTGTCCAACTCTGTGTGACCCCATGCACTGCAGCACGCCAGGCCTCCCTGTCCATCACCAACTCCCGAAGCTTG
The DNA here is from genome assembly GCA_006410735.1 of Raphicerus campestris. Lineage (NCBI taxonomy): Eukaryota > Metazoa > Chordata > Mammalia > Artiodactyla > Bovidae > Raphicerus > Raphicerus campestris. The sequence goes on from SJYW01004825.1 coordinate 537,954, forward strand.
CNCACTTTCCCCTGAGGGAGAGCGTCTGTGCGGTCCCAGCCGCCACTTCATCATCACTGAGCATCCATTCATCGCTCCTCAGGTGGTCACTGCCGCACTGAGTATTCTCTTATGCTCTCCAAACTAAATAGCAATGTTAACTCTTGACGACTTGTGTGTTTTTAACTAAATTCATTATTCAGTGTATGTATTCAGTTTAGTTCACTCTCGCAGCCGTGTCCAACTCTGTGTGACCCCGTGCACTGCAGCACGCCAGGCCTCCCTGTCCATCACCAACTCCCAGAGCTTGCTCAAACTCATGTCCATCGAGTCGGTGATGCCATCCAGCCATCTCATCCTCTGTCGTCCCCTTCTCCTCCTGCCCCCAATCCCTCCCACCATCAGGGGCTTTTCTAATGACTCAGTTCTTCACATCAGGTGGCCAAAGTATTGGAGCTTCACCTTCAGCATCAGTCCTTCCAATGAATATTCAGGACTAATTTCCTTTAGAATTCACTGGTTTGATCTTGCAATGCAAGGGACTCTCAAGAGTCTTCTCCAACACCATAATTCAAAACCATCAATTCTTCAGCACTCGGCCTTCTCTATGGTCCGATTCTCACATCCACACATGACCACTGGAAAAACCATGGCTTTGACTAGATGGACCTTTCTTGGCAAAGTAACGTCTCTGCTTTTTAATATGCTGTCTAGGTTGGTCATAGCTTTTCTTCCAAGCAGCGTCTTTTAATTTCGTGGCTGCAGTCACCATCTGCAGGGATTCTGAAGCCCAGAAAAATAAAGTCTGACACTGTTTCACCTGTTTCCCCATCTGTTTCCCATGGAGTGATGGGACCGGATGCCATGATCTTCATTTTTTGAATGTTGGAGCTTTAAGCCAACTTTTTCCCTCTCCTCTTTCACTTTCATCAAGAGGCTCTTTAGTTCTTCACTTTCTGCCATAAGGGTGGTGTCATCTACATATCCGAGGTTATTGACATTTCTCCTAGGAATCTTCATTCCAGCTTGTGCTTCATCCAGCCCAGCATTTCGTATGATGTACTCTGCATAATACTTTGGCCACCTCATGAGAAGAGTTGACTCATTGGAAAAGACCCTGATGCTGGGAGGGATTGTGGGCAGGAGGAGAAGGGGACGACAGAGGATGAGATGGCTGGATGGCATCACTGACTCGACGGACACAAGTCTGAGTGAACTCCGGGAGTTGGTGATGGACAGGCCTGGCGTGCTGCAGTTCATCAGGTTGCAAAGAGTTGGACACGACTGAGCAACTGAACTGAATTGAACTCTTGTTCCACGTCTGGTTCTAACTGTTGCTTCTTGCCCTGAATACAGATTTCTCAGGAGGCAGGCAAGGTGGTCTGGTATACCCATCTCTTGAAGAATTGTTGTGATACACACAGTAAAGGCTTTAGCATAGTCAATGAATCAGACATTTTTCTGGATTTCTCTTGCTTTTTCTACAATGAAACGGATGTTGGCAATTTGATCTCTGGTTCCTCTGCCTTTTCTAAATCCAGCTTGAACGTCTGGAAGTTCTTGGTTCACATACTGTTGAAGCCTAACTTGAATAATTTTGAGTATTACTTTGCTAGCATGTGAGATGAGTGCAGTTGTACCATAGCTTTAACATTCTTTGGCATTGCCTTTCTTTAGGACTGGAATGAAAACTGACCTTCTCCAGTCCTGCAGCCACTGCTGAGTTTTCCAGATCTGCTGGCATATTGAGTGAAGCACTTTAACAGCATCATCTTTCAGGATTTGAAACAGCTCAGCTGGAATTCCATCACGTCCACTAGCTTTGTTCACAGTGATGCGTCCTAAGGCCCACTGGTCTTTGCACTCCAGGATGTCTGGCTCTAGGTGAGTGATCACAGCATCATGGTTATGTAGGTCATTAACATTTTTTTGTGTAGTTCTTCTGTGTATTTTTACCACCTCTTCTTAATAACTTCTGCTTCTGTTAGGTCCCTACCATTTCTGTCCCTTATTGAGCCCATCTTTGCCTGAAATGTTCCCTTAGTATCTCTAATTTTCTTGAAGAGATCTCTAGTCTTTTCCATGCTATTGTTTTCCTTATTTCTTTGCACTGATCGACTAGGAAGGCTTGTGTATCTTCCTTGCTATTCTTTGGAACTCTGCATTCAGATGGCTGTATCTCTCCTTTTCTCCTTTGCCTTTCGCTTTTCTTCTTTTCTCAGCTATTTGTAAGGCCCTCCTCAGACAACCATTTTGCCTTTTTGCAAAATACATACTATTTCAACTCATGTAACATTTCTGATTGAAGTATACTTGATTTACAATATTGTGTTAGTTTCTGCTGCTCAGCAAAGTGAGTCAGGGCCACGCGCACATTCACCCAGTCTTTCTCAGCTTTCCTCCCCGCTTCGGTCACCGCAGAGCACTGAGCGATGGCCCCGCGCTGCGCAGCAGGTTCTCGCACGTTCTCTGCTTTATATGCAGTTTCACTGCCGTGTGTATGTCAGTTCCAACACTGTGTATTTCTTAAAAATGGAAAGCGGAGAAAAGACCACAGTTAGTTTATATATTATATATGCAAAGAGAAAACATGCTAAGCTGCTACAGTCCTTGTTTCTGAAACTGGTCACAAGATGTAGTTGATAGTTATGGGTTTTCCATAGAACTCTCTTCCCATAGTGTACACAGAACAGCTAGTACAAAGCCAGACTGAATCCAGAATTTCTGGACAGAAGGACCAAATAAAATAAACTCTATAAATACCAAAAGCAAAATTATTCACCAGTCAATTAGAAAAAGTAAAACTCTGATATGAAATAAACGTGCCCCTGGAGCACGGTCAGAGCAGGAAGAACCATGGCCTGTCCCGCGCTCCTCAAGAGCCCAGCGGAGCGGCGGCTCCCGGACTGGAGCAATGGGAAACCGATGCCCACGTGCTCAGTTGCTCAGTCCTGTCTGACTCTCTGCGACCCCGTGGACTGCAACCCACCAGGCTCCTCTGTCCCTGGGGTTATCCCAGCAAGAATACTGCAGTGGGTTGCCATTTCCTCCTCCAGGGGAATCTTTCCCACCCAGGGATCAAACCTGAGTCTCCTGCATTGACAGGCAGATTTACCACTGAGACACCTGGGACTCCCCAGGTCAGAAAACTACTCCTCCATAAACCAGACAGGACCAACACAGAGACACCCACACCTGTATGCACCATAGCCAAATGCCTGAATGTCCAAGACAAAGAAATCCATGCAAACCGTGAGAGGAAAATGACCCCCATCACAGCCACAGGAAGGATGACCCAGGTAAATAGCTGACTGCTCACGAGGGACCATGGGGGCCACAGGCAGCGAAATGGCGTGCGCAAAGTGTCGGAAGAAAGTGTCAAAGGAAAGACGGAACCTGCCGAGGAATAAACTCTATACTCAGCAGTACTATCCTTCAGAAACAAAGGCTGGAGAGAAAAATGAAAATGAGATGAAGATAGTCCCAGTAAGCAAAACAGGACAGTTATTGGGAAGAGATTTGCCTTATCAGAAACACTAAAGAAAGTTCATCAGACTGAAAGAAAATGAAAAGAAAAACAAAGTTCTTCAAGCTGTTCTCTGAAATCATAGGAGTGAAGAAAAAAAATTAAGACAGGAAAAAAACAAACAAACAGGAGTGAAGAACCAAATTCAACAACTTATAAAAGGACTTATCTACCAAGATCAGTGGGGTTTATCCCAAGAATGCAAAGTTGGTTATCACCTAAAATTCAATTAATGTAATACACTATATTAATAGAAAAGAGAATNCCAGGCTCCTCTGTCCCTGGGGTTATCCCAGCAAGAATACTGCAGTGGGTTGCCATTTCCTCCTCCAGGGGAATCTTTCCCACCCAGGGATCAAACCTGAGTCTCCTGCATTGACAGGCAGATTTACCACTGAGACACCTGGGACTCCCCAGGTCAGAAAACTACTCCTCCATAAACCAGACAGGACCAACACAGAGACACCCACACCTGTATACACCATAGCCAAATGCCTGCATGTCCAAGACAAAGAAATCCATGAAAACCGTGAGAGGAAAATGACCCCCATCACAGCCACAGGAAGGATGACCCAGGTAAATAGCTGACTTCTCACGAGGGACGATGGGGGCCACAGGCAGCGAAATGGCGTGCGCAAAGTGTCGGAAGAAAGTGTCACAGGAAAGACAGAACCTGCCGAGGAATAAACTCTATGCTCAGCAATACTGTCCTTCAGAAACGAAGGCTGGAGAGAAAAATGAGAATGAGATGAAGATAGTCCCAGTAAGCAAAACAGGACAGTTATTGGGAAGAGATTTGCCTTATCAGAAACACTAAAGAAAGTTCATCAGACTGAAAGAAAATGAAAAGAAAAACAAAGTTCTTCAAGCTGTTCTCTGAAATCATAGGAGTGAAGAAAAAAAATTAAGACAGGAAAAAAACAAACAAACAGGAGTGAAGAACCAAATTCAACAACTTATAAAAGGACTTATCTACCAAGATCAGTGGGGTTTATCCCAAGAATGCAAAGTTGGTTATCACCTAAAATTCAATTAATGTAATACACTATATTAATAGAAAAGAGAATAAAATCCACAATATTGTCACAATAGCTGCAGAAAAAGCATTTTACTAAATTTAACACACATTAATGGCACCCCACTCCAGTACTCTTGCCTGGAAAATACCATGGGCGGAGGAGCCTGGTGGGCTGCAGTCCATGGGGTCACTAAGAGTGGGACACGACTGAGCGACTTCACTTTCACTTTTCACTTTCATGCACTGGAGAAGTACATGGCAACCCACTCCAGTGTTCTGCTTGGAGAATCCCAGGGATGGGGGAGCCTAGTGGGCTGCTGTCTATGGGGTCTTACAGAGTCAGACACGACTGAAGTGACTTAGCAGCAGCAGCATGATAAATATTCTCAACAAACTAGGACCAACCAGATGGGAAATTCATCAACTTCATTAAAGGGAAAAATCTATAGCTAACATCAAACTTAATGGTGAAAGATGTTATGCTTTTTAAAGACTGGAAACGAGCCAAGGATGTCTGCACTCACCACCTCAGTTCTGCACTGTAGGATTCTGCATGCAAGCAGCTTGGAAGTCGCCAGTCTCTGCTGAGAAGTGAAGGGCTAAACAAACTGAAAAATTAGCAACTCTTCTTGGGTCTGTAGGAGAAGGGAGGACAGCAATCCACTCTTCCCAAGGTAGGAGAGACGAGCAGGTGAATACAAGTCATCACAGTCTGCAAACATTCATGAGAGAAACTGACTTGAAACTCTCTGTGGGGAGGCGGGACTGAACGGTAATTAATGAATTTCTGGAGGCTCGCCATAGCAGGTCTGAAAGTTAAAACCACCGTGGGGACTCAGTCCTAGGGAGTCCATACAGGACTGTGAGATTTAGCCCTGGAGCATGACCAGGTTCCCAAGTAAACGTCGCAGCAAAGTCCCCTCAAGCTTTCTGCCGGGGGGAGGGAAGGAACCATTTCCCACGTCCTGAGCACTCTGCTTTTCCTAACAAGGCTGCCTTCAAGGAAATCTTGTTAGCCAGAGCCTGACCTGCTGGGGTGTTATCAGAGCCTTACTGGCCTCGGAAAGGGAAATGTCCAGCTCCAGCCGCCCCTGGGCGTCCTGCCCCAACCAAGGGGAGACATAAAGCGGAGAGACACTTCTGAAGCTCCCACCCAGAGGCACAGACTCAGGAAGAGGCTGGGGCCTCAGCCCAAGATGGATGGAGGCCTGGGCTCTGGTCCCAGGGAAGGAGGCTTCCCCTCCCCCACCCCTCCCCTGACATTGCAAAGGCTTGTTTTTAGCAGGTCCTTTCACCCAGGACATCATGTCTGGCTGTCAGAAAATAATGACAAGGCAAATCACACAATCAGATGGCAAAAGACACAATCTGAAGAGACGAAGCACAGTTCAGAACCAGGCATGGCGGAGAGATTGGAGTTATCAGACTAGCCATGATTTTCACAGGAAAAGGATACAAGGTAGAATCAACAGACACAAAGGGCTCATGGGGCAAAGCCTGGGGAAGGGGAAGACCATGTGCCAGCTTCCAGGGTCCTCCTGGATTTACACCAGAGAAGCTTAAGTGTCCCAGGGAGTCACGACGAAAGGTGTGACACGTTGCCAACCAGGGAAGTTCACTGGAAACTCAGCACCCAGGGTTTTAGCAGGAGCTTTATTTGTTTGTAACAGATACAAACCTGGAGAGCTGAACAACAGAAATCCAGGAGTGTAGGAGGCCAGGAGTCTGAAATCAGGGTGTCGGCAGGCTTGGTTCCTTCTGGAGGCTTTGAGGGACAAACGATTTCACACCTCTGCTAACTTCTGGTTGCTGCCAGCAATGCATGTAGGTTTATCACTGCAGTCCCCATCTCTGTCTAGCTGCGCATCTATTTACGGCTGCCCATTCACTGCTCCACGTGGGCTTCCTTCAGTTGCGGTGAGCAGGGGCTACTCTTCCTGGTGGTCCAGGGCTTGAGAATCTTGCTATGCTCCACAACAGCAGAGCTGCCCCCACTTGCCACAATGAGAGAGAAAGCCTGTGCACAGCAACGAACACCCAGGGCAGCCAAAAAACAATGGAAAAGAATTTAAATTTTAAAAAGTAATAAAAAGGCTGACAACATCAAATGCTGGCAAGGATGTGGAAAAACCGGAACCTTCATACATTGCTAGTGGTAACATCAAATGGTAAAGCCTCTTTGGAAAATAGTTTGACAGTTTCTTATAAACTGAACATACAGCCCAGAAAAGGGGGGAGAGGAGGAGCTGTGATAATGTGGTAACTGGAGTCCACTGGAGGAGCTTGGAGGCTTCCCAAACGCTGGTCTGTGACGATCTTTGATTGGCTTGGATGTCCTTGGATGGAGGAAAGTTTTCTGCTTCCTGTTAGAGAAAAAATAGAGACACCTGTCTTCCTGTTTCTTGTAACTGACGGTGAACCGTGAGCACGGGCACCCTCCCAACCAGAGCATTCTGGCTATCCTGGCTCCAACTTCAACTGAAATCTCTTTAAATAACTCCACTGAGAGTGGATTATGAAAATGTCGTGTATCCAGACAAGGAACTGCTGAGTCGCTTCAGTCGTGTCCAACTCTGTGCAACCCCATAGATGGAAGCCCACCAGGCTCCCCCATCCCCAGGATTCTCCGGGCAAGAACACTGAAGTGGGTTGCCATTTCCTTCTCCAATGCATGAAAGTGAAAAGTGAAAGGGAAGTCGCTCAGTCATGTCCGATTCTCAGCGACCCCATGGACTGCAGCCCACCAGGCTCCTCCATCCATGGGATTTTCCAGGCAAGAGTACTGGAGTGGGCTGCCATTGCCTTCCCCGAGACAATGAACTACTGGTCATATAAGGGAACAAATGACTGATATTCACAACAACATGAATGAACTTCAGAAATACTATGCTAAGTTATGACCAACCTAGACAGCATATTCAAAAGCAGAGACATTACTTTGCCAACAAAGGTCCATCTATTCAAGACTATGGTTCTTCCAGTGGTCATGTATGGATGTGAGAGTTGGACTATAAAGAAAGCTGAGCTCTGAAGAACTGATGCTTTTGAACTGTGTTGTTGGAGAAGACTCTTGATAGACCCTTGGACTGCAAGGTGATCCAACCAGTCCATCCTAAAGGAGATTAGTCCTGGGCGTTCATTGGAAGGACTGATGTTGACGCTGAAACTCCAGTACTTTGGACACCTGATGTGAAGAGCTGACTCATTTGAAAAGCCCCTGGTCCTGGGAAAGATTGAGGGTAGGAGGAGAAGGGGACAACAGAAGATGAGATGGTTGGACGGCGTCACCGACTCAATGGACATGAGTTTGGGTAAACTCCGGGAGTTGGTAATGGACAGGGAGGCCTGGTGTGTTGCGGTCCATGGGGCTGCAAAGAATCGGACACGACTGAGTGACTGAACTGAACTGAAGAGCAAGAAACCAACCAGAAAGGCTGCCTATTGTATGTAGCAGTTTCCTGCGTGCCTGCTAAGTCGCTTCAGTCCTGACTCTTTGCGACTGTATGGATTGTCGCCCACCAGTTTCCTCTGTCCATGGGATTCTCCAGGCAAGAATACAGGGGTGGGTTGCCATGCCCTCCTCCAGGGGATCTTCCCGACCCAGGGATCAAGCCCGTCTCTTACGTCTCCTGCGTTGGCAGCTGGGCTCTTTGTTCACCACTAGCACCAGCTGGGACGCTACAGGGCTGTCGCAACAAATTACGACAAATTTAGTGGCTGAAAACAATGGACAGGTGCAGCTCTGAAAGTCAGAAATCTGAGCTGCGTCTTATGGGGCTTGAATCAAGGCGCCAGCAGAACTGCGTTCCTTCTGGAGGCTTGAGGGGAGGATCATTCCCTCGCCTGGTTCTAGCTTCTGGAGGCTGCCTGCATTCCTTGGTTCATAGTCCCTTCCTCCATCTTCAAAGCCAGCAGTGTGGCAACTGCCAGCCTCTGATCCCCTAGTCACACTTCCTTTTCTGACTCATTGTGGCCCATGGACTCGAGGCAGAAGTGTTATGTCACTTGTTGTCGTCTAGTCTCTAAGCTGTGTCCAAGTCTTCTGTAACCCCATGGACTCGAGCCTGCCATGGCTCCTCTATCCACAGAATTTCCCAGGCAAGAGTGCTGGAGTGGGTTATCATTTCCTTCTCCAGGGGATCTTCCTGATCACTTGTAGGCCAAGGCAATTAATAGCTAGCAGGTCTCCATAATCTCTTTTCCACTGCCAGTGCTGTAAGAGGTCATGTGTTCCAGAGGTAAGTTAAAAAGAGCCACCTGACTTTCCCATCGGTCTATGAACAGTGAAAAATCTACTGAAGACTTGGGAGTTGTTACTCCGACCTAGTCTATCCTAGGCTAAATGCAGAGCTTTCCTTAAAAAAAAATAAAATATATAGCGTGTCAGTTATTGTCTCAGCTCCAAACTCGCCCTTCCATGATCCTGTGT
>SJYW01004825.1:585787-598797 GCA_006410735.1 Raphicerus campestris
CCCCCCGGCAAGGCGTGGCCCGGAGCGGCGCGCCCTCATTGGGCCTCGCCCCTGGTGGGAGGAGCCCGAAGAGGCGCGCCCTTATTGGGCCGCGCTCCAGGGGGCGGGGCTCCGCGTCTCCCCGCCCCCAAGCGGTGACAGCGACGGCGGCTCCGGGTCGCAGGCCAGCTCCGCCCGGGTGGGAGCGCGCCCCGCGGCCGCGGCGCCCTGGCAGGGCGTGGGGGCTCGCGTCCTGCCCCGGGCGCTCTCAGTCTCGGGTCCGCGCGGCTCCCTGGGTCTCCTCGCCCGTGCTGTCAGCCCGGAGGAAGACTGGAAGCCGCAGCCCTGCGCACGGGCCTCCGGGACTCGGAGGGGCCCTGGGACATCCCGGACGCCGCCATCCTGGCAAGGGAGGGGACCCACTCAGGCCTGCCCTTCGGGTTCCCTGCCTCAGGAGGGCTCTGGCCCCACTCGGGAGCCCGGTCTCAGTGAGGCGAAACGCTTAACATCAGTTCAGCTCAGTCCCTCAGTCGTGTCCGACTCTCTGCGACCCCATGAATCGCAGCACGCCAGGCCTCCCTGTCCATCACCATCTCCTGGAGTTCACTCAGACTCACGTCCATCGAGTCAATGATGCCATCCAGCCATCTCATCCTCGTTCGTCCCCTTCTCCTCCTGCCCCCATTCCTTCCCAGCATCAGAGTCTTTTCCGATGAGTCAACTCTTCGCATGAGGTAGCCAAAGTACTGGAGTTTCAGCTTTAGCATCATTCCTTCCAAAGAAATCCCAGAGCTGATCTTCAGAACAGTGCGACGCACACCCTGCTGTGAAAAGCAGGAAGCAGGCTGCCCCGCTGAGGGTCCCAGCAGTGCCACCCACCCTCAGGCTCCGCATGCCACACGGATGGGCAGGAGGGACTCAGAGTCTCGGGCAGACACTAGGAGAGGCGCCACGCAGTGGGGGGAGCCTCGGGGCTGCCGCTGACACGCTGGGATGGGGAGCTCATTTCTGGATGAGTGTGACGCTTTAAGAACCTGTGAAGGAGCAGACTGCTGACGGTCCTGCTCAACCCTCGCAGGCGGGAGCCCTGAGACCCCAAGCCAGAGAGGGCTGAAAGAGAAGACCACTGGGTCCCCTGCTCTGCCCCGGGCACAGGCCCTTCACAGCCTCTTCTGCTGCTGTTGAGCACTGGGGTGAGAGCCGCTCCTTTCTGCCCCAGCTGTCTGAAGTTGGTTTTTCTCACTTCTATCCCGAAAGGTCCTGGCCACCACCCTGCCACACCACCGAGCTCGCGCATAGGCAGGCAGTGTCCCTGGCAAGCCCTCTGGCCTGGCCCCTCAGCCCAGGACAGGCTCTCCTGCAGAGACGATGGGGACCCTGCCCCCTGTATCCCCCCACCCTCGGGCCCTGTTTGCAAGGAGCCCATGCCCTGAGCCGTCTCAGAGGCACTTTAGGGTCAAGGGAGGGTGAGGGTCACTTCCAGAGCATGGTGCCCCTGCTCAGCGCTCTTGCTAGCACCCTGTACGTGTCCCCCCTGGGTGCTTATGAGGGTCTGCGCCTCCCCACCTGCAGCAGGCACACCTTCTCGTTTTGGGGCCCCTTGGCTCCCTTTCCGTCCTTTCACCCCCACCTAGCATGGCTCCAGTGCCCGTCACCCTGCCAACACCCTTGCCCCCACTTCCCCAACTGTTTTCACTGTACCCAGCTGGCAAACCCCAGCCATGCACAGTCCTGCCCACCCGTCTCCTCCAGGCCTGTAGCAGCAGCTGGTGTGGAGTGGCCCCACACAGTGACACCCCGGCCCCAGCTGCAGGTCGCTGCTCTCCCCACCGCCCAGCCATCCCGCGTCTGGCCAGTGCACTTCACTCTGCAGTTTCCTCAAACCTCTGGTGCCCCCTCCAGTGTCTCAGAGATGGCCCCACTGGCCTCCTTCACAGAGGAAACAGACCTGCATCACCCCAAGTCTGGCTCTCACCCCCTGCCGCCCCCCCCAACAGTAACACAGAGGCTTTGCCCCTCCTGCCCCCTACCCACCTCTGGCTGTTTGCTGTCGGTGCCCCCGCCTCATCTTTCCCTCTCTAGGATCCTCACCATCAGGATCAAACTCAGTCTTTCCCACCTTAAGACACTCAAGCAAAACCTCACTAGACGCATCTACGCAGCCAACGCCGCCCTGGCTTTTCCTGCCCCATGCCGAGCTCTCCAAAGCACGCCTCCCCAGCTGCCAGCGCGGCCGACTCCTCGGCGCCCCGGCCTGCGTCTTGTTTGCCTCTGTGGCCGAGCAGTGCTCGGGTGGCCCGCCTGAAGCACCAGCGGGGGGAGCAGCACACGAAGAGTTAAAGACCACAGGCGCCAGGGGCTTTGCCACGCAGAGGCAGTGGGATCTCAGGGGCCTCTGGCCCAGTCTGAAGCCGTGGGGTGAAATAAGCTCCCAGGCTGCACCCTGATGCCAGAGGACACCCTTCCCAGGGGCTGTGGGGGAAACAGGAGCCCAGGCCTTTGGTGGCAGCAAGTGTTTTGAGAGGAAGAATGCAGACGGACACTGCTGAGGCCTTCCTCCGCTTGATATAGAGACTGGGAATTTTTATTTCTTTTTCCTTTATTTAATAAAAAAAAAATTGGGGACTTCGGTGGTGGTGCAGTAGATAAGAATCCACCTGCTAAAGCAGGGGATACAGGTTCGATCCCTGGTCTGTGAACATTCCACGGGCGGAGGAGCAACTAAGCCCACACGCCACAGCTACTGAGCCCGAGCGCCGCAGTGATGAAGCCACTGAGCCGAGAGCCTGAGGTCCGCAACCGGAGAAACCACCGCAGGGAAGAGGCGCCTTGGCCGCGCGGCTGGAAAAAGCCCGCGTGCAGCCACAAAGACTCGGAGCAACCAAGAGTAATGAGTAAATCGAGAGAAGCTTTTAAAAAAAAAAAGTAAAGTAAATTTAAGAAATTAAGAAAACATTGGGGGCCACACCACACAGCTTGTGGGATCTCAGTTCCCCAGGCAGGGATCAAACCCACAACCCTGGTGCTGGAAACGTGGGGTCCTAAGCACTGGCCCACCATGGGACACACCAGTTCTCCGTGTTGGTGGGTGAGGCATGTGGTCACTTGTGTTTGGGAAGGATGGTCCTGGCAGCATGGAGCACAGCGCACTGCAGGGGGTGGGGGCTGGCCCGCCCCAGGGCCTCTGCCTGTCCCCCTCCCACTCCAGGTTCTGTCCTCTCCCTGCACCGTCTGAGAGTGATGCCCAGCACGCTCCCACCTCCCACAGCTGTGCCAGCTCCAAAACTCCCCAGATGGTGCTCCAGTTCTGCCTTCTCTTCAGCCCCCGTCCCAGGACACTGGAGGCCAGCTAGACATTCCTGCCCGCACGTCCCCCGGTTAGCTAACCCCTCCCCTACTCTCCCCTCGTCTGCCCCCCTACCCCTGCTCTGCGTCTCTGACCCATCCACCCATCCACCACATCCTTCCTGCCAGAGATGCAGACCGACCTCCCTGCTGAAGCCCACTTTTCTAACATAAATGTGATCACATCACCCACCCTCCTTCCAGTAAAAAGAAACAAATAGAGACAAGAATGCCTGCTGAGGCTTCCTTACCTGCCTCAGGACAGAAGCCAAGCTTTCTAACACGGCAGGTGGCCACCTCTTGTTCGTTCATTCATCCAGCTGGTGCTTGTTGAGCTCCCATGGCCTGTGCAGAAGGAGGCACGGAGAGTGATCAGGACACTTACGATGACCTCACAGCGTGAGCAAGACTGGGGTGGGAAGACAGAGGAGGAACCACGAACGCAGAGGTGCACAGGCGATCAGAAATGTCTGGGGCGTGATGGGATAACCGTCCCCGCTCAGATGGACAAAGGGGTGAGGAGCCTTGGCATCAGGTCCATCATCAGCGGACAGTGCGCCAGCCTTGAGGAGAGCAGTTTGGCTCCACCTGTCAACACAAACATGGGCTCACCTTTAGCCAGAATCCCCGTGCCTGCAAATATATCCTGTAGGGACACATCCATGAGCTCACAAAGCAGGGCGCTTGTTCTTGGAGAGCCTGGAAATCACCTGATTGTCCCCCGGTGAAGGACCAGTGAAGTCACAGAGCACCTCCTTGTCGGCGCGGGCTCAGTCACAGGAAAGAGCTGCAGTGTCTCTGTTTGTCGGATCGTTCAGTTGCTGAACTGTGTCTGCCTTTTGTGACCTCATGGGCTGTAACACGCCAGGCTCCTCTGTCGCCCACTATCTCCAGGACTTTGTGAAGACTCATGTCCATCAAGTCTGTGGTGCTGTGTGAACATCTCATCCTCTGCTGTCCCCTTCTCCTCCAGTCTTCAATCTTTCTCAGCATCAGGGTCTTTTGCAGCAAGTCAGCTCTTTGCATCAGGTAGCCACGGAGCTGGAGCTTCAGCTGAAGCTCTATGGTTCCAGATGTTTTTGCCTGGATATGGATATGTGTGCATATATAATGCACACACAGGACACCCCCCCCAAAAAATGCACATAAGAGAAAGTAAAACAACAGCACCCATCCTGTCCTGGGAAAGGAATCCACAGTGGGTGGCAATCAAGAGTCTTTACCTATTTAAATTCCTTGCAGAAACCATTTAATATTTCAGTAATGGGAGGAAATGCGTGAAAGTCGCTCAGCCGTGTCTGACCCCCTGGACTATATGGTCCACCGAATTCTCCAGGCCAGAACACTGGAGTGGGTAGCCCTTCCCTTCTCCAGCGTATCTTCCCAACCCAGGGATCGAGCCCAGGTCTCCCACGTGGTAGGCGGATTCTTTACTGTCGGAGTCGCAGCGAAGCCCAGTGGGGGCGTGGGTGGAGATTTCAGGAATACAGCTGCTGGGCGCTCTATTGAGGAGGGGGTCTCAAAATCTCGCCTGGCCTCCGGCTCTCACTGGCTCAGCAATTCGGGGGCAAGCCTCAGGGCGGTGGGCGGGATCCACCCTGCGACCACACCCCGCAGCACCCTCTCCTTCACCCTGGAAAGTTCGGCCCCTCCAGCCCCAGGGACAGAGTCTCTCATCGGAAGGTGGCGGAGGCGAGGCTGGCTCTCGGTCCCCGGCCCGTCGACCGTCCCCAGAAGCGGCCCCAGTAGGGGTCCGGGTGGGGAGGGGCGGGACCCCGCCCCGCCGGCGCGTCCGGCTCCGCCCCCCGCGAGAGACTATTTAGTCCGGGAGGCTCCGGGGCTCCGGCACCCGCACGACTCTGGGCACAAAGTGACGGAGGAGGCGCCCGCACCGCCTGCCAGAGGCTCTCCCGCCCGCCGCCTGTCGGAGACCCTCGCCAGCTGGCCGACCGGCTCCAGCTTATGCCCCGAGGCGCCCGCGAAAGCGTTGCGGGCTTGGGGCCGCCCCCCACACCTGCCCGGCTCGCCGCCCCCTCCGGCCCCGCCCGCATGGCCCGGCTCCTGCCGGTCACCCTCGGTTGCATCAGCCTCCTCTACCTACAGTTCCCAGGCGCGCTGTCCCTCGGCCTGGCCCGGAGCCGACCGCCCACGCGACACGGGTGAGCAGGTCTCAGACCACCCTGGCTGCCGGGGCAGGAAATCAGATGCTCCGGAAGGCCCCACCCCGCCGCCGCCCCAAGACCCCGAACTGGGGAAACCCGCTTCCACTGCTAGGGCTCACCTGCTAAATCCAGCCCCAGGCCGTGGGCACCCCCCGCAGGGCAGACGGCTCCTTTTTCTTTGCTTGCCCTTCGAAGGCATGCCCACTGCCCCACTGGCAGAGCAGACCCCTGAGAAGGAGGGTCAGCTGTGGGAGGGGAGGAAAAGGGGCTTCCCACACCTGCCCATTTTCCCCCACCCCAAGGGAAGAGAGTAACAGTACTGAGCAGAGTAGCCCAGGGAGGTCAGGCAGCTGCTTGCCCGGCCCTTGAATGGGCAACTGAGATGGCCGAGGGCCAGAACCCCGGCTCTGAGCTCAGTGGGCTTCCCCTGGCCTGCTGGCCCATGGCGTGGGGGCTGTGGGCTTCCCCTGGTCCGCTGGCCCATGGCATGAGGTCTCTGGGCTTCCCCTGGCCTNTTGAGGAGGGGGTCTCAAAATCTCGCCTGGCCTCCGGCTCTCACTGGCTCAGCAATTCGGGGGCAAGCCTCAGGGCGGTGGGCGGGATCCACCCTGCGACCACACCCCGCAGCACCCTCTCCTTCACCCTGGAAAGTTCGGCCCCTCCAGCCCCAGGGACAGAGTCTCTCATCGGAAGGTGGCGGAGGCGAGGCTGGCTCTCGGTCCCCGGCCCGTCGACCGTCCCCAGAAGCGGCCCCAGTAGGGGTCCGGGTGGGGAGGGGCGGGACCCCGCCCCGCCGGCGCGTCCGGCTCCGCCCCCCGCGAGAGACTATTTAGTCCGGGAGGCTCCGGGGCTCCGGCACCCGCACGACTCTGGGCACAAAGTGACGGAGGAGGCGCCCGCACCGCCTGCCAGAGGCTCTCCCGCCCGCCGCCTGTCGGAGACCCTCGCCAGCTGGCCGACCGGCTCCAGCTTATGCCCCGAGGCGCCCGCGAAAGCGTTGCGGGCTTGGGGCCGCCCCCCACACCTGCCCGGCTCGCCGCCCCCTCCGGCCCCGCCCGCATGGCCCGGCTCCTGCCGGTCACCCTCGGTTGCATCAGCCTCCTCTACCTACAGTTCCCAGGCGCGCTGTCCCTCGGCCTGGCCCGGAGCCGACCGCCCACGCGACACGGGTGAGCAGGTCTCAGACCACCCTGGCTGCCGGGGCAGGAAATCAGATGCTCCGGAAGGCCCCACCCCGCCGCCGCCCCAAGACCCCGAACTGGGGAAACCCGCTTCCACTGCTAGGGCTCACCTGCTAAATCCAGCCCCAGGCCGTGGGCACCCCCCGCAGGGCAGACGGCTCCTTTTTCTTTGCTTGCCCTTCGAAGGCATGCCCACTGCCCCACTGGCAGAGCAGACCCCTGAGAAGGAGGGTCAGCTGTGGGAGGGGAGGAAAAGGGGCTTCCCACACCTGCCCATTTTCCCCCACCCCAAGGGAAGAGAGTAACAGTACTGAGCAGAGTAGCCCAGGGAGNTCACCTGCTAAATCCAGCCCCAGGCCGTGGGCACCCCCCCGCAGGGCAGACGGCTCCTTTTTCTTTGCTTGCCCTTCTAAGGCATGCCCACTGCCCCACTGGCAGAGCAGACCCCTGAGAAGGAGGGTCAGCTGTGGGAAGGGAGGAAAAGGGGCTTCCCACACCTGCCCATTTTCCCCCACCCCAAGGGAAGAGAGTAACAGTACTGAGCAGAGTAGCCCAGGGAGGTCAGGCAGCTGCTTGCCCGGCCCTTGAATGGGCAACTGAGATGGCCGAGGGCCAGAACCCCGGCTCTGAGCTCAGTGGGCTTCCCCTGGCCTGCTGGCCCATGGCGTGGGGGCTGTGGGCTTCCCCTGGTCCGCTGGCCCATGGCATGAGGTCTCTGGGCTTCCCCTGGCCTGCTGGCCAGTGACTTGGGGGCTGTGGGCTTCCCCTGGCCGTGCTCCAGGCTGTGGAAAGCTGTGGGCTTCCCTGAAAGGCTGGACCACTGGGCTTACTTCCTCCATCTCCCTGTGCAGGGAGCCCCCAGCCCGGACACCTGCCAGTGGCTCGCAGCCTCGGCACCCTGCAGCCCTTCCCGCTGTCTGGAAGCTGCACCAGGCCCTCCAGCCCAAGAAGACTGCCAGCCTGGCCCCTGCCAGGGGTCAGCCTCTCCGCAATGGCCCCCGCCGACACTTGGGTCCCCACAGGCCTAGAGCCCAGCTCCTGCGTGTGGGCTGTGCGCTGGGTACCTGCCAGGTGCAGAACCTCAGCCACCGCCTGTGGCAGCTCGTCGGGTCGGCCGGCCCCCGGGACTCGGCCCCCGTGGACCCCAGCAGCCCCCACAGCTATGGCTGAGCCGGGAGGCAGGCCTGTCCCAGCTGAGATGCTGCACCCCGTCCCCAGGGCTGCAGCTGAGCCCCCAGCCCAGAGCGCCTGCAAAGAGAAGCCCTTAGAGGGGCAGGGCAGGCACCAGCAAGTGCCCCTGCCCCACTCTCCCCCGCCACGTTCTGCAGCAACCAGCCTCCAATCGCTGTGGACTTAGAGGCCCACGTGGGGGCCCGGCGGGGTCTCATCACCCAGGGGCTCAGCACTGAGAGGGGTGACACTTGGGGGACGGGGCTGAGAGGAGGCGGCTGGCAACATTAGATGCCAGAACAGGGCTCAGAGGAGAGGGTCTGCCCAAGGACAGGGGGCAGGGCGTCAGGGACCTGGGCACACCTAAGGCCTCCTCTGGGCCGCGGGAGGCAGGGACTCTGGGTCGGCCACTCGTCCTGACACGGTAGGGTTAGGGCTGGGATGCTCTGCTCCAGCTGGGTCCAGGGTAGCGACAGAGGCCTCTGCCTGCCCTCCCTGAGGGCAGCTGGGGAGAGGGTGGAGGGTCCTGGAGCTAGGCAGAGCACCCTTCCCACCCCCCCGGGCAGGGTGGCAGTGGGGTAGGGGTGGCAGCTCTCCCAGAACTGCCTGGGAGAGCCTTAGCTCCAGGTGCGTAGGGGTGGCTGACCAAGGGTCAGGGCTCCGCAGGCCATAGGGGCTCCCTGAGTGGCCCCTGCCCAGGCCCGGTTATCAGTGGACAAGTCAGCCAGAGGCGGAGTATGGAGTGGGCAGGTTGGCAGCTGGGGGAGGAGTTACCTGCTGGGAGCCAGAGCCTTCTGTCCTGGCGCCCGGGTCTAAGGGCTCAGAAGGGCGATCTCCCTGATTCAGCAGACCTTTCGTGCAGCAGTTAATTTGTCGACATTTGCCACGTCACCCTTTCAGCCGCTGAGTGAAGGGATCACCACCTTCACCCCAACTCCCAGCCAGGGAGCAGGGCCGGGCCTGCGGGCACCACGGTGCCCACCTACAGATCCTGAGCTGGGCGCCCCACAGGTGGGCGCTCCCCATCCTCATGCTGACTCCTCTGGCTCCCAGCTCCCCTCCCCTCTGCAGGGCCATGCGAGGTCAGCCCGGGCTGGTCCCTGCCTGGCTGGGGGGTGGACGGAGGGCAGCCACAGCAGCTTGGATGCCGTGCGGAGGCTGGAATAGGTGCTTGCCAGGACAGGAGAGGCCTGAGGTCACTGAGGGGCGTCAGAAGAGCGGGCAGGGAGGGTGGGCCGTGAGAGCCAGATGGGCTCCCGGATGAGGAAGAGGAGGCCCCAGGAAGGCCAGGTCAGGAGCTCAGCTGGGCAAAACCCGCCGCGGCCCCGCCCTGTGGCAAAGTCCCCGAGGTACAGTGTGGGATGCTCACCGGGAGGGAACATGGCCCCACACGGCGCCTCCACAAGGCAACACCGCCTGCCAGGCGGCCCCCAGGGCTGCGGTGCCTGGCACCGCCGCCCCCCCCCAGATGCTCCTTGAGCCTCGGGCTGTTTTCATTGGATCGCCTGTCATGGTCACAGCATCACACTGGCGTCCACATGGCCTCCAAGCTCCAGGCCGTGTCCCGCCGCCTGTCCAACAGCCTGCTTGGAGACCTGGGGCCGCCCGCCGGGACCTCACCCACCCCCTCCCGCTGCTCCAGCTCCAGCCAGAGCCTCTCAGTCCTGTCCCGTCTCCCGCCCTCAGCCAGACCCACCGGCCGGCCCTTTGTTCCTTCCCTCGGTCCAAGCAACCCAGCCTGCTTTGTGGTGATGGGTCCAGTCTTCCCCCTGGCGTCCACTCTCCATCCGTGAAGCAAATATTTGTGGAGCACTTGTAGAAACAGCGAATGAAACATCAGCCCCCACCCAGCCCCACTCCTGACACGCCCGTGGGAGGAGCAGAGAAAACCGACCTCAGGAGCACAGAGAGCAAGGGATGCCCGGCCGTGGGGCGCCGCGCTCACAGGGCTGAGAGCACTCTGCCATTTTAAACGGGTGGCCGAGCACCCCCAGCTGACTCTCAGGAGGGCAGGAGGAGCCGCGTGGAGCACCCCCAGCTGACCCCCAGGAGGGCAGGAGGAGCCTCGTGGAGCACCCCCAGCTGACTCCCAGGAGGGCAGGGGGCCAGGGNTTTAAACGGGTGGCCGAGCACCCCCAGCTGACTCTCAGGAGGGCAGGAGGAGCCGCGTGGAGCACCCCCAGCTGACCCCCAGGAGGGCAGGAGGAGCCTCGTGGAGCACCCCCAGCTGACCCCCAGGAGGGCAGGAGGAGCCGCGTGGAGCACCCCCAGCTGACTCCCAGGAGGGCAGGAGCCAAGTGGAGAGCCCCTGGCCCCCTGCCCTCTCCCGGCCCAGACTGCACCCTGGCCTCAGCCTTCTCCGATGACACCATCACCAGCTCCAGGCCGTGCGGCCCTGCTGTGTGTCCTGCAGGGCCTGGCCCTCGTGTGACCCAGGCCGTGAGTCCATCTCCGCCCTGACTGGAGCTGCGGCCTTGGCCCCCGGAGCCTGGCAAAGACCCCCTGAGCCTCTCTGAGCCATGAGCCTCGCCC
The DNA here is from genome assembly GCA_006410735.1 of Raphicerus campestris. Taxonomy (NCBI): domain Eukaryota; kingdom Metazoa; phylum Chordata; class Mammalia; order Artiodactyla; family Bovidae; genus Raphicerus; species Raphicerus campestris. The sequence goes on from SJYW01004825.1 coordinate 596,157, forward strand.
AGTGTTAGCAAGAATCCCACCTTGCACAGAATCCTGTCAAGTCGGTTTAGCAAGGCTGCCCCCACCCTTGACGTCTCCTCTGGGAATTTCCCCTTGACCCGTGCCCAGTCCCCCACCCCCATCCCAGGGCTGTGAAACCCCAGCTGACCTTGCTGTGTTCCAGCGGACCATGTGAACATCTCTCCCATCTCACAATCATGAATGAAGTCTTCATCCCTTCTGAACGAGTGTCAAAGGGCACTTCCCTGGAGCTCTCATGGTTAAGGACCCTGACGGAGAACCAAGACCCCGCGCGCCATTGAGCGCCTAGCCGAGGCACCGCAGCTGCTGAGCCCTGCAGCCAAGACCCCGCTTGGCCAAATAAATAAATATTCTTTTAAAAATGTCAAAAATGTCAAAATCGCTTTTTCTGAAATCAGCCCCGCCCCGCCCCAATCCCAGGTGCCTGGGGAAGATAGGGAGCTGGGAGGGGCAGCGTCCTGTAGGGGTTTAAAGCTCCTGGCAGGAGTGGGAGCCTGGCGACCTCAGCCTCCTGGGCAGGTTAGTCGCTGCAGGGACATGGAGGTTGGCTGCGGGCGGGGGGAGGGGGGGTGCTATGCTGACACATTAACTCTCAGAGGCCAGCAGGAGGGTGGATGGTCACTCATTACCGAGGGCCAAGGCCAAGGGGCTGGGTGGTGTCCGGTCACTTATGTAACCCGTGGGCATATATACGGGCACGCAGGCCCGTGGAGCTGTGCCTCTCTCAGAATGAAGGTGGCTGCGGTGAGTACCCCTGGCCCACGCAGACTGCGCGCTCAGGGAAAGCGGGGCAACCCCGTGCCCCGCGCCCAGCAGGTTTCTGCCGGCCCACTCATCTGGGTCAAAGGGCTCCCTCCCGGCTGTGGTCTATCTAGGGCAGAGGTCACGGGCCCAAACGCTGGGTTCCCTGCAGACCCGCGTCCTGAGAAGGAGACTCCGGTGTGGGTGCTGCGTGGCCACGGCCAAGCGTCGCCCTCGGAGCAGACATCCCCAGCATCAGCTCAGCAGATAAGGACTCGGGGCTGGAAGGCTTGACTCGGGCTTGCCAAGGCCACGGGCCGGTGCCCTGGGGTGCCCACCGCTTCCCTGCCGCTCCACATCCAACAGTCCCGGCCCCCATGGGGTGTCCTCCCTTCCTCTTGAGCTGACTTCCTGGTGAAATGGGTTCACCCCCCTCCCCACCCTACCAGGACCCAGACCCTTCCCTGGTCTCCCAGCCTGATATGGAGCCAGAAGCAGCCAAAGACAAGGACAGCTTCCGAAACTACACGGTAAGGACCGCTCCCCCGGCCCCGCCTCTCCTGCCCTGTCCCTTCACGCAGCTCCAAGGGCCACCCTGTCCACACCCTGGGGCCTGGGAGAGGCAGGCAGTGGCCTGGCTGTCAGGGCAGGGCTGGCGAGCTGCCTGGCTGCCCCCTGGCTTGCAGTCTGGCCCGCTGCTGGACCGTGTCTTCGCCACCTACAAGCTCATGCACACGTGGCAGACCGTGGACTTCGTCAGGAGGAAGGTAAGTGCCAACTCCTAAATGAAGCCCCTGGGGCTGACCCTGGGACCACACTGACCTCTCCCTTCCTGGCCCAGCATGCCCAGTTCGGGGGCTTCTCCTATAAGAGGATGACTGTCATGGAGGCTGTGGACATGCTGGACGGGCTGGTGGATGAGTCGGACCCCGACGTGGACTTCCCCAACTCCTTCCATGCCTTCCAGACGGCTGAGGGCATCCGGAAGGCCCATCCAGACAAGGGTGTGCTCCCCACCTGCCCTGACGGGTGCTGGGGAAGGAGGGGGGGTCTGGCTCTCTCCCAGTAGGCCCTGTGTCCCCCCACAGCCCCAGAACTGTTCCCCTGCCCCGGCCCCTGCACCCCACTAGCCTGCCCTGTCCCTCCCTCTCCTTCAGACTGGTTCCACCTCGTCGGGCTCCTGCACGACCTGGGGAAGGTCCTGGCTCTGGCAGGGGAGCCCCAGGTGAGGAGGGGGCGGAGGGCGGTCCGCAGGGCAGGGCCCGGGGCAGTCTCCACTCCAGGCTCTGGACACCCACCTGGGGGGCAGGCCAGTCACGTCCACCCACGGCTGCCCATGCATCCATCCCCAGTGGGCAGTTGTCGGAGACACCTTCCCGGTTGGCTGCCGCCCCCAGGCCTCTGTGGTCTTCCGCGACTGCACCTTCCAGGACAACCCTGACCTCCAGGACCCCCTGTACAGGTGCGGCTCCCTCGCCCTCCCTCGCCGTGCCCTCGCCCCCGCCGGGGTCCCGCTCCTGAGCCCCTCACCTTCCGTCCCCGCCTGCAGCACGGAGCTTGGCATGTACCAGCCTCACTGCGGGCTCGAGAGCGTCCTCATGTCCTGGGGCCATGACGGTGAGGCCGGTTGGGGGTGGGGACGGCGGGGACCATCTGGAGCTGCTCCTCTGGGTGCCTGTGGTGACCCGCCTCTCTCTCAGAGTACATGTACCGGATGATGAAGTTCAACAAATTCGCCCTCCCACCCGAGGTTAGGGGGGGTGGGGACCGAGCCCAGCCCCGCCCCGCCCTCCTCGCCCCTGCCACGCCCTCCCTGCCCTGCCACGCCCACCGCCCACCAGCCCGGCCCGCCCCCTCCAGCCCCGCCCACCGCCCTCCA
>SJYW01004825.1:610263-622863 GCA_006410735.1 Raphicerus campestris
CAGCGGGGCCTCTCTGCCGTCCTGAGAGTGGGGAGGAGGCCAGTCTCCGAGGAGGTTGGGGGTGGAAAGGAGACACAAGAGCCTCAGAGCTGGGGCCAGGGGATGCTATACTGACTGTCTGTCTGGGCCCAAAGTCATCACCCAAGTGGGGCCTCCACGGTGTACAGCAGGGGTGGCCACCTTCACCTGGGACCCTGGGTCCCCACGCCTCTCTGTGGCCCTGCACGCTGTAATGTAACCTGGCCGTCTCCAAACCGGCCCCAGGTTTGGGAAGGGGGCCAGGGGTCTCCTGGTCTAGTCTACCCAGGGATCGCCGGTCTTGCTGGGGGCCTCAGGGCACTGGGCAGCTGAGAAGCCTGCGGAGGTAAGGGTCGGCTCTGCCTCCAGACCGCACTGGCCAGGCTCCTCTGCCCGTGGGCATCTCCAGGCAAGAATGCAGGGATGGACTACCATTTTCTCCTCCAGGGAATCTTCCCGACCCAGCGGTTGAACCCAAGTCTCCTGCATTCTCCTCCTGCATTGCAGGTGGATTATTTACTGCTGAGCCTTTGAGTTTCCCTTTAAACGAGCTGGTTTCTTCTAAGAGACTGGTTGCAAGCAAGAGTATTAGAGGAGTCTAGAGTTTGTTATCGGGCCTGTTTGGGGCTGAAAGTTGGGGACGCCCGCTGGTAATGGAGACCTGGAGGTTCGTGGCCTATAGGAGTGGGGCAGATAATCACGGCCTCAGTTACTCTGGCCAGCCCTCGGGGGAGGCAAGCAGGTGCTAGAGAAAGGCCGTGGCTTCTACAGGCACCGATGGCCTAAGACAGGACAGCGGTGAGTCCAGCTCCCGGAACCCAGGGCCAAGTCTGGACCGGAAGAGACCATTCTGCGACTTGCCCAGAACTGTGACTTGCCCAGGCTGTGGCCCCGAGGGCATGGCTGGCGGCTGCCCAGCTGCCCCAGAGACTCTATCTAGGCTGTTGGGGACCATGAGGTCACTGCTGCTTTCACCCAGAGAGGTCGCTGCCCTTTTGGTCAGTTTTACTCAAGAAGGTCTTTTTTTCTTTTTTTGCCATGCTGCGTGTTTCGTGGGATCTTAGTTCTCCATCCAGGCATCGAGCCTGCACCCCCTGCAATGAAGCACCAAGTCTTAGCCTCTAAGCCCCCATTCAAGTAATATTAATAAGTAAATATTTAAAGAATTCCTTAGTTTAATTTCCAGCGGTAAATTCTGACAGATACAACACTCGTAAACAAAAGCTCTTTGGGGCTCTCAATAGCTTTTAAGAACGTGAGACCAGATGACCTGGTGACTTCCTTTGGCAGAAACCCCAGAGCTGCCTCTATGGGCTCCCTCAGGGGCCAAAGTGGAGGCCCTGCCGGCAGTACGGCCGCTCCAGAGCCCACGGCGTGCCCCTCCCGGGGAGTCACTGGCCACCCCCACGGGCACGGCCTATGACGACCGCAGCCATCTGTCTCCACCAGGCCCTTGTGCGCCTGGATTTGCTACCCTGCCCCGTGCCTCCTGCGGAATGTGGAGGCTGGAGCCTGCAGGCCCCCAGATGCTCCACGACCCCAGGTCCTCTGACGGAACGACGGCCCAGCCAGCCGGAGACCCAGCTGCAGCGTCAGCTTGGATGTGGGATGTGGCTGCGGAGGAAGCAGGGCTTCGCCCCACAGGCACGGCGACGCCTCCTCTGAGCCGGGCGAGGCCGGAGGCTGGATGAGGAGGCGGGGGACAGGGTGGTCATGGGGAAGGGGTGGCTGGCGCTCGGCTGAGGGCCCAGGAGGGCAACAGGCTCCTGGAGACCGGGGTCGCACAGAAGTGCCGAGCAGGAGTCGGCTCCGTGGGAGCCGTTCCCTCGCAGATGGGCCGAGGGCTCACAGGCCTCCAGACGGCGCGCGTGGGGAGGCCCTCCCAGCCCCGCTCGTGACTGCAGCAGGAACAAGCACAACCGGTACTTTCCTTGCCATTCTGCAGACATCTCTGGGCCACTAAATTCACCGTTCAGTGTGTGAGACGCAGTTTTGAGCAGGGACTGCTGAGCCCAGGGGTGGGTGTCTGGCTGCAGCCTGGAGGTGGTGTGCGTGCAGGAAAGGACCCGCTGAGGGTGGGCCCTTCTGCGGTGAGCACCCGGCTCTGGTGAGAGGCACCATGGCTGCCTCATATCAGTGGGGCGCAGCGTGGGTGCAGAGGCAGCGTGAATCAGGAAGACGGATTCATCAGGGGCCGGGGCACCAAGGCGGGGGTGTGGGAGCACCTCCGCCGCAGGAAGGGCCTGCCTCTCCAGAAGTCAGCGTGGGGCTGGCGCAGCTCCTCCCCACCCACCTCTCCTTTTGGAAGCCAAGACGGAGAGAAAATTGGTGCTTTCCCAGCAGCCCTAGGGCCCACGTTCTGGCCACATTTAGACTCTGCACTTGAAGCTGGAGGTCAGCCTGGAGTCCAGGCACTGGGCGTCCTCACCAGGCCAGGCTGCAGCAGGCTTTGCCTTGATCAGTCTGAGTGAGTTTATTCTTGCTAAAGGGACATTTGAGAGAATGACTGGCTCCTCACACTTGTATGTTCATTCACTTATGGGTTTTTTGAATCCTGGAAAGGTTGTGTTAGGTCAGGCGACTAAACAGTTAAAGAACAAATTACATTTGTAAAGCAGCTAAGTATGTTAGGCATTTAAAATGTATAAGTGGACCCCTTCAGAGTGGCTGCTAAAGCCTGCTCGATTTAAATAGAGGAGAGAGAGTGAAGGGCCATGACCTGGGACACTCATTCAGAAGGCAGCGCAGTGTGCCCTGAGTAGCTCAGGTCTGAACGGGCCCACTCACATGTGGACTTTAGTTCGCTAATTGCATATTACAGCACTACACGACCCTTCACAGGGTGAGTCTGTGGATGCGGAGCCTCAGATATGGAGGGCAAACTCTAAGTGAGACTCGCATTTTTGACTGGTTTGGGTCAATGTCTCTAACCTCAGCATTGCTGAAGGGCCAACTGTACAACCAAAGTGATCTACAGATTCCAGGCAATCTTTATGAAAATTCCAATGGCATTGACTTTCAGAAATAAAAAGAAAATCTAAAATCTCAAGGGATTCCAAATAGCCAAAAAATCTTGAAAAAGAAGAATAAAGCTGGAGGACTCATCCTTCCCAATTTCAAGTGAAAAGTGAAAGTGAAGTCCCTCAGTCGTACCCGACTCTTTGCAACCCCATGGATAGTAGCCTGCACCAAGCTCCTCTGTCCATGGGATTTTCAAGGCAAGAGTACTGGAGTGGTTGCAAGAGCGCTGGAATGGGTTGCCATTTCCCTCTCCACAGAATCTTCCCAACCCAGGGATCAAACCCAGGTCTCTCATATTGTAGTCAGACGCTTTACCGTCTGAGCCACCAGGGAAGCCCCAATTTCAAAACTCACTACAAAGCTGTAATGACCCAGTCAGTGTGAAGCACTCCCCTGGCAGCACAATGATTAGAACTCCCTGCTTCCACTGCACGGGGCAGAGGTTCAGTCCCTGGTGGAGAACTGAGATCCTGCATGTCACTCAGCCTGACCAAAAAAAAGGGCAAAGGACTTGTCCTCTCCCAAGAGGACATACAAATGCAATAAGCACGTGAAAATAGGCTCGTCATTAGCCACACGCGTGGCTGGGTGACTTCACTTTCACTTTCATTAGCCATTAGCAGTGGTTGAAGTATTAGCCGCTCAGTCGTGTCCGACTCTCTGTTACTACACGGACCGTAGCCCCNCAAGCACGTGAAAATAGGCTCGTCATTAGCCACACGCGTGGCTGGGTGGCTTCACTTTCACTTTCATTAGCCATTAGCAGTGGTTGAAGTATTAGCTGCTCAGTCGTGTCCGACTCTCTGTTACTACACGGACCGTAGCCCCCGGGCTCCTCTGTCCATGGGATTCTCCAGGCAAGAGTTCTACAGTGGGTTGCCATTCCCTTCTCCAAAGGATCTTCCAAACCAAGGGACTGAACCCTGGTCTTCCGCATTGCAGAAAGATTCTTTACCATCTGAGCCACCAGGGGAGCCCTATCAGGCAAAAGCAAAGATCCTCTGGAGAANGCAAAAGAGTTCCAGAAAAACATCTACTTCTGCTTTATTGATGACACCAAAGCCTTTGACTATGTGGATCACAGCAAACTGGAAAATTCCTAAAGAGATGGGAATACCAGACCACTTTACCAGCCTCCTGATAAATCTGTATGCAGGTCAAGAAGCAACAGTTAGAACAGGACATGGAACAACAGACTGGTTCCAAATTGGGAAAGGAGTACAGCAAGTCTGTATATTGTCACCCTGGTTATTTAACAAATGCAGATTACATCATGCGAAAAGTTGGGCTGGATGAACCACAAGCTGGCATCAAGACTGCAGGGAGAAATATCAGTAACCTCAGATAAGTAGATGACACCACCATTCTGGCAGAAAGCAAAGAGGAACTAAAGAGCCTCTTGATGAAAGTGAAAGAGGAGAGTGAAAAAGCTGGCTTAAAACTCAGTGTTCAAAAAACTAATTTCATGGCATCCATTCCCATCACTTCATGGCACATAGATGGGGAAACAATGGAAACAGTGAGAGACTTTATTATCTTGGGCTCTGAAATCACTGCAGATGGTGACTGCAGCCATGAAATTAAAAGACGCTTGCTCCTTGGAAGAAAAGCTGATAAACCTAGACAGCATATTATAAAGCAGAGATGTTACTTTGCCGCCAAAGGTCGTTATAGTCAAGGCTATGGTTTTTCCAGTAGTCATGTATGGATGTGGGACTTAGACCACAAGGAAAACAGCACTAAGGGATTGATGCTTTTCAGCTGGGTGTTGAAGACTCCTGAGAGTCCAAGGGAGTCTGCAAGATCAAATCAATCAATCCTAAGGGAAATCAGTCTTGAATATTCATTGGAAGGATGGATGCTGAAGCTCCAATACTTTGGCCACCTGATGTGAAGAACTGACTTCATTAGAAAAGACCGTGATGCTGGAAAAGATAGAAGACAGGAGGAGAAAGGGTTGAAAGAGGATGAGATGGTTGGATGGCATCACTGACTTGATGGACGAGTTTGATCAGTCTCCGGGCGTTGGTGATGGACAGGGAAACCTGGCGTGCTGCCGTCCATGAGGTCGCAAACAGCTGGATACAACCGAGCAACTGAACTGATGAAGGAAAAAGGGCTTCCCATGTGGCTCAGACAGGAAAGACTCTGCTTCATATGCAGCAGATCCGAGCTCAGTCCCTTGGTTTGCTCTCCAGATCCCCTGGAGAAGGGCATGGCAACCCACTCCAGTGTCCTTGCTTGGAGAATACCAGGGACAGATGAGCCTGGCGGGCTGCAGTCCACGGGGTCTCAGAGTTGGACACAACTGAGCAACTAACACTTTCACTCGTGAAGCAGAAAGATTAGTGGCTGTGAGGTCACGGGAAGGAGAGGACGGAAGCTGCCATCCTAGGAGGATGGGGTTTCTTCTTGAGATGATGAGAGATTGACTGTGGCGATGGATGTGCAAGCCTGTGAATCTACTGAGAGCCACTGGATCCTTTAAGCAGGTGAACTGTATGGTCTGTGAATTCTATCTCAAAGCTGTCACGGAACATGAAACAACTCCCGCAAAAGAGATTCACACACTGGGCTTAGAAGCCTAAGAAAAGCAATACATCTTTAAGTTGGAATATATGACAGTCTCCCCTCTATCCAAGGGGGACTGCTTCCAGGAACCACGACAGGCATCAAGTTCCCTGACATAAGAAGGAGCAGTATTTTCATAAACCTACACTCACCCTCCCACATTAACTCATCTCTAGATAACTTATACTTAATACCAGGAAGACGCTACGTAGACAGTTGCCAATTGTGCAGCAAATTCAGGCTTTCCCTTTTGGAGCTTTCTGGAATGCTTATGCTTTTTTATTATTATTTTCAATCTGAGTGAGGTTGAATCTGCAGACATGGAAGCTGAGGATATAGAGGGCTGAACACTCTGAAGCCAAGCTCACATATAGATCACTTCGTCATGTCTGACAGCACCCAAAGCCTCAGGTTATAGGACCCGTTAAGCCCATGTGAGTGTGGGCACAGGCTGAGCATGGGGCACCGTCTACTTGGGTCAGTTGCAGGGGGACCCAGTGACTTGCAGGGAGAGGCTGGGCACATCGGTGGCCTCCTGCTGACGAGCCACGTCCAGACACCCGGGCAGCAGCGCTTTCAACGCCTGCCCCTGGGCGTGGTGAGAGGCACTAACCGCCGACCCTGCCCCTGGCTCAGGGCTGCTGCTCCTCCCTCCTCTCCCCACCCACACCCCACCTCTCTCAGCTAGAGGCTGGACAAGTTCCCTGGCAGGATGTCCACACCAGCCCTGCCCACCTCCTGTCTCTCCTCCAATGCAGCCTAAGCGAGACGCAGTGTGTGGACACTGCACTGCCCCCGAGATGAGGAAGTGGGGGCAGGAGCAGGGGGGCCAGTGCTCTGGCCAACTCCCCAACCTTCACATGGCCCCGGGCCCCACACCGCAGCACTGATCTCATAGCCTTGACATGTGGAGCTGACAGGTCGACCAGGCCATGCTGGACTGCGGCTCAGACAGCACCAGGCTGGGACCTCGTGTCCATTTTACAGATGGGAACGTGGAGGACTAGATTGAGAAGGCACCCAGGAAGCCTGGTCAGCGATTAGCCGGACTGTATGTGGGCTGTGTCCGCAGTCAGAGGCAGAGAGGCTGACTGCCCTCAGGCTTCCCCGTGGGAAGGAAGCGGCAGGAACATAGTCAGACACATCTGCCTTTATTGGTTCATGGATCCGGATGTGGAGANAGATTAGTGGCTGTGAGGTCACGGGAAGGAGAGGACGGAAGCTGCCATCCTAGGAGGATGGGGTTTCTTCTTGAGATGATGAGAGATTGACTGTGGTGATGGATGTGCAAGCCTGTGAATCTACTGAGAGCCACTGGATCCTTTAAGCAGGTGAACTGTATGGTCTGTGAATTGTATCTCAAAGCTGTCACGGAACATGAAACAACTCCCGCAAAAGAGATTCACACACTGGGCTTAGAAGCCTAAGAAAAGCAATACATCTTTAAGTTGGAATATATGACAGTCTCCCCTCTATCCAAGGGGGACTGCTTCCAGGAACCACGACAGGCATCAAGTTCCCTGACATAAGAAGGAGCAGTATTTTCATAAACCTACACTCACCCTCCCACATTAACTCATCTCTAGATAACTTATACTTAATACCAGGAAGACGCTACGTAGACAGTTGCCAATTGTGCAGCAAATTCAGGCTTTCCCTTTTGGAGCTTTCTGGAATGCTTATGCTTTTTTATTATTATTTTCAATCTGAGTGAGGTTGAATCTGCAGACATGGAAGCTGAGGATATAGAGGGCTGAACACTCTGAAGCCAAGCTCACATATAGATCACTTCGTCATGTCTGACAGCACCCAAAGCCTCAGGTTATAGGACCCGTTAAGCCCATGTGAGTGTGGGCACAGGCTGAGCATGGGGCACCGTCTACTTGGGTCAGTTGCAGGGGGACCCAGTGACTTGCAGGGAGAGGCTGGGCACATCGGTGGCCTCCTGCTGACGAGCCACGTCCAGACACCCGGGCAGCAGCGCTTTCAACGCCTGCCCCTGGGCGTGGTGAGAGGCACTAACCGCCGACCCTGCCCCTGGCTCAGGGCTGCTGCTCCTCCCTCCTCTCCCCACCCACACCCCACCTCTCTCAGCTAGAGGCTGGACAAGTTCCCTGGCAGGATGTCCACACCAGCCCTGCCCACCTCCTGTCTCTCCTCCAATGCAGCCTAAGCGAGACGCAGTGTGTGGACACTGCACTGCCCCCGAGATGAGGAAGTGGGGGCAGGAGCAGGGGGGCCAGTGCTCTGGCCAACTCCCCAACCTTCACATGGCCCCGGGCCCCACACCGCAGCACTGATCTCATAGCCTTGACATGTGGAGCTGACAGGTCGACCAGGCCATGCTGGACTGCGGCTCAGACAGCACCAGGCTGGGACCTCGTGTCCATTTTACAGATGGGAACGTGGAGGACTAGATTGAGAAGGCACCCAGGAAGCCTGGTCAGCGATTAGCCGGACTGTATGTGGGCTGTGTCCGCTGTCAGAGGCAGAGAGGCTGACTGCCCTCAGGCTTCCCCGTGGGAAGGAAGCGGCAGGAACATAGTCAGACATCTGCCTTTATTGGTTCATGGATCCGGATGTGGAGACAGGCTGCTGTAGAGGAGACCTCGGGGCGTCTTCCCTCCTTTCCACAGCAGGTTAGCCTCATCCCACCCCACCTCCACCCCGTGTGCAGGCGCCGGGGTCGGGGCTCAGACTCGGACCCCTGCAGTGGGGGCAGAAGTCAAGGGTCCCCGATTACCATGTCTGGGGACAGACCCTGGGTCAGGTCACACTTGGGCCTCCTGGGCATCAAGCAGGCCAGAGGGTGTCCTGGGACCAGGTGTGGTGGGGGTTGGGGGATGCCCTTGAAGCAGAAGGGCTGGCGCCCCCACAGGCCAGCACACCGAGCTGCGTCTGCGAGGCAGCTGGCTAAGGCACGGTGGCTGGGCCGTCCTGCGGCAGACAGCCTAAGACAAGCGCTACCCGACCCTCTCAGGACACGTGGCTGACAGATCACGGCGACTTTTTCCGCCGGGGGGTCTGGGAGCCACTGCTGATGCCGGGGGCTGGGGAAGTTTGCTTGCTGGCGGCTACCGAGTCCTGGGGGGCTGGCTTGCGCTTCTCCTCCTTGGTCCGAGGCAGGGACTGTGGGCCCAGCAGGGCCCGAATGACCCTGATGGCCCCTGCAGCCCCTAGGAGCCCCCAGAGCAGGGCGGGGGCTTCCAGGGGAGACAGCTGTTTCCGTATCCAGCGGAGGGCCTGGCTCAGGGTGTTGCTGGGGCCGCGGGCCCGGGGCGGGCTTTTGTCCTGCAGGACAGGATGGAGGAAGGTCCGGGGGGTCGTCTGTGGGCCGAGGTCACCCCTGCGGCCCATCCCAGCCTGCCTGACCTCTTCCTACCTGAAGGCCAAACTGCCCGAGCAGCGTCTCCAGCGCTGGGTCCCCCAGGGACACGGGTGGGAAGAATTCTTCCACCCACTGGCGTCGCCACCACTGGCTGCAACAGCACGGGGGGCTCAGGTGGGGCCGGCTCGCAGACCCCCGCAACCCTCCTGGCACCCGACTCACCCCTGCTCCCAAGGATGTGAGAACCAGTACTTGTAGCGCTGGGCCCGCACGTACGTGGGTGGCTGCTTGTGGAAGGGGTAACTGGGCGTGTGGTTCTGGATGAGGCGGATGACTGAGGGCGCAGGGGGCACAGCTCAGCGTCCGCCCTCCCCGAGGCCCCTCAGGTCTCCCAGACGCCCCGCAGGCCCCGCCCCCCACTCAGCCTCACCAGGTTCCTTGCCCTGCAGCAGGCGGAGCACCAGGCTGGTGAACCAGGGGCTGTGTGTGTGGGGGCCCAGGGCCGCGAACCACATCTGCCAGTCGAGGCGCGGCTGGTGGGGTGCCACGACGGGGGGCGGCCGGCTCAGGTTCCCGGGTTTGTACATGAACTCGATCTCCTGCCGGCAGAGTCCCCTTCAGCACGGCTGGCTCCCCTTCTCTCCCCACCCAGGCCTGTGGGGTCGCCAGGCACCCCGGGCAGGGGCCTCACCGTCCACTGGTGCCCGTCATAGCTGCCTTCCAGCACCACCTCTGGCCGCCCACCCAGCCCCGTCATTCGGCGGAAAAGGCCGTAGGAGTTGGCCAGCTGCAGGTGCTCCACGGCGCCAAAGAGGCGGTGGGTCCCGGTCCAGAGGCGCCCATGGCTCGAGGGCTCCATGTAGGAATAGGGCACCTGGAGGCAGGCAGAGGGTCAGCAACGACCTTCCCGCCTCCCCTGCCTCCTGCCCCCAGCCCCAAAGGACCACCTACCAGGCTGATCAGGAACAAGGCCACCGTGGCAGCGCCAAAGACGGCCAGCGGCGCGGCAGCCCAGAGTCTCTGCAGCGGCCCCCGTACCTGCACCCACCTGGGGGCGGAGCACAGAGCCACGGTCAGGCCCGCCCTGCGCGGCTGCACCCACCGCCTGCACCGCGTACCTCCAGAGGGCGGTCAGCAGTTCCCAGGCCAGAGAGGCTGCACCCAGCCACATGGTGGGGAGGGTCACCGTCTTCAGCCACTGGGAGAACTGGTGGAAGGTGAAGGCTGCAAAAGGGAACGGGTGTGAGGAGGGACGCTGCAGCCTCCGGCCGCTGAGCCCCCCGCTGGCACTCACTGGTTCTGGAACGAATGACGTGCTGCTCCCAGTCCACCTCCAGGCCGAAGTAGTGCACCACGCCGTAGGCCAGCAGCCCGTAGACGGCCAACTCCAGCAGCAGCGCCAGCATGGCCAGCAGGGCCTTGGGCCAGGCTGCAGGCCGAGACAGTCACAGGTCGGCTGGGAGCAGGGCTGGAGGGTCTACGGCCTGGGGGCTGGGGGAGAGCTAGGCCGCTGGGCGGGTGGCAGGGCAGGCGGGCTGGGGCAGGCGCACACTCACAGCTGGGCATCCTCTTGCGGCGGCTGGTGCTGGGCTGGGCAGCCAGGTGTGTGTCATCCAGCAGGGCGGTGGCGAGCACCAGGGTGAGCAGGTTGAAGAAGTTATAGTTGCCAGTGATGATAATCAGGACTTGCAGCAAGACCTGGAGAGGCTCTGGACTCAGCTCACGGGCCGCCCCCTTCACGGGCCCTTTGGCGCCTGCTTCCAGGCCCTCCACACCTCCCCCACGGAGCTCTCCTGCAGGCCCCTGTGCTCTCCGGGTCCCCTCCTGGCCTCTGTTCTCCCACTCCACTTTCCCTGCCTTGGCTTACCCCCTTGACGGCTCCCACCAGCACCTGGAGAAAACCCAAGCTTGGCATGCCTCACACAGCCCTTCCTCAGCCACCCCTGCCGACCCAGGACAGACATCCTCCACACAGGCACACCTTCACACCCCAGGCTAACGCGCTCCTCTGCCCACGAGGCCCTTCTGACTGCCCAGAAGCAGACACCCATCCCCAGTGGAGCCCTCTGGGCAGTGCAGAGCAAGGTCACGTCCTGTGTGTCTTTCTGAGGGCTAAGGACCCCATCGACCTGGCAGTAGAAGGCAGCCAACCGCAGGCGGCGAACAGGGGCGAAGAACAGAGGGGGCACCGCAATCTCAATGAGGAAGGTGGCCACCACGCTGAGCTTGTGCAGCCAGACGGGCAGGTGGTGGGCAAACCAGGCGGCTGGCGTGGGCAGGCACTGAGTCTCGTAGTGGTAGGTGAGGGCTGCAGGAGACAGGCGGGCGGTCAGGGCTGGGCAGAGCCCCCAGCACTGCCGCACATCCAGGCAGGGACCCTCACCAGTGAGCCCCCACCACGCGGGGCAACGGCTAGTCAGCTTGACCACACCGGAGGCAAACATGAGGCGGAACAGCAGCCAGCGCACGAGCCAGAAGGGGAGGCCTTCGTGGGGGGAGACCCCTCCCGGCCTGCCCTGGGGGGCCTGCTTGTGGTCGGGGGGCAGCCCCAGAGGGGCCACCAGCACGGCCAGGAAACCTGTCTCCAGCAGCAGGGAATCCCTATGGGGAGAAAAAATAGCACAGAGGCCCTCCTCCCCATCAAGGCTGCTCCCCTAAGGGGATCCTCCTGGGAGAGACAGACACACCCCACCCCATCTCACCCACCCAACCTTCTGTAGCCCCAGACCCAACATTCACTCACCACTGGAAATAAAGGAACACCTGGCCCACCTGCAGGGAGAAGGGCGGTCAGGAAGCATGGGCTGGGGAGAGGGCGGGTGGGCCTGGAGGCAGCTGGAGGCGAGGGTCCCAGTGGCACAGCCTCACTTGCCTGGCAGACAGAGAGGTAGGCGGCCCAGAGCAGCAGGTACAGGAGCGGGTGGCGCAGCGGGCGCGCCAGCAGGGCGCCCAGGGCCAGCACGGTGCCCAGCAGGCTCAGCAGCTCCAGGCCCTGGGCGGTGTCCAGCCCCAGAAGCGGCGCCTCCCACAGCAGTGTGGGGGTCTCCCACAGCTGCTGCCAGCGGCCCTTTCCCTGGGGCCGCAGTGTCCTCCGGGCAGGCAGTATGCCCTCCGGGCCGTACAGGCCTGTGGGAGGGCACATCAGGGCAGGCCCTGGACACGGCCCGCGGAGACGAGACTCCCCCCACCAGCCAGGGCCTGCGGATCTGTCCTCCCCATCCCAGGTCGGGACCCGCAGATTCTCCCTCACAAGTCAAGGCCTGCAGACCCTCCAGACCCTCGCGCCGAGGTCAGAACCCAGAACCGTGCTGAAAATGACCCCTGCACACCTGCCCACGGCCCACACCCCCGCGGCTCGCTGGACACAAGCCGCAGCCCCCGACCCCACGCATCCGGGCCTGGACCTCCCTGCCCCTACACAGCGGCGTGCCGGGCGGGGAAATGAGGGGGTCACAGGACCCGGGTTGTGGGGGGGGGAGTCCCGCCTGGTGGCACCCGGCTCTCGGCGCTCTCACCCGGGATCTGCGTGTAAAGGGAAGCGAAGGCGAACATGAAGACGGCGGCCACGCCCTGGAGAAAAAGCTGCCGCGGGAGCCGAGAGCCCGCCATGTCCGCTACGCGGCGGGCTGGACACGATCCCCGAGTCCTCCTGGCCCCGCCCC
>SJYW01004825.1:628759-647843 GCA_006410735.1 Raphicerus campestris
GGGCCCCGCCCCGCCCCGCCCACCGCAGCCCTGGGCCCCGGCCCCGCTCACGCTCCGCCTCCAGGGCGTCCTGCGCCCTTTCCGGCAGGAGGCGGCCGTTCTGCGTCAAATCGGGCGCGCGTCGCTGCGCGCTACGTATCTTCCTGGGCGGGAACAGCAAAATGGCGCCAGAAGTAGTGGCGGGCTGAGTGCACCGGCCCCTCTTGAAGCCGGCGCTGCGGTCCCCGGGCCGATCCGGCTCCTCCCGAACATGGAGGACGTGGAGGCGCGCTTCGCCCACCTCTTGCTGCCCATCCGCGACCTCACCAGGAACTGGGAGGTGGACGTGGCGGCCCAGCTGGGCGAATATCTTGAGGAGGTGAGGGCGGCCCCGAGGAGTGGCGCGGGGCGGGGGCTGCGGGGCTCTGCCGCCTCTCGGGCGTGTGCCGCCTCCGTCTGGCGCTCGGACTGCACTCATCCGCAGGCTCGTTCGCATTTTCCTAGCTCCGTCTCTTGGCCCTCGAAATCATCCCTTACTTGATTAGCCTGGAGCTGCCATTAGAGATCGCTTTCTGTTAATGAGCCTTGAAATCGATCTAGTGAGTGAGTGGCGACCAGCACTTTGCTGTAATAGAGTAGAAGAGAATTTGTGTGCATGTGTGGCTGTGTCAGAGGTCTGGGTCACGATGCAGGAGGGAGATCTTATGTTAGATTTCCAAGCCCGTGCTCCACCGTCAGCATTAACCCCTCATATTTGACAGTATGTCCAGACCTCGTGAAAGAGCTGTCCTCTCCATTTCTGCACTTCACTTGCACTGCTCAGCCCTCTTGGACTGCTCTTGTGTTGATCAGTAACGACTTCCTTCCCACCACATCCAGGGGTCACCAGAAGAGTCGTCTTGTTCAGCTCAGCAGCATTTGATGAGCCGATGGCACCCTCTCTTTTGAAACAGGTTTTGTCTCCTGTCTACTCTAACTGTTGAACTCCTCAGGGCGTGGCCTGAGCCATCTTTTTACACATTTCCCCTAAACCACTTGACTTATTTCTATGATTTTAAGTACCACGTGTAGGAGGACAATTGCTGGGTTTATTTATTTACTCCTCCCTCCCTCGGTTTATGTTTCCACTCCAGGCCTTTTCTCTGATTCTCATTTGCGTATCCAGCTTATTAATCTTGACACTCGCGTCGATGTCACTCCAGCATCTCAGGTTTAATAGAGTTAGAGGAGTTGTTGAGTCACTTGTGTCTGACTCTCTGTGACCCCATGGACTGCAGCACGCCAGGCCTCCCTGTCCTCCACCAGCTCCCGGAGCTTGCTCAAACTCGGGTCCAGTGTGTCGGTGCTGCCATCCAACCATCACATCCTCTGTTGTCCCCTTCTCCTCCTGGGGAGGGGTCTTTTCTGATGAATCGGCTCTATGAATCAGCGGGCCAAAGTATTGGAGCTTCAGCTTCAGCATCAGTCCTTCCAATGAATATTCGGGAATGATTGCCTTTAGGATTGACTGATTTGATCTCTTTGCAGTGCAAGGGACTTTCAAGAGTCCTCCAACACCACAGTTTAAAAACACCATTTCTTTGGAATTGATCATCAGTTTAAAGGAGAGCTCTTTATTTTCCTGCTCAAAGCTCAGCCTTTCTGATCTTGGTGTGCGGCACCAATGTTCCTCAGAGTGAAAGCTCAGAGCTCGGGAAGCCTGACGCTGCCTGCGAGCTCTCCCATGGTTTCTATCAGTTATGCCACCAGAACTTCACTCCGGTTATCTCTTTTCCATTTTCTCTGATCCAGGCCACAGTCTGGCTCCCATTCATGTTAAAACCTTCATTCTTGGACTCCCTACTCTTATTTTTGGCTCTATCCAATTCACGTTCCACCCAGCAGCAAGTGTGACACTTAGAAATTAGGGTCAGGCTGCAGCGCTGCCCTGCCTAATGCCCTCAGTGGCTCTCCACCGCTCCCGGAACAGAAGCCAGGCTGCCTTCTCCGAGTCTGGCTCTGCTCACTGTTTCAGCCTTGTCTTAGGCTCTTCTCCTGGAGAAGGAAGTGGCATCCACTCCAGTACTCTTGCCTGGAAAATCCCATGGACGGAGGAGCATGGTGGGCTACAGTCTGCGGGGTCTCAAAGAGTCGGACACGACTGAGCGACTTCACTTAGGCTCTTCTCCACCTGTTCTTTGAACCAATCAGTCTGCAACACCCAGGCTCCTTCCTGGCTGCACTTCACAGACACACACACACACAGACACACACCCCCACACACCACACACACATACACCCCTCCCACACCACACACACACACACACACCACACACATACACCCCCACACACGCCACACATACACACATATGTTTTCTGTACTCAATGTCGAAATTTTTTTGCCCAGTTCTTTTAATGCCTGATGCTTTCTCGTCCTGTGCGTCTCAGTTTAAATATCGGCTGACTGCCATGTCTAAAATAGCTCTCTCTGCTGTAGTACCTTCTGTATTTCAGAATGTTCACCTTCAGCTGGTCTCTAACATGTTTATGGTCTTTCCACACGAGAATGTAAGTTCTGCCTGGGCAGGAACTATCTTCATTCTCTCTCCCTTTTGCTTAATAGAATGCCTGGCACACAGTGGGTGCAGAATAAATGTTAAATGGACACTTGCTCTGACGACTGGCCTCTGCTTGAACACACAGTCTCCTGAGACAGTGCGGAGAGCTGTGCTAGCTGGCGCTGCGCTGAGCGGGGTGCTTGGGGACGCCTGTGAACCTGCTTGCTTGGTCTCTCCTCTGCTGCTTCGTATGTCTGCTTCTCCAAACGTTTCCGTCCCCTGAAGCCCTCGTTTCTCTGCCTCTAGTTTTGTCTTCCTCCTCCTTTCATTTTCCACACAGCTGCCAGAACATTCTTTCTTACCTTAGAGAGAGCTGGTTTAGATGGGTCTGGGGACTGTTGGCATGTGGTTGGTGGACACAGATTTAAGGGGTGGTGGGAACTGGGGCTCAGGAGAGGCTGGGGGTCAGGAGTTGCAGAGGAAGGGGGATGACGTACTTGGAAGTGTTTACGGAGTTTTCTGCTCGAAGGATTGAGACCCCAGTATTTTGTCTCTCTCTTCCCCACCCTTGAGGGTCCCCGTCCTTCTCCTGGGGTGAGGTCTTCCCGCTGGAGTCTGGCTGAGCTGGCCCCGACTAGGGTGGGCGCAGTGCGAGCGCCTCTGGAGAGGAGCTGGTGTGTAGCTCTGGCCATCTGTGGGTCATGCACCCTAGGGGCCTGCGTCTTCCAAAGCACTAGCTCTTAGAGGTTACAGGAAGTCAGGGAAACCACAAAGACCCGTCTTTCCTCCAAAAAAACGGACAGCTGGCAAGCCCCAGGCAGAGCCAGAGCTGTTCGGAAGAGCTGCATGTGGTGACGGGCACCTCTGGCCACTGGCACTGGGTGGGGTGTGGGTTGGTTGGGTGGGCTGCCAGGAGGAGGCCGTGTAGACTTCCCACTGTCTCTCGTGTCTTGCAGCTGGACCAGATCTGCATTTCTTTTGACAAAGGAAAAACCACAATGAACTTCATTGAGGCAGCGCTGTTGATCCAGGGCTCCGCTTGTGTCTACAGTAAGAAGGTGGGCCTGCCTGGCTGCGGTCGGGACGCAGTGTCTCGTGGGGCCAAGGCCTGCTGTCTTGCTGGGGCGGGTGGCAGTCTCAGCCCTGTCTGTGAGTTGCCCCAGCAGCACCTCCCACCTCTTCCTCCGAGTTCTTGCCCCTTTTAACATGGGAGAACAGAATGGGTTTAAAATAGGGTTGGGAATTCCCTGGTGGTCCAGCGGTTAGGACTCTGTGCTTCCGGGGGATGGGTTTGCTCCCTGGGTTGGGGACTGAGGTCCTGCATGCCATGTCACATGGCCCCCCAAAAAGGAGACTGTCAGTAACTAAATCAGTGAGTCTCAACCCACACTCCAGTCCAAACAGTTACCAGCACCTGGGCCTCACACTCCAATCCCCGGGGGGTGGAGGTCAGGGGAGGGAGGTAGATGTCTGGAGGTTTGAACTGTCCTCAGTGACAGTCGGTATTGGAAACTCTGGGAGGGGGCAGGGAAAGGGGAGCCGGGAGAGGGATATGGATGAAACACAGCAGAGGGGAAGCAGGTCGGCAGCACGGCTGATGCCGCCGTGGAGAGAAAAGACACCTCTTGGGACGGTGCCAAAAAGGCGGGCCCAGGGGTTGGCAGGGCCCACGGCTAAGGCCCCAGCTTTCACACGGGGCATGTGAGTCAGCTTCTGAGAACCAGCCACTGTATAAGAAACTCGGAGAGTGAGGTGTGGCTAAAGACCAACGCTGCAGAGGGAAATGCGAAATAAAAGACGAGTTGAAAGCACTGGTGGTCCAGTGGAGGGGAAGCGCCCCTCGCTATTTGCCAGGGCACCTGTGCACATGCTGATTTTCCTCCAGCGGCGCTGCCCCGCCCACCCTCTAGTGGAGAAGCAGGGGAGAATGGCAGGGGGCACTTTAGTGGGGGCGGGGAACAAAAGGCACACAGAAGGAAGAGCTTAGAAATGTGTCGAGGAGCTCGGTACTGAGAACCCAGGCCACCCACTTGCAGGTCAGCTGACACAAGGACCCACCTTGCACACCGTGAATTACAAAGACGGTTTGAGAATTCATTGGTTTTTGTCTTAGATGAGCCCATGAAATCGGATTCTTTTGTCCTGCATTTGTCCTCAGAAGGAATATTGGCAATTACCTTTGGAAGCACAAACGTAAGCTGCACCTGTGGTCACACACGTAGAGGGCAGATGTGTGCTTCCGGCAGGCACAGTGACATGCTGGCGCCAAGTCTAGGAGGGGTGAGGGGAGCGCAGACTGTAGGCAGTGCGGTCTAACTGGTCTTCCGAGCTGATGGAAATGTTCTGTGATCTGATACGTGAGGTTCCTGGGCCCTTGAAATGTGGCACGTGTGACTGAGGAGTCAGGCTTTCTGCTGGACTTCCGTGTCCCTGGTGCGGGTCCTAGAACCATCGCTGGTGGGGCTGCTCCAATTCTCTGAGTCTTGGTTCACCTCGTTGACAGAGAGGACAGCGCCGGTGCTGACCTGTGTGGCTGAGCCCACATGCAGCCCAGCACGGCGCAACAGACGCTTGGGAGCGCTCCTGGGCTTTGCTTCTGGGCGTGGGGTCTGTGCCCTTGGGGCACGCTGTCCTGCTGGGCGCTGTCACCAGAGCGGGGCCTAGGCAGTGCGCGTCTGCATCCTGCTGGTGGCTGCTATGTGGTCAGAATCTGGAGAATCCCAGCGCTCACCCCTAGCAGTGGGGCCCACAGGCTACGGCTGCACTGAGCTGGGCCGCAGAGACCCCGGCGCTCCCGCAGGTGGGGGCTGGTTGGTGAGCCC
Organism: Raphicerus campestris; assembly: GCA_006410735.1. Classification (NCBI taxonomy): domain Eukaryota; kingdom Metazoa; phylum Chordata; class Mammalia; order Artiodactyla; family Bovidae; genus Raphicerus; species Raphicerus campestris. Next base: position 634,098 of record SJYW01004825.1, read on the forward strand.
CGTGAAGTCAGACGCGGCTGAGGGTGCAGGCTGCAGGATTCGGGTGGGTGGCCGCACCTGCGGCAATGTGGAGAGAGGGCGCAGGACGGGGGCTCCAGCCGTTCGGCAGTGCTGGGGAGGCGTGGCGGTTGGGTTGGAGCAGGGATTTTGGCAGCTGGACGGGCAGGAATTTGGAGAGAACACGGGCCTCTTGGCACCCGGGCGAGTCGTGTGGGGCTCTCCTCCCTCGCCTCACTGCCGGCTCTGGTTGCCAGGTGGAATACCTGTACTCGCTGGTCTACCAGGCTCTGGACTTCATCTCTGGCAAGAAGTGAGTATGCAGGGGGTGCCCGTGTGTCCACTGTGCGTGTGGCCCGGGTGGCTCTCACCTGCGCTGCCCCTGTGCTGGTTCTCTCAGGCAGGCCAAGCAGCTGTCTTCCACGCCGGAAGACAGGACCGTTGGGGATGCCAGCTCGAGGGCCCCCCAGGAGGCAGAGCAGAAGGTGAGGCTTCCTGGGTGTCTGGCGGTGCCCACTGTGCCAGCCGGGCCCCCCCGAGCCCTCTGTCTTCCTACAGTTCCGGGCGTTGGACGACCTCTCTGACTCCTGTGCTAACGTGGATCTCAGGGATGACCAGGTCCTCGGTGTGAGTGCCCCCTCCTGCGTTTAGCTGACGGGGGGTGCAGGGTGCTGTCGGGGCCCATGGGTTCCCACGGTTCACCCACTCTTGGCCTCTGTACAGGGGACCCTCATCCCCCTCCTGCCCAACGCCCTGGTCGCCCCGGACGAGATGGAGAAGAACAGTAACCCCCTGTACAGGTGTGGGGCTGCGCCTGCTGGATGGACGGGGGGGTGCTGGGGAAGGGTCTCTGCAGCGCCCGTGTTTTGCCAGCTGTCAAGGGGAGGTCCTGGCCAGCCGGAAGGATTTCAGGGTGAACACGTGCACGCCGCACCCCAGAGGCACATTCCTCTTGGAGCCGCTGGGTGTGTCCCTCTTGGAGGCCCTGCAGCCGTGGAACCCAAAGGGTGAGGACTTGGGCAGGGGCGAGGCGGGCTCGCTTTGCCCACCATTTGGACCTGCGTGCAGGACGGGGCCTCTGCCCACAGCTGGCTCAGCCCCGAGGCCAGTGCCGGGCTCTGCTCCCCATCCCCGGTTCTGGCCGCGTGGGGCCTGGGAGGGACCTTGAGGGGGAGCAGGGCTGACCATGTTCGATCCCTGCTCTCTCCCAGAGCCAGGAAGGGCTGAGGAGCAGCCCATGGAAGTCTCTGTGTGCGGGAGTCCCTGCCCGGCGCTCAGCACCTCCCAGGAGCCAGGTGAGAAGCGAGTGCCCAGGCGGGCTGCGGGGGTTGCTGGGGAGGGCCTCTGCGCTCAGCACCCAGCCTGTCCAGCGCTGCAGCCTGGGGGGCGGAGGCTCGGGGGCAGCCCTCTGTGCCCAGGGCCCACTGTGGCCAGCTGTGCAGTCTTGGTTCAGTGGCTGCCCTCAGACCAGCTTCCTCTCTGAGCAGACAGAGGTGGCAGCATTTAAAAAGGAAAATTACTAAAAACAGAAGTGAACCGCACAGAGCAGCGGTGTGACGCGCATGTGTTGCGCACTATCTGCCCCCACAGGTGATGCTGCGGCAGGGACGGCCCCTCGTCCCCAGGCACAGTCCCCGCTGCCGGGCCTTCGGGCTCCTGGGGCTGACTGTCTTACGTCCCTGCCAGGCTCCTCTCCAGATGGCCCGGTGCCCAGAGGTGGGGGCGTGGGAGAGGACGAAGAGGAGGCGGAAGGGGTGGTGGAGCCCCCTGAGGCCTCAGCACTTGAGGTCCCTATGGAGCCCCCGGAGCCCAGGAGCCCCGAGCAGGTGGGACCCCCAGGGAGACCTGCCGAGCCCCCGCCCTCAGCCAGGCGAGCCCCAGCGGGGACGGTCCATGTGTGGGGCAGGCGGCCCCCTGGGCTGCCCGCTCTCCGGTCCTTGTGTGCCAGGGCAGCGGGTGTGTCCACCCGCCGCCCCGGCCCCACACCCTGCCTTTCCCAGTGGCAGCCGTCACGGCTCCCTCGCTGAGCGGAGCAGCTGCTGCTCTTCAGGGTTGCACTGGTGCCCAGGGGCACTGCCCAGAATGGCGCTGGTCTCCAGAGCTGACTCTCGAGGCCAGGCTGGCAAGAGTGGACGGGCCTGTCAGGTTTGATTGGTTGTTTTTGCTGTGCTTAATTGCTGTCACGTCCGACTCTGTGACCTCATGGACTGCAGCCTGCCAGGCTCCTCCATCTGTGGGATTCTCCAGGCAAGGATACTGGAGTGGGTCGCCATGCCCTCCTCCAGGGGATCTTCCCGACCCAGGGATGGAGCCCAGGTCTCCCGCGTTGCAGGCAGACTCTTTACCGTCTGTTTTCCTCTGAAGTAACTCATGGCCCCAGTGCACTAGTTCTTATCTCCTCCTGAGGTTTTTACCTGCTTTTCACCTTTCGGTTGTTGAACTTTCTGCCCCCAGGGGGTTCTGCAGGGCTCGTGTCTGGCCCCAGAGCAGAGCTGCTGGGGGCCCTGGAATCCTGGGTGGAGGAGGAGAGGGAATCCCTGGTCTTCCTTTGCAGAGTGCTGCCCAGCCCAGGAGGTGTGCACTCCGGGAGCGGGAGGCCCCGGAGCCCGCATCCAGGCTGAAGGTGAGGGGCAGTGGCCTGGAGCCGGCGGGGTGCGGGCGCCCTCGGCTGCGCGCCTCTGGAGCTCTCTTCCTCCCCCAGCGCTGGGCCTCCCTGCTGCAGCCCCGGGCGCCCCCTCCTGGTGCTCCTCCTCCAGCACTGGGCCTCCCTGCTGCAGCCCCGGCCGCCCCTCCTGGTGCTCCTCCCCCAGCGCTGGGCCTCCCTGCTGCAGCCCCGGGCGCCCCCTCCCCGTGCTCCTCCTCCAGCGCTGGGCCTCCCTGCTGCAGCCCCGGGCGCCCCCTCCTGGTGCTCCTCCTCCAGCGCTGGGCCTCCCTGCTGCAGCCCCGGGCGCCCCCTCCCCGTGCTCCTCCCCCAGCGCTGGGCCTCCCTGCTGCAGCCCCGGGCGCCCCCTCCTGGTGCTCCTCCTCCAGCGCTGGGCCTCCCTGCTGCAGCCCCGGCCGCCCCTCCTGGTGCTCCTCCCCCAGCGCTGGGCCTCCCTGCTGCAGCCCCGGGCGCCCCCTCCCCGTGCTCCTCCTCCAGCGCTGGGCCTCCCTGCTGCAGCCCCGGGCGCCCCCTCCTGGTGCTCCTCCTCCAGCGCTGGGCCTCCCTGCTGCAGCCCCGGGCGCCCCCTCCCCGTGCTCCTCCCCCAGCGCTGGGCCTCCCTGCTGCAGCCCCGGGCGCCCCCTCCTGGTGCTCCTCCTCCAGCGCTGGGCCTCCCTGCTGCAGCCCCGGCCGCCCCTCCTGGTGCTCCTCCCCCAGCGCTGGGCCTCCCTGCTGCAGCCCCGGGCGCCCCCTCCCCGTGCTCCTCCTCCAGCGCTGGGCCTCCCTGCTGCAGCCCCGGGCGCCCCCTCCTGGTGCTCCTCCTCCAGCGCTGGGCCTCCCTGCTGCAGCCCCGGGCGCCCCCTCCCCGTGCTCCTCCCCCAGCGCTGGGCCTCCCTGCTGCAGCCCCGGGCGCCCCCTCCCCGTGCTCCTCCTCCAGCGCTGGGCCTCCCTGCTGCAGCCCCGGGCGCCCCCTCCTGGTGCTCCTCCCCCAGCGCTGGGCCTCCCTGCTGCAGCCCCGGGCGCCCCCTCCCCGTGCTCCTCCCCCAGCGCTGGGCCTCCCTGCTGCAGCTCCGGGCGCCCCCTCCCCGTGCTCCTCCTCCAGCGCTGGGCCTCCCTGCTGCAGCCCCGGGCGCCCCCTCCCCGTGCTCCTCCCCCAGCGCTGGGCCTCCCAGCTGCAGCTCCGGCGCCCCCTCCCTGTGCTCCGCCCTCAACTAGGGGAGGGTGTGCGTCCTCCACTTGCCTGTGTCTGCTTGTGTTCAGGACGCCCCAGACCCCTGGCAGGCCCTGGACCCCTTCGACTCTCCAGATTCTAAGCCCTTCAGGAAAGGTAACACGGCGGGCACGGCCCCCAGGCACCCGGGGTGGGGGCTGGGCTCACCCGGCTTGAGCAGAGGTGGGGGCTCCAGGGCCTGTGGGCACAGAGACGGCCCTGGGCTGTGGCTGTGCTCCGGGACTGCCTGTCTGCCTCCAGGTAGGCCCTACTGCGTGCCCCCCCGCGTGGAGGAGGCGCCAGGACAGAAGCGGAAGAGGAAGGGCGCCGTCAAGCTGCAGGATTTCCACCAGTGGTACCTGGCAGCCTGTGCGTGGGGCCCGGGCGGGCGTGGCTGTGGGCCTCGGCTCGGCCCCTGCTGACCCGGGCTTCTTGCAGATGCCGACCACACTGACAGCAGGAGGTCCCGGCGAAAGGGCCCTTCCTTCGCAGGTGAGCCTGGGGCCTGAGGCTCTTTGAGGGAGGCTGACCCCATGCTGCACCGCCCCCGTCAGCCTGGGGAGGCTGGAGGCCGAGTGGACTCGGGTGGGCCTGGGCAGGATGGGGGAGGCCCCTCACGAGGCTCATGTGCGCAGACATGGAGGTTCTGTACTGGAAGCACGTGAAGGAGCAGCTGGAGACGCTCCGGAAGGTGCAGAGGAGGGAGGCAAGTACCGGCCACCATGCAGACCCCGCGGGGCCTGGTGGGAGACAGCAGTGCCTCTGAGGGGCTGTCTCTGCACAGGTGGCTGACCGGTGGCTGCCAAGGGCCGAGCAGGGGCTGTGGCCTGTGGAGGAGGACCGCCTGGAGGACTCAGTGGAAGACCTGGGCGCTGCAGGTGGGGCCTCCGGGGGTAGGCCGGGGCAGGGCTCAGTGCCTGCCGCAGCCTAACCAGCCTTGTGCCTGGGTGCTCCCTTCTCAGCAGATGACTTCCTGGAGCCCGAGGAGTACGCAGAGCCCGAGGGGGCAGAGCCCGGGGAAGATGCAGACATGGGTAGGTCTGGGAGTGGGCTGCTGGCCCGGGGGGCCCCTGAAGACGGGAGGGAGAGAGTGAGCTTCACAGCCACACTTTTGCAGAAGCGGAAGCCATGCCAGCGTCTCTGCGCTATGAGGAGCTGGTCCAAAAGAATGTGGTAGGCCCAGATCAGAGTGGGGGCAGCCGGGTGGGGCGGGGGCGGGCCCTGCACCCAGCTGGTGGCCCCGGTCCTCCCCCAGGAGCTCTTCGTCACCACCTCGAAGCAGGACGTCTTCGTCACCACCTCGAGGCAGGAGCTTGACCAGGAGACAGAGCTGAAGCGGCACATCAGGGGCTGGGAGGAAGCCATCCAGACCCTGCTCCAGGAGCAGGTGAGGTGGGCTGGGTGGGCCCCTGGCGGAGGACAGTGTCCCCTGCTGCCTGCCTTGGGCCAGCCCAGGACCCTCCCCTCCTCTCCCGCAGGAGGAGCACGTGCCCTTTGACATCCACACCTACGGGGACCAGGTGGTCTCCCGGTTCAGCCAGCTCAACCAGTGGTGCCCCTTCGCGAAGCTGGTGGCAGGCCAGCCTGCTTTCGAAGTGTGCCGCTCCATGCTGGCCTCCCTGCAGCTGGTGAGTGGCCTGGGCGTCTGGGAGGGGAGTGGGCCCTGGCCTCCGCTGACGCTTGGCGCCCCTACAGGCCAACGACTACACAGTGGAGATCACCCAGCAGCCGGGGCTGGAGGCGGCCGTGGACACCATGGCCCTGAGGCTGCTCACGCGCCAGCGGGCCCACCAGCGCTTCCAGACCTACGCCGCGCCCTCCACGGCGCAGCCCTGAGCGGGGAGCCTGCACCCGCGGACGCCGGGTGTGCATCTGCGCAGCCTGCTTCCTGGCTGGCCCAGCCTAATAAAGTGTTGCCATCCCACCAGTCCCTTAAAACAAACCCTTTACAGAACCGTCGTGTGTAGGGGAGAGGGCTGTCCCCCACACCCCAGGAGGCAGCCACCAGGCCCCCAGCCCCCTTCCGCCATGGCCTCCAGGGGCTGCCAATAGAGATCTCACGCGCACACGGCTCCGTCACAGCCCTTTAATGGCCCGGCTCAGCGCAGGACGCTGCGGAAGGCAGCCATGTGGCGCCGCACACTGTCTGTGATCTGCTCGGCTGACCGGCCCCGGCTGTAGTAGTCCGTGAAGAGGCCGTCAGGGCTGAGCAGGTAGATGGCGATGGAATGGTCCACGATGTAGTCCTGGTCTTCATCCTTGGGGCCGGCGCTATAGTACACGCGGTAGCTGCGGCTCACCTGGGCGATCTGCTCGGCGGAGCCAGTCAGGCCCAGCAGCCTCGGGTGGAAGTCCTGCACGTAGCGGGCCAGGGCGGCCGCAGTATCCCGCTCGGGGTCCACGGTGATGAAGAGGGGCTGCACTGGGGGCAGGCCGGGCTCTGCCTCCAGCTGCCGCACCACCTGCACCAGCTTCTCCAGCTCGTCAGGGCAGATGTCAGGGCAGTGAGTGAAGCCGAAGTACAACAGCACCCACTGGCCCCGGAAGTCAGCTTTGCAGCGCACCTGGCCCCGGTGGTCCAGCAGGCTGAAGTCACCCTGGCCCACAGCAGCCTGCCGAAGGGCCTCTGTCCGCTGCTGCTGCCGCCACCGCTCCTTCTCGGCCCTCACGGCCAGCCAGGCCCCGCCCAGTCCGGCCCCAATCAAGGCTGTGACCAGCAACCTAGTTCGCAGGCCAGGACCTTGGGGCTGGCCCTGCCTGCCTGTCTCTGCAGGGCCTGGTGTTGAGAAGGGCTGGTATCTCACATGCTGGGCCTTGCCTCCTGGGGTCTCAGGGAGGGCCAGAGGCTTGAGCTGAAAGAGCCTGTGCCAAGCTCTGGGTGCCCGAGCCAGCAGCAGCATGGACCTGATGCTTCTGGAAAAGAGCAAGACTTTCAGAAGCCAGAAGTGCCCCCATCATTCAGGAGACCCCTGACTCACCTGGAGGACCAGCCCTACACAGGCTCTGCTGTCAGCAGCTGCTCACCCAGCACTCAGCCAGGCTCAATCGCCTCACCTCTGAAACCTCAAACTCCAGTTTAGGCATCACCAAGCGTTCATGCTTGTCCCTCTTGTTCTTCAGCCCAAGAGCCTCAGTCTATCCCACCCCACCTGGCCCCGGCAGCTCTAACAGCTCAGCCGTCGCCTGCATTTGAGCTGAAGGGAAGCATCCCATGCACACGCCTCAGCCAGATTCCTGGGCGTACTTATTTGTTTGCAATAAATANGTCAGGGCTGAGCAGGTAGATGGCGATGGAATGGTCCACGATGTAGTCCTGGTCTTCATCCTTGGGGCCGGCGCTATAGTACACGCGGTAGCTGCGGCTCACCTGGGCGATCTGCTCGGCGGAGCCAGTCAGGCCCAGCAGCCTCGGGTGGAAGTCCTGCACGTAGCGGGCCAGGGCGGCCGCAGTATCCCGCTCGGGGTCCACGGTGATGAAGAGGGGCTGCACTGGGGGCAGGCCGGGCTCTGCCTCCAGCTGCCGCACCACCTGCACCAGCTTCTCCAGCTCGTCAGGGCAGATGTCAGGGCAGTGAGTGAAGCCGAAGTACAACAGCACCCACTGGCCCCGGAAGTCAGCTTTGCAGCGCACCTGGCCCCGGTGGTCCAGCAGGCTGAAGTCACCCTGGCCCACAGCAGCCTGCCGAAGGGCCTCTGTCCGCTGCTGCTGCCGCCACCGCTCCTTCTCGGCCCTCACGGCCAGCCAGGCCCCGCCCAGTCCGGCCCCAATCAAGGCTGTGACCAGCAACCTAGTTCGCAGGCCAGGACCTTGGGGCTGGCCCTGCCTGCCTGTCTCTGCAGGGCCTGGTGTTGAGAAGGGCTGGTATCTCACATGCTGGGCCTTGCCTCCTGGGGTCTCAGGGAGGGCCAGAGGCTTGAGCTGAAAGAGCCTGTGCCAAGCTCTGGGTGCCCGAGCCAGCAGCAGCATGGACCTGATGCTTCTGGAAAAGAGCAAGACTTTCAGAAGCCAGAAGTGCCCCCATCATTCAGGAGACCCCTGACTCACCTGGAGGACCAGCCCTACACAGGCTCTGCTGTCAGCAGCTGCTCACCCAGCACTCAGCCAGGCTCAATCGCCTCACCTCTGAAACCTCAAACTCCAGTTTAGGCATCACCAAGCGTTCATGCTTGTCCCTCTTGTTCTTCAGCCCAAGAGCCTCAGTCTATCCCACCCCACCTGGCCCCGGCAGCTCTAACAGCTCAGCCGTCGCCTGCATTTGAGCTGAAGGGAAGCATCCCATGCACACGCCTCAGCCAGATTCCTGGGCGTACTTATTTGTTTGCAATAAATATCCATTTCTTAAGAGGAGGTGGGTGAATTTCTGGCTTCAACCCTCCCAAGACCGACTCCTCTGGCCCTTCTGCAGCCCCTCTCCTGAGGCCACTTCTGCCACAGTGCTCTGGCCCCCGGCCCCGCGGAGACTGCGCCACGCGCACCGCAGTCTGCAGCGCTCCGCCTGGCCCCCAGCCCCCGCCAGCCCCACCTCGCACGTACACTTCCAGCCGGCAGCCGGCTCGCTAGAGAAAGTTTCTACTTGCTTTGCACCCACTCTTCACAGCCAGGTACCAGACGGCAGCTCTAGGCTCGTCCTGCCGCTGCTTCGGTGACCTCCGTGCCTTTCTGCGGGGCCTCTGGAGGTTTGCCAGGAGGAGGTCTTAGAATCCCCCCTCACCTGTTCAGGCGCTCCCGGGAGGACCCTCTTGAAGACTCCTAAGCGTCCGGCCTCTGCTTGTCCGACAGTTCCTCTGCGGCGCGACCTTGGACACGTCCCTTCGCCTGTTCACACCGCCTTCCTCCCTTACAGAACGTGCTCCAAGTTGTGCATAACGTGGGCCTGCAAAACCCGACGTTTCCAGCCCCTCTCCTCCGGAGCCCCTTTTACAGCAACCTCCCGGAACGCGCCTGCGAGTCTTCCGGGTGCCACCCCGCTCACCACGCGCCAGGGTCGGGGAGGCGAGTCTCCCGAGGCGCTACCCGAGCGGCACCGCGGACTACCCGCCCAGCTCGACGTNCCTGCGAGTCTTCCGGGTGCCACCCCGCTCACCACGCGCCAGGGTCGGGGAGGCGAGTCTCCCGAGGCGCTACCCGAGCGGCACCGCGGACTGCCCGCCCAGCTCGACGTCAGCGCGCATGCGTCAACGACAACGCGCTCGCGCAGACGGCCGTGTGCACGAGCCGGCGCAGCACGGCGCGCGTGCGCTAAAGGCGGAGGCCCGCGGAAGTCGCGTGGGGGGGGCGGGGCTGCCCCCGCGGTCGTGCCCTTCCGCCGGGGCCGCGCTGGCTCGGCGGCGTCCCCGGCTGCCGGGTGTGGTCGCCCGTCGTCGGGTGTGGTCTCCGCCCCGCTCCCTAGCCGGGCGTGCCGGCGCGCGCATGGCTGCAAGCCTCTCGGGCTTGGTTGCTGTGTCCAGCGGGCGCGGGGGCAGCGGGCCGTGAGCAGCTGGGCCCGGGAGAGAGGGAGTCTCCGGGCGTAGGGCCGAGCCGGGGCGGGGCATCTCTTCTCGTCCCCTCCCGGAGCGCGGTGACCCCAGGCCGTCCAGGAGCAGCCGCGCCTCCTCACCCCAGGCCGCAGCCTACGGCGGGCTGTCCGTGGCGGTCAGAGCGGCGGCCCCGCGCCAGCCTGCCGACACTCGGTTCGGCGCGGATCCACTCCGCGTCTCGCGTCTTGTCAGACTGCAGCCCCTGATGTACCCTCGGTTGCCGGTTCCCCTGGAGAGTTACAGAAGGCTCGGGAGGGGGCGGAAGACACCTGGAGTGACCGGGACTGACTTCAGCGGTGGGGGGAAAAGCTCCGGAAGAGCTTTTTCGGCGAGAGGGCTCTGAGAGTTTCCCCAGACCCGGACCAGGTCGGTCTTGCTCGGGTAAGGGCCACCGGGTGGGGATGGAACGAGGAGGCTGGACCCTGGCTGCGGCAGGGTAAGACAGGGTCAGGTTACTGGAGTTACTGGAGATAAAGAGATCCTTGCCAACAGAGGCCACAGCCACTCGGGGACCTCTATGGGGAGGCTACCCAGGCTCCAGGGCCCGTGCCCGGCTAGGGACTGCGGCCTCTCTATACTTCCTGCCTGCCATTTTTGCAGACCGGCTGTCCACTGCTGTAGGCGGCTAAGGGGTCTGCAGGTGATGGAGATCCTGGGGCTTCCTGGGAGATGTGGGGGAGGCTGACACCTGGATCAGTCATGAGGGATCCTGAACATGGACGGTCAAGTGCCCTGTGTGATGAGATGACAGGTGCATCAGTCAAGTCACCCTCTTGAGTGGGTGGTCAGGCATCCTCTGATGTGGGACACTGACGCTGGCTATGGGTCAGATCACCTGTGGCTGTGTGTTCATAGGTCAGGGGTCTTTAACAGGTGGGAGGCAAACCCTGGTCAGGTCATCTGTGATGAATGGCAGGCTGTCGATGGTGGCTGTCATATCTCTTGTGTCGTGCAGGAATCCATCTGCAGGAACCAGCTTCCTGACCACAATACAGCACCAGCAGCCCACTCACCCTCGCAACCCTTATATCTGGCCAACCTCCCCTGCAATAGGGCTCCCAGTGATGCTCAGTGGCCTCTGATCAGTGACCCCATCACTGACCCTGACCAAGGACTCATCAGCAGCCTTGACAGATGTCCAAAATCACAACCAATGACAGGATTCTGGTAAGTTCTCACTAGTAGCCCACCAAATATATGGATCGACGTCCTATGGCCCAGTAATGATCGATCAGAGGCCCATTGGTTATTTAGACCAAGTCCCTATTAGTGACTAACATTAAATTTCCATTGATGGTCTTGACCAAAGTCCAGTGACCCATGAATAACTGATCAGTATCCTCCCTAGTGATCCTTCAGAGATTCTGGCCTGTGTTTTCCATCAATAACCGAGATCGATGACCAGTTAGTAGCCTGCCTGTACCTGCTCTGGTTTCTGGGTAACAGTGAATTCATGAATAGACTCCAGCTTATTCAAGGTGCCCCCATGTACCCCATTATCACATCTGTTGCTAAACTATACAGCCTGGGCAAGGATGCTGAGTACACCTGCAGAGTCACTTCCCCACCCCCATATTTCTTGTCACCATCCCTGGTTAGGCCTCAGCTGGAATTAAGCATTTACTGGTTTTTCCAGTAATTCTGTATGGATGTGAGAGTTGGGACTATAAAGAAAGCTGAGCACTGAAGAATGGATGCTTTTGAGCTGTGGTGTTGGAGATGACTCTTGAGAGTCCCTTAGATAGCTAGAGAATCAAACCAGTCCATCCTAAAGGAAATCAGTCCTGAATAGTCATTGGAAGGACTGATGAAGCTGAAGCTCCAGTACTTTGGCCACCTGATGCGAAGAACTGACTCATTGGAAAAGACCCTGATGCTGGGAAAGGTTGAAGGCAAGAGGAAAAGGAGATGACAGAGGATGAGGTGGCTGGATGGCATCACCGACTCGATGGACATGAGTTTTGAATAAACTTCGGGACTTGGAGCTGGACAGGGAAGCCTGCCGTGCTGCAGTCTGTGGGGTCACAGAGTTGGACGCGACTGAGCAATTGAACTGAAGCTGAACTGAGCAGTGTAGTGGGTGTCCAGCTGAAGAGAGGGCTGGAATGGAAAATAAACTGTCCTGGTGCCTATTGCTGGGGTCACAAGTCTGGGCCCTGGAGGGAGAGGAGTACCCTGCTCTTCTCTTGGGAGTCCCGTCTGGGGAACTGAAGGAGGAGAAGCTGGATAACTTGGTCCTGTTATTGGGGGCTGACGTGAAGGGAGACTCAGGTTCTGTCCTGGGGAGTGAGAAGCCTGGGTGCTGCCTTTGGGGGCTGTGTCTGGGCCAGGCTTAGGTCAGGGCCTGCTGGTGGCTGCTTGCCTCTTTGAGACCAGAGGTTCTGGCCTGGAGAGGAAGTTTCTTCTAACCTTGCAGCCACAGCCAGCCAGGGCAAGTTCCAGGACGCTGCCCTCAGGGCGTTTGTCCCCAGGCTATTGGCACCAGGCTTCTGGCCATGCCAGCTGCTGCCCAGACTTGGCCAGAGCCGGGGTCAGCACCACAGTCTCCACCAGATGGCCAAGAGCATGGCCCATAGGCATGGGTAGTCAGGTGGTGGAGGCAGCACAGAGCGGGTGTTCCGACAGCAATGGGTTATCCTCAGTATCGAGGACAGTGGTGGGGCTCTGCAGCGGCCCTGGGGGCAGGAAATTTCTGGGCCTGACCTCTGTGTCGTGAGGTGGCCACCCCTCCCCACACAAGGATGTGTGCGCCCTGCGTACCCAGTCCAGGACAGTACACGAGAAGCCCTTTATGTCTCCTTGCTCCAGGTGGGTCAGCCCCGGCAGCTGCTTGGACTCTGGCCCCCTCCTCGGGACTGGTCAGCAGGCGCGGGAGGGGCAGAGGGGGCCAGGGGGCCTGGGGTCACTGCGGCTGCTACCACTCTGGGCTGCAACACACACCTGGTACCTGTGGCCGCCCTGTGTCCGTGTCGCTGACGCCAAGTGCACATGTCCTGACCCCGGTCCCCTTTCTCTTCTGTGTCCGCCTCTCGGTCCCAAGACCCGTATCCGAGATGGGTACGCCTCTCCATCTCACAGCTTGTTTTCCGTTCCCTCTTCAGCTGGACCCCTGGTCTCGGCCTCACAATCTGACCCCGGGCAAGACCCCTGTCCTGTTCGGTGGCCCTCGTCAGTTCTTTTCGGATCCCAGTCGGTTCTGCCCGGTCTGAGAGCCATGGGACTGATCACTGAGCCTGAGCCGCGGAGGGGCGGGGCTCCCCGACGTGCGGGGCTCTAGGCCAATCGCCGCCTCGGGGAGGCGGAACAACTGACGCACTTATGTCCTGACCAATCGCGAGGGCCTGCGGGAGCCTGGACTCCGCCCGCCCGCCGCCAGCACAAAGAGGTCAACACGCTGCTGGCTTCAGAGGTTTTAAGAAACATCTGCGCGGCAGCGCCCGACCAGCGGGTTATCGTCCGCCTCCGTCATCATTGGGGCCAAGTAGTCCGAGTGCCGGATCCCGAAGGTCCAGCCGCGAGGCTTCCGGTGCTGCGGACCCAGGAGACGTCGCTGGCCTAGTGCTGTCTGCAGGCCTTGGGCTCCCGGCCCCCAAGCACGCCCCTCTGACCCTCGATCCCGACCCGGGCCCCTTTACCCGCCTCCGACCCTTGACCCTGAAACTGCAGACCACCTGGTCCACGTTGTAGGCTGCAGGGCCGGGATTCAGGGTGTTGCCTTGAGGGAACGAAGTCCGCGGCAGCATCGAGAACTGGGGGGCCCGGGGCTTGTAGACCCCAGGGTTCACCGCGTGGTAGGCGCAGGGCCCGGGTGTCTGCGTGGGGTGGGAGCAAGAGAGGCGCTGTGTCCAGCTTCGGGCCCTCAGATCGCCAACCCCTCGCCGCGCCCTGCGGGCAGCGCCCCCGCCACCCCCGACCTTGCTGAGGTCCTCGCTGAAGCTGCCCACCGCGCTGCGGCCGTAGATGGAGTAATTCGGCGCGGAGATTTTGCCGACTACGCGCGGGCCCAGGAGCGAGGGCATAGTGTAGGTCCCGGGGCCTGCGGGGGCCAGCGAGGGTGGGTCTTTGCGGGCTAGCCGGTGTCCCCGCCGCTGCCCATGCAGGGTGGGCCTTCTTGGGCTCACCTGGGGTTTGTGACTCCAGGCGGAGGCCCCAGTTTCGGGGAGCGATGGTGTGCCGAGGCGCGCTGGGGTACGCCGCGTTCCCGGCTCGCTCCGGGAAGTACTTGCCTGCAGGGCAGACCGGGGCGTGGGCCAGAACTGGGTTGGGGACCTAGTGCGGACCCGCGCCAAAGTCCAGGGATTAGGGGAATCCGAGCCACGATTTGTCAAAGCCCGGTGAGGCTTGGAGCTGTTTTGAGGTCCAGAAGTGGGCGGGGGGGTGG
>SJYW01004825.1:657276-688467 GCA_006410735.1 Raphicerus campestris
AGATGGTGACTGCAGCCATGAAATTAAAAGACGCTTACTCCTTGAAAGGAAAGTTATACCAACCTAGATAGCATATTGAAAAGCAGAGACACTACTTTGCCAACAAAGGTCCATCTAGTCAAGGCTATGGTTTTTCCTGTGGTCATGTATGGATGTGAGTTGGACTGTGAAGAAAGCTGAGCATCAAAGAATTGATGCTTTTGAACTGTGGTGTTGGAGAAGACTCTTGAGAGTCCCTTGGACTGCAAGGAGATCCAACTAGCCCATTCTGAAGGAGGTCAGCCCTGGGATTTCTTTGGAAGGAATGATGCTAAAGCTGAAACTCCAGTACTTTGGCCACCTCAGGGGAAGAGTTGACTCATTGGTAAAGACTCTGATGCTTGGAGGGATCGGGGGCAGGAGGGGAAGGGGATGACAGAGGATGAGATGGCTGGATGGCATCACTGACTCAATGGACGTGAGTCTGAGTGAACTCTGGGAGTTGGTGATGGACAGGGAGGCCTGGCATGCTGCGATTCATGGGGTCGCAAAGAGTCGCACACGACTGAGCGACTGAACTGAACTGAAGATGTATGATGTGAGTGTCTTTTCAGGTTCCTGTTGGCCATCTGAATCTTTTTTGAAAAATGTTTCTTCAGGTCTTTTGCATATTTTTCCTTATTTTTTCTTTTCTTTTTTTAAAAATTGAAGTATTGTGGATTTACAATATTATATTAGCTTCAGGTGTACAGCATAGTGATTCAATATTTTCCTGCCCATTTAAAATTTGTTTTGATATTGTACAAGCTGTTTATATATTTAGGATATGAATTCCTTATTTGTATGGACTTCCCTTATGGCTCAGGTAGTTAAGAACCTGCCTGTAATGCAGGGGACATGGTTTCAATCTTTGGGTTGGAAAGAAGCCTGAAGAAGGGAAAGGCTACCCCTCCAGTATTCTGGCCTGAAGAATTACATGGACTGTATAGGCCAAGGGGACCACAAAGAGTCAGACACAACTGCACAACTTTTACCCATTTGGTTATGTTATTTGCAAATATTTTATCCCATTCAGTATGCTGTCTTTCTAATTTTTAAAAAAAGTTTTATTGGGGTATAATTTACAATTTGTGTTAGTTTCAGGTCTACAGCAAAGGGAATGTATTATACAAATACACGTATCCATTCTTTATCCATCCTGTATGGGAAAGATCCTTTTCCCATATCTGCTGGGGTCCAGCCCCCACAGGATCCAGGGGTACCCTCAGGAGAGACAGCGTTGGTGAAGAGAGTTAGAGAGAGATAAAGAAAGAATGTTGCAGATAAGAAAACAGAGGAGAGAAAGAGGCTGATATTCCTTTGTTTACACAGAAAGCCAATAAAGTCTCAAGACAAGGGACTTGCTCTGTTCACATAGGCCGCAGGCGCCCTCTTGGTCTCCCAAGGGAGTGAAGATGCAGAGCGCCTTCCCGTTCAGGTCTTAGAAGCCCAGGCAGGAAAGTGAACGCAGAGAGCCTCTGTGCTCCAAGAGATCAGCCTGAAAAAGAGAACAAGAGAGAGAGAGAGAAAGAAAGAAAGACACAGGGGAACCAGGCTTTCGTGGAAACTGGTCCCATCACTTTATTTTTCAGGGAAGCTTTTATACCTTGACTTGTACATAGAGGGAAATGAAAGATGCAAAGTCATACAGAGTCAGCCCGAACATTACATCTGTTTTGTCTTTATTGAAACCAGGATTTTTTCTGCATACCTTTCCCATAAACAATGTTGTCTACATTATCTTCTGGCCTTGGAGGCCTGTGGACATTTTGTGACCCTTTTTTGATAAAGGCTGCTCAACCAGAAAACTTATTTTCCCTTGAAATGTTCTTTCTTTATATTTCTAATCTATGTCAGCCTCAGAAAGTATTAAACAAAGTTACATTCTCATGGAGCAAAGGTGCAGTGAGTTACAACAAAGAAAGAACCAATTAGCTCAAAGGTCTGATATGGTTAATTCCAAGGCTATTGTTTGTTTTTCTTAAATTCCAACTGCATTAACTATTGCACTCCCAGGTACACAGTGGATAAGAGATATGGGAACTTTGCAGCAAGCATTGGCTCAACAATGAAATCCCACACCAGCACTACTCTAATAGCTTTTAACTCTTTGAAAGACTGTATATTTTTAGAATGTTTTAGGCTTCCTGTGCCTCTCGCAGTTGGGAGGCTGTGAATAATCACGTGCGGAGCTGCAAGAGTCTGGATAAACCTTTCAGGCAAGCTAGAATGCTAACAGGGGGGTTTGAATTGAAATACTCCTTTCATGTCCAGGAGACTTATTAGCTAGAGCCCTAAGTTGATTTTCTCCAGAGAAAGGTGGTCAGGGATAGCCCCCTGTTAATGTCAGAAGAGTTGGTGAAAGGCATAAAATAGTAAGACAGACAGATTCTGGTTTGGGGTCCAGGGAGTCCCTCGAGTCCTGATCCACCTTGCTTGTCAGGTCTTCTCCGCATGACCTTTGTCAAGGTGGGATCTCCTGTGGTGGCTCCCAGCACATATCGGCCATTGCAGAGCACCGAGCAGAGTTCCCTGTGCTATTGTAAGACCTCCCGGCCTTTTCTCGGGACCTGTCGCTCCAAAGACCACAGTGACTCGAATTCGATGCAATAGGCAAGAGGGTTTATTAGGCCAGCGCGCCGGGGTTCAGTCTCCTCGGGAGGAGTGAACCCCGATGCCAGTTACAGAGCAGTTTTTATACACTGCTGGACAAAAAAAAATGCAGANCTATATGGTGGGTTCTTATATATATAGTATTGTTTATCGCTTCCCAGGTGGCTCTAGCGGTAAAGAACCCACTTGCCAGTGCCAGAGACGTAAGAGACTCAGGCACCATCCCTGGGTCAGGAAGATCCTTGGAGGAGGGCATGGCAACCCACTCCAGTATTCTGGCCTGGAGAATCCCATGGACAGAGGAGCCTGGTGGCCTACAGTCCATGGGGTCACAGAGTTGAACATGACTGAGTTGACTCAGCACACACATGGCAATCCAGTCTTCCAGTTTATTCCTCCCGCCTCTCCCCCTACCCAGTAACCGAAAGCTTATTTTCTACGTATGTACAGTAACTTTTGGTTTTGTAGATAAGTTCATAGGTGACCTTTTTAAAGAGTCCACATATGAGCAGGATCATATGATGTTCGTCTTTCTCTGACTTACTGCACTCAGCATGACATCCCCAGGTCTTTCCATGTTGCCCCAGAGGCACCGTTTGGTTCTTTTTGAATGGCTAAGTGACACTCCCCGTGTGGCTGTCGGTGTGCCCTGTCTTCTTTATCCATCCCCCCCTTGGTGGGTGCTTCGGCTGCTTCCCGTCCTGGCTGCTGTGAATGGTCCTGCAAGGAACCCGGGGGTGCGTGTGCCTTTTTGAATTCTGCATTTCTCTGGATTTGTGCCTAGGAGTGGGACTGCTGGTCCATATGGTAGTTCTATATTCAGTGTTTAAATGAACCTCTGCACTGTTCTCCACGGTAGCTATATTCGTGTGCATTCCCACCAACAGTGTAAGAGCCAACATCTATTGTTTGTAGATTTTTTTGACGATGGCCATTCCACCAGCGTGAGGCAGCGCCTCATTGTAGTTTTTATTTGCATTTTTCTAATGATTAGTGGTACTGAGCATCTTTCCAAGTGCTTTATAACCATCTGTATGTCTTCTTTGGAGAAATGTCTATTTAGATCCTCTGCCCAGTTTTTTATTGTGGACTTTTTTTTTTTAAATATTGAGCTCCATGAGTTATTTGTATATGTTTTGCAGGTTAATCCCTTGTTGGTTGCTTTGTTTGCAAATATTTTCTCCCATTTTGAGTTTTTTTTTTTTTCTGTTTAAAGTTTCCTTTGTGGGCAAAAGTTTTATGTTTAATTAGGTCCCATTTGTTTTTATTTTCATTATTCTAGGAGGTGGATCAAAAAAGATTTTGATGCGATTTATGTCAGAAAGTGTTCTCCCTATGTTTTCATCTAAAAATTTTATAATATCTGGCCTAACGTTTAAGGTTTTAATCCATTTTGAGTTTATTTTTGTGTATGGTGTTAGAGTGTGTTCTGTTCTTTTTGTTTTATTGATGGTTTGTTTTTAAAGAAACTGCCAAGCTCTTCCAGAGTCCTGACTGTCCCTGATTTACATCCCGCATGGGACTTGGGTTTGGCCATACAGGCAGCATGTGGGGTCTTAGTTCTGTGACCAGGGGTCGAACTCACACCACCTGAAGTGGGAGCAGGGAGTCTTAACCGCTGGGCCACCAGGGAAGTCCCATGTTCTTAAAGTTGAGGCCGTTAGGCTGCTGAGCTTCATCCACATTCTTGATTAATTAATCCATTTTCACTAATTATCAGACAGCACCAGCCAGTGACATTAGGCACAGCTGACTGTCACAAATGAATTACAGATGTAATTATTAACAGATATTAACAGATATAATCTAGCCTTGAGTTATTTGTGGATATAATCTAGTCTTAAATAGCTACTTTAAAATTTATAGAGTTGGTATAAAATTCTTATAGGAAAACATAGGCAGAACACTCTCTGACATAAATCCAGCAAGATCCTATGATCCACCTCCCAAAGTAATGGAAATAAAAACAAAAATAAACAAATGGGATCTAATTAAAAGTTTTTCACAATGAAGGGAACTGTAAGCAAGGTGAAAAGACAGCCTTCAGAACAGGGAAAATAATAGCCAACGAAGCAACTGACAAAGGACTAGTCTCCAAAATATACAAGCAATTCATGCAGCTCAATACCAGAGAAATAAACGACCCAATCAAAAAATGGGCCAAAGAACTAAACAGACATTTCTCCAAAGAAGACATACAGATGGCTAACAAACACATGAAAAGATGCTCAACATCACTCATTATCAGAGAAATGCAAATCAAAACCACAATGAGGTACCATTTCACGCCAGTCAGAATGGCTGCGATCCAAAAGTCTACAAGCAATAAATGCTGGAGAGGGTGTGGAGAAAAGGGAACCCTCTTACACTGTTGGTGGGAATGCAAACTAGTACAGCCACTATGGAGGGCAGTGTGGAGATTCCTTAAAAAACTAGAAACAGAACTGCCATATGACCCAGCAATCCCACTGCTGGGCTTAAACACCGAGGAAACAGAATTGAAAGAGACACGTGTACCCCAGTGTTCATCACAGCACTATTTACAATAGCTAGGACATGGAAGCAACCTAGATGCCCATCAGCAGACGAACAGATAAGGAAGTCGTGGTACATATACACATGGGATATTACTCAGCTATAAAAAAGAACACAATTGAGTCAGTTCTAATGAGGTGGATGAAACTGGAGCCTGTTATACAGAGTGAAGTATACCAATACAGTATACTAATGCATATATGTGGAATATAGAAAGATGGTAACAATGACCCTATATGCAAGATAGCAGAAGAGACACAGATGTAAAGAACAGACTTTTGGACTCTGTGGGAGAGGGAGAGGGTGGGGCAACATGAGAGGATAGCATTGAAACATGTATATTCAGTTCAGTTCAGTCGCCCAGTCGTGTGCGACTCTTTGCAACCCCACGAATCGCAGCATGCCAGGCCTCCCTGTCCATTGCCAACTCCCACAGTTCACTCAGACTCACATCCATTGAGTCAGTGATGTCATCCAGCCATCTCATCCTCGGTCATCCCCTTCTCCTGCCCCCAGTCCCTCCCAGCATCAGAGTCTTTTCCAGTGAGTCAACTCTTCTCATGAGGTGGCCAAAGTACTGGAGTTTCAGCTTTAGCATCATTCCTTCCAAAGAAATCCCAGGGGTGACCTTCAGAATGGACTGATTGGATCTCCTTGCAGTCCAAGGGACTNTCTGTATAATGTATCATACTGATATCTACCTGAATACCTGTGGAGAATTGTTCATGACTTCTGATAGCTATATGTTTATAGTACAGTCAATAAAAAGATTGCTGTTTTTATTAAAATTTTAATCTAGACATAAAATTTTAATTCAGAGGGGAAGATTGGTGCAATCGTGTAATGAAAAGGAAAGAATGCCAGGGATAGAACCTCAGTTGGATATCGGTGGTTAGAGTAAGAGAAGATTGGTATGTTGTAAACAAAGAGATACAATGATTAAACTTTCAGTCCTAACCCATATCTCTTTCTCTGTTAGATCAACTTAAATGCTTATTGCCTTTTTAAAATGAACTTTTCTCTCATCTTAAAATATTTAATAAAAATATCTATTTTAACATACTTACATAATCCCTGTATATTCTGATTATGCTCTTATGCTATATATCACAGAAATTTATGTTTAATAATTCAAATAAGAGCCCATAGTGTCATCAATTTTAAAAAATCCTAATAGTCACATATATTATATAATAAAAATATTAAAATATATGAATGAAAATGTAGCTAACCTATTTTTACAATGTTTTGAACTTCAAGGTGCTTTATAGGCTTCTGCTTTTTCTGACATTCAAATTAATTTCATTTTTTAAAAACATAGGCAAAATATATTTAATTCTGCCAGTTTAAAATAAAATATTTTTGTGCTTTAGTGAGCTATCCTCTTTGTGCAGTTTCCTTACTGGGCATAATTATTTGCAAACAGTCCTTACTCCACAACCATATTGTTAACAGATTTTGAATATATCACTTGAAAGGAATGATGGAATTAATTAAATATACTTCATATATTTTCAAAAATGAATGTCTGCAGCATAGAAACACCTATGCAAAAAGAACTAGGTTTATTTTTAACTACAGATAACACACTTTTGATCTGTGCCAAAAATAAATGAGTTGTGATGAGACAGGATGAAATTTGCATTGTTTTGTACAACTATGTCTCACTTTTGAGAACACATCTGTTCTTGAAAATGTAGAAATTTACTTTTAAAAATTAAGCCTTAGTTTAGACATACTAACAAGGTCCACTTTTAAAGGAAAATTTGTGTGTGTGAGTGTATGTTTGTGTATCTTTGCTTAGTGGTTTGCATCTAGTCAGAAGAGGCAAAAATAGCTTTAGAAAAAATATATATAAAATCTTATGTATATTCAAGTCACAAATTTCAAATTCTGTTCTCAAAAGAGTTTTTATATGATACATGTAGGAAAGCATTTTATTTACATTAACATAGAGATGACAAACCACTTACATGTTAAGGATGACCGTGGGAGAGATTTTCATAGTTTCAATATCTTGGGAACAGGCTCCATGAAGACAGGTATTGTTTTATATTTTGATTCCTGAAATGTCCCAAGCCTGTACTTAATATATTCTCATTATTATCAAAGTATTTTTGTTCAATGAATAAGTGAATGAACTATTTGTAAATGATCACTGTGCTTGTTTTAGGTCATAAAAATATGAGAATAGTCAGTTGTTAGTTACTTGTCTGAGGCGGTGGCAATAGCCTAGTACATAGATTTCTAAAAGAGTGATCATTTGTCCTTCAGATAAATTATTTACTGTTGAGTGCTAAGTTGTGATAAAAGCAAACATCAAAGCAAGATTATTTATGCTATGATAAGCTATCTTACATTCTCTTATTCTATATACCTCCTTTTTTAAATCATCTTATGATTTAAAAATCATTCCTGCTTGAGCTAGATACATAAGATAATATCAATTTTATTATGATGATTTATTTGTCCATTCAATAAACATTTCGTAAATGCTTTCCTTCAGCAGTATGCCAGGTAGTGGGAATAAAATTTGTCAACATGACTGTTATGGTTCTTGTCCCATGGACATTTCCTCTTGTGACAGAAACAAATTAAAAACAAGTAAACACATACATTAGCGAAATAAATATGTCTTGGGATAAGTGCTCTGAACAAAATAAGTAGAGACTGGAAGTTTGAGGATTGAATGAATCTGTAGTTACAGTGATCAGGGGAGGCACTTTCAAGGAGGAAACATTGAAGCTTAGATCTGAAAGTTCCAAGTTCAGCTTAGAAAGGGACCTCCCCATTTCTATAGAGTTTAAAATATCTCCAAAGGCAGGCCTCTATGCCAATGGAAGGGCGAGCAAAAGAGAAGTTACTACAGCAGTGATGTATGATAATCAGTAGTGTTGGAAATGTTTGCACCAAGTAGTTAATTCCTGTTTATCCAAATGGAAACATTCCTATTATGTCAAATAGTTATTATGAAGCACCCTTCTTATTTTGTATTTTTCAAACAGTATTTGGGGTGTTAAAAAAGCTGCTTAATATAAAACAAAGAAACAGGATTTTGATAATACCCAAACAAGTGCAATATAATTTTATATATAAAATCTTGACTATATTTCTATTTTTTATTTGATTTCTTTATTTTATGCATGTTTCCCAGGATAGTCCACTGGTCTTACAGTCTGACAGGAATGTAACAGTGAATGCAAGAAATCACATGGGGCAGTTAACTGGACAGCTGACAGTAGGTGAGTGCTTTGGGGTAAAGATTGCTCACACCATCTAACTCCATTTAAAGCTCTGTCGTTGTTTAAACTGGGAAAAGCAAAATATATTCTTTCTCTAATATATTATTTCTCTCTATATATAGATATTCCCATACAGCCCTATTAACTTTCAGAGGATTTGATTTATCATAGGCTAGTTAAGGTCATTGTTACTCATGTCAATGTGTTAATGTGAGACTGAATTATATATATTTTGCTCTTATTACTCTTGAATTATGAAATGCACCATTTTCTAACAAATATCTACCTACAATATTAAATTATGGTAAATAGGCTTAAATAAACATGAAATGCAACATCATTTTTCTTTTTTCTAAATAAATAATTTACTAAATATTATCTGCTTGTATAAATTAGAAATGACATAATAATTGAATATAAACTTAACATTGACCAATTATAAATTTGGTGTTGAAATTATATATAGTTAAGGTTTATAGGCTTTAGAAGTTGTAAATATGTTTATGGTAAAGTATTACTAATGTTTTCTCATTGTCAAAAATTTAGAGATTCATATTACATGGCATTGTTATTTAACTTAATTTCTATGAAAGGAATGGGAAATTAAGAGTCAGATATAACTATGTCAAACAATACAAAGACTTGGTTTTTGTTTAATTGCTAATATATTTTGGAGATACTATATTTTTCTGTGGGAAAATTACCTAATACTTATTGATATTGTGTGTATGTGATACTATATTATAAAGACTAAATTGCAATTTGGGGAGCTAAGTTATCTTTACCTTGACGAGAAAATAATTATCATTTAATGCAAATGTGTATTTCCAGTATTTCTGATTAAATTACACAAGAATATAACAGTGAAATGTGAGATTTATAAATGTGAGCTTAATTCTGCCCATTTATTTCTAAGTATATGAAATAATTTTTGTTATGTATTCACTTCAATGAAGCCAAAAGTAAAACTTACATTATGAAATTTTTGTATTCCAAAAAATATATAATTAAATTTTATTTATAATTGTTTCTTTTTCTTTTCCTTTACACTATAAAATATGGCCAGCAGATATCTATCAATTGCTATAATTTGATAGTGTTTTGAAGTATGGTATAAATTATAAGGGGCTTCCCAGGTGACACTAATGGTAAAGAATCCAAATGACCAAGCAGTAGATACAAGAGACGTGGGTTTGATCTCTGAGTCAGACAGATCCCTGGACGCGGAAAGCCCCAGTATTCTTGCCTGGGAAATCCCATGAACAGAGGAGCCTAGCTGGCTGCAGTCCACGGGGTCACAGAGTCAGACAGACTGAGCGCTCAAACGCACGAACACACACACACACACACACACACACATCTATTACAAAGGGGAACTATAGGCTAATGGACTAAAAATTAGAGAGAAGAAATATATCGACGCAAAAGTGATTCAAAAGCACCAGGTACTTCATTTAAATGTTCATGTCAATTAACTATTGCTATGTTGGAACTACAGAAACAGGCCTAAAGTGGTCATATTTTCCATCTCATTTTTTTTCTTTTTAATGTAGAGAACTCTTAACCTAGAATAGAACTTTATTTTGCATTCTTTTCTAGATTTAAAAAAAGAAAAAGGTCCTTAGTGGAAATGCCGACCTGTAAATTGAACCCACAAAGACTACATACCAATGTCGACTGTCAAATACAATCACTACATAACGAGTGTACTGCCTGTGGAACAAAGTGGCTGTTTGATTATATGAAGGATAATCAAATATCATTTACATTTCACTGCCTGCTTTCCCGCAGGAAACATAAAGAATGATAGCATTGGACTTAACGTTTTCAACCACTGTTCTAAGTTAATTTTAATATAGAATCAATACTTGCCAGTTATGTATGGGAAAAGAGAGAAGAATGAAGAAAGAGAGAAGGAGTGGTGGGCTGGGGAGAAAGATTAAGCTTAGGTTTAGCTGAAGCAAATCAATAAGTTAATGATGCACCAGCATATTTCTGTGGCTAGAAGCACACTCTTTCCAATGAGGCTTAAACTGAAAACTTTTAATATCCTGCTCCTCTGGGTGTACTCTTGATGACCTCCATCTTTCACCCACGTTGTATTTCTCATTAACCATACAAAAAACAAAGGAAGAGTAGATAAAGGGTAGTCAGAGAGGGATAATGTATTCACATCTGGAGTCAAACCATATAGGACTCCAAAAAAAAATTATCTCTTGGAGACTCAGTTTTCTCATCTCTAAAATAGAGATAAGAACATTTATTTAGACCTGTACATAAGAATTGGGGAAATTTCAGTGTCTGCAGATCTTAGAGAATTATGTTGCTAATCTGTTATTATTTGAATGATGGTGTTTGTAATTTTTGGTGTCACTTGAGTTACAAATACATTGTTAGAGTGTGAAAGATCTCATGATGCTTTTCTGTCCATTACGTCTGGAATTTTAGTTGGGGAATACATGTTGTACTGTAATACTGTTGCAAAGATATACCACAAAACACATCACAGAAAGTGTGCCTGATGTGTGGATAATGCTTTAATCATATCAGGATAAAATTATCTTTAGGTATAACTTGAAGAGAAATGCAGACAAATTTAAGTAAGATATCCAATTACTGTTCATTTTTAATCATATTGACATAAAGTAACCATTTTAAGCCTCTTATTTCCTTTTTTTATTAATTTTTCAGTTTTTATTTAGGGACATGGTCCTGGGCATGGTCCCATATATATGTGTGTGTGTGTGTGTGTGTGTGTGTGTGTGTATGTATATATATATATATGTGTATGTATATATGTGTATGTGTGTATATATATATATGAAGTAAAAGTGTTAGTCACTCACTTGTGTCCAACTCTTTGAGAACCAATAAAATGTAGCCTGCCAGGCCCATCAGTCCATAGAGTTCTCCAGGCCAAGATACTGGAGTGGGTTGCCATTGCCTTCTCCAGGGAATCTTCCTAACCCAAAGACAGAACCCGGGTCTCTGGCATTGCAGGCAGATTCTGAGCCACTAGAGAAGCCTATCTATCTATCTATCTATATAGAGAGAGAACCTGCCTGTCAGTGCAGGAGACATGGGTTCAATCCCTGGGTTAGGAAATGCCCTGAAGAGGGAAATGGAAACCCACTCCAGTATTCTTGCCTGGGAAATCCCATGGACATAGAAGCCTGGCGAGCTACAGTCCATGGGGTCACAAAAAAGTCAAACACAGCTTATCGACGAAACAACAATACCCCCATGCCAGATTCATGTTGATGTATGGCAAACCAATACAATATTGTAAAGTAATTAGCCTCCAATTAAAATAAATAAATTTATATTAAAAATGAATAAGTAAAAGTAAATTTTCACAATACATCCATGGCAGATTCATGTTTATGTATGGCAAAACCAATACAATATTGTAAAGTAATTAGCCTCCAATTAAAATAAATAAATTTATATTAAAATAAGTAAAAGTAAACTTTAACATAAAAAAAGCAATATATGCCAGCTCAGGCATAATAAAAACTAAAACTAAATATTTTACCCTTGGGTAAATTTTTAAAAAGACAAAATTTGTGTGTGCTTGAAGTTCCAGGCTTTACGTAAATTTCTGATAATATCAGAATCTCCCCACAAAGTTTGACTCTAATATTTTATGACCTTCATAACATAGTTGAAGATCAATGAACTCAAGGTTTCTTCCTACAGATTTCTCTTCTTAGAATAAAGCTGAAAGAGAGGTATAAGATTATTAGTGGGAAGTGGGTAAAGAAAGTACAGGATCCCAGAAGTTCAGACTTCTTGAAGAAAAAAAAAGAACTTAATTCTCAGAATCATTCTCCAAGTCAAACTTCCTGTTTATTCAATCTGTAATTTCTATGTTATTAGGTCATTCCTTTTTTATATGAGAGGAAAACTGTCTGATTTTAGGTGTTGCATGTTCATATATGTTGATAGTATGATACTTTATATTTTTCAGAACATTTCAATCAAACAATGTAGAGAAAATATGTAAATCATATACTAGTATTGTGAAACCTATCATAGTAACTCAGGATAATTCATCAATGTGGTCTATAAAATAAAAACCATTTCCATAAACCAGTGCATATAAAATATTGTCATGCAGTTTTTATATAAATGTTGTTCATAATACTGATAACAGTGATAATTAATGCTATAGTAATTAGGTTTGCTAAAAATGTAATAACTTTTCACCGGGGAAGTGACTTACCACAGTATAATGGGGATAATTTGTTATCTTTTATTTGCCAATAACATTATGTTGATCTATAGAGGAAAATATTTAAACTACTCTCGTAAGTAGTTTAAACAATATAAATGTTAATTTCAGCAAAATAATTCAGTTTTTTTCTAGCTCTTAGCCAATTTTGATCAAGGTATGGAATTCTATATTGGTTTTTCTTACATTCCCTTACAGGTATTGCTTATCTTTGATAAAGTAATAGCTAAAAGTAATAAGATATTTTTTCCATCTCTTACACCTTTTGTCATGAGTCTATAGTTGGATAAAAATAAAAGGATAAACTGAAAAGTTGAACAAGGAATGATAGTAGTGGATAGAACTAGCTTTTGTTCTTAATTATTTTTCTTCTGTAGCCCCCTTATTTAAATCTCAGTCACAAACAATGATGTTTGAGAAACCCAAAATGTCTGTTAAAGGGGTCCTGTGTGATAAACAAGTTCCATGATGCTATGTCTACCATTATCCCTGTAAAGCATTAAGACTAATTGTGTATTAAATAATTATAATGTCATTGTCCTAAAATTTACTTTTCAAATGTGCCCAAATGCACAATTCAAATGGACTCTCATATGTTATCATAATTTTACTTGTTTAGCACTCAATACATTTAGAGAATCAATTAACTCCTAGGAACTGCTAGCTATTATTGTCAGATCATTTACTCTTCTTTGATATTCTTAAATCCATTTATCAAAAATCAGTGATATAACCAAATTATATAAAAAACTTAATTATAATCTACCTATATAACACCTCATTTTTTTCTTTCTTCTATACTTCTTCAATGCTCAGAGTCATGGTTGACTCTATGGTAATAAGAAAGAATGAAATTTGTAAGAAGTTAAACAAAATATTTATATTTAGTGCTAGTTTTCTTTTAACATTTCAAATTTTGAGGCTTAAACACCATATAATCATGAAAATGGTTATTAACAGCTTCTACAGCAGGGTTGATTCTGTGATTTCTTCTGAAAGAGCTTGCCTCATTGCTTAAGGGGATTTATGAGAGGGCCCATCAGGGAGTAGGACATATAAGCAGTCTCTATGCCCAAACAGAGGTGTCTGTACCCATCCTTTGCCTTTTCCAGGGGCTGTCAATCAGCTATGCACTTAAAAATCAAATATGTTTTACTCATGTCTAGAGAAGATACACTGAAGAAGGGACCGTCTACCCACTCCAGTATTCATGGGATTTCCTGGTGGCTCAGACAGTAAAAAAAAAATCTGTCTGCAATGCAGGAGATCTGGGCTGAGAAGATCCCCTGCAGGAGAGCATAGCAACCCACTCCAGTATTCTTGCCTAGAGAATCTCATGGACAGAGGAGCCTGACAGGCTAAAGTCCATGGGTTGCAAAGAGCCAGACATGACTGAGCAACTAAGCACAGTACACCTCAGAGAAGATAACCTTGATAAACAAACTTACACATTAATTACGGTTCTGTAAGGAAAATATTTTTATTTGATTTCTTTTCTTACCATTTTGAGTAAATATATACAAATGAATGCAGTCTATAGGACAAAACAAATATTTTTGAAATATATTAAGTGTGTAAGGATACAAGTAAAAATGTACTAATTAAATTTAGTACATTATTTGTCCATAGGAAAGTCATTTGTATCCTACTGATTACTTAAACTGTATTGACCTTCCCCATAATAAAGGTGTAAAGGGAAATGTGACTGATGGCATGATCCCACTATATTTAAGGAGAAACATAGAAGCTTCTTATGGGAAACCACATATTCTTCTTCACATACACGGAATTAAAAAGTATACATTGTTTAGTTGAAAGAAAACAAGATGATATAGTGTAGACTATTTTTAGCATCTATATCAAAAGAAGCATTGGGTGTGCTAATACTCTGGCAAAATGCTTTAAAGAAGACTGAGCTCACAATAGCAAAATGCTGTTATATAAAAGCATTATAGGGAGAAAGAAACATAACATGTTTACCAGTTCAACTTAATTCAGTTATAAGAATATAGCTTTATCTGCAAGAGATCATATGTGTGTGTTTTAAATATTCCTTAAATGACATGCACTTGCACCTGGGTTTGTTATTGATCAGAGAAAGAAAGAACCCAACCTCCCACAGAACTGGTATATGGAGAGGACTGGGAATCAGTCCTGAGTCTACTACTGCATACAGCAGGCTTGGTTGACATAGCAGCATTTTATTTCATGCAATTAATTACTTATGCCACAGGTTAATTTGTCTTGAAGCTTTTCCAAAAATCATGGCAAAATAAAAATGCAGTAACACAGGCAGTGAGTAAAATAACGTATTTTTTTTTTTGCAGTAGCAAATCCAAATACAAATTTATTGTGCATGTGTTATATAGAACAATAGCTTAAATATGTTTATAATGAGTTTAAAATAACATAATTTTAAGGGAAATGTTACTATTAAGAATTTAATATACACTAATCCATATTAGATCAAAACCACTGAGCATGTTTCTAATGTTCCACAAACTTATGCTATACATCTGAAAGTCTCACAATATCAGATACAAAATATGCTTGCTAAAAAGGCATTCTAATGTGACTAATTATTAAAACCAAAAAAATCAGCCCATAAATTTAAAATTATCTTTAAATTTTAGGAATATATGGATTCTCACTAATACTATTGTGCATCTAATCATATGAATTACATATCACATTGTTGTAGAAGAGTATGTTGACCTAGAAATCATAATTTTCTCATAAACTAGTTTTAGAAAGAAATTATGTTTTAATAGTTAATAACATAGATTCAGGGGTCAACCTAATCCTAGATGTGTCATTTCCAACTCTGTGACCACGTGCAAATGACTCTGGGCAGTCTCTCCAGGTATCTGTGAGAGTCACACAAGTACTAATACAGTAGATGTGAGAATGAAATGAGTGAATATATGTGAAGTTCTTGGAACATTTCCTGGAGCAGGGTATGCCTTATGTATATGTTAGAAACTGTAAATTTTATTTCATCTACCTGTAAATAATTCTGTGTAGTTGACCAAGCCTCTCAATTTTATTTTCCTTATCTATAAAAGGAATATTATTTGAGATTGTCTCCATGGTTCTTTCCTGTTCCAAGCCTTAAAGTGAAAAAATATTTTTTTTTTATGTTTAGAGAAATTAGTTGATAAATCCTCTGGTCAATTAACTTCCCCACACTCCTGACAAAAAAAATGACATCTAATTTGATTATTGACATCTTAGCCCCAAATTATATGCACATATTTTTCATTGAAATGGAGAATGTAAATAAGCACAACTAAATCAGCATGTTGTAATTCTTTCATCAGATTTTGGCTTAGAAAAGTTTGTTTTTTATTGAAAGTTAATCCACAAAATAATTCAACAAGTGCCATCAGCTTATTTTTGTCTATACTAAAAATCAGCATGTTTTGTCCCTAAATGAATAGAGAAAAATGTAGATGAGGGTTTCATAATAAATATTTAAAGACCCCTAAAGTGACATGTAATCTTGTGTTAAAGCAATTACTGTGAACACCTGGGAATCGCTTAATTGACTGCAGATGGTGTAGGACATGTAAAAAGTAGAAGGTTACAGATTATTCTCACGTACCAAATTTATGTTTTCTGTCATTGACTCATTTTTTTAACTTAGAGAATACTGTAATAGTCTGGGACAACTTAATAAGGATGAGTATTTTATGTAAAATAAGTTGTGCAAACCTTGAAGAGTGGATCCACAAAACATTTAGGAATAACTTTGCATGTACATTTTAAATGATTAAATACATTGTTGAATTTTTTGTTCATTATTAAAATGCATTCATTCATTTACATTAATTAAACTAATATTACTTTATCAGTTTAGGAAATAAATGCCTCTGATATGAGGGAAAAGATGGCATTCCTGAAAATTAGGACCCCAAATCAGTGTAACTCAGGTATAAAAAGAGTTATAATGCCTGAAGGAAAGACAATGATGTACATGTTTTGAAACATTTTATTACAGTATTTTATATCATGTGTTAACATTCTAAAGCATTATACCTCCTTTTAAAGTTAGTGTTTGTATTTAATTTAATAATTTCTCCAGTGTCCGTATATTTAGTAATGCAGCATCAAGTCATGCCAAGAATATTTCTTCCTGGAGGACCTAGACCAAGTTCTGAAAGAATGGTCTGGCTAGTCTTGTCCAGCATGTGCCCGCCTCTGTCCTCCTTCTCTTCCAGGTTTTGATGCCTTAGTCTGAGATCAATCGCTGCATTTCCACCAGGCCATCTTCACTCAACAGTGCTCGGTGCTATGGTCCTAAGGCCAGCCCTTCAAGGTGTTGGCCTAGACTTCTCAGAACCAAAGGTTGCTCATCAGCTAGGATTGTCACTGCATCCCAAGGTTTTGTTTGACAGGAAAATGTCTTTGAACTTGTTCTCCTTCTGGCAAAACATATATTTTTCAACATATAGTCTTTGGTAATAATGCTCTTAGTTGTCAAAGAAATAAGTCTAGTCTTGAGTATATAGACATGAGAATGAGAGGTGAAATATGGTAATTCTAATCATATTAATAGCATAAAAATGGCAGACACCTACATCATAGCACTCTCAGGCCAGTCCATCTCCTTATATAATGATAACCAGAGATAATACAGATATTTTTCAACAAATATAATGCACATATTTCTGAAGTATTTCTAACTTCATAATACTGAGGAAAGCACTGAAGATGGATTAACATTTTCTTCATTCTATAATTACGTAAAACTCTTCAGAATATGCTATGACTATAGCTCAGTATTTAAACTTTAATATTAAGCAATTGTAATACTTCTTTAAAAAATGATATATTACAGAGCTCATTGAAGGATTTGTGTGCATGGTATATCGTGTCCGACTCTTTGAGACCCTATGGACTGTAGGATAAAAGTAGAATAAACAAAATATTGGGGTTCCCAGTTGGTGTTAGTGGTAAAGAACCTGCGTGCCAATGCAGCAGACACAAGATTCATGGCTTCAGTCCCTGGGTCATGAAGATCCCCTGGAGGAGGGCATAGAAATCCACTCCAGTATTTTTGCCTGGAGAGTCCCATGGACAGAGGCTATAGTCCATGAGATTGCAAAGAGCTGGACATGAGTGATTGGCTGAAAATGCACACAAAACAATAAAAGAGTGTTTTCCATTTTCATATTTTAGGCATTTCATTAGCATTATGGCTATATGACTTACCTGGAATTAATGAGTCTACAGCTTATACGCTGAGCCCGACTTTGTTTTTAATGAGGCTCCATTTGTGGGACCTCAGAACTGCAGGTGTACTTGAGTTTCATGTATAATTGACTTACAGAACATGCAGTTTTGTGTTGGCATTAAAAAGAAACTTGTCTTTGGAAATTTGGTTAATGGGGCATACAGTTCACAAATGTAAGGTTATGAGACTAATTATCAGCAGACATCTGGTGGTAGGAAGCTAAATAAAATGTAGGGGTCCATGTGTACACAGATTATTTACTTTAGTATCAGGGGCCTAACATGACATCTCAGCCAAACCTAGTCTACCAAAGAACAGTAATAATTGCCAGGTCATGGAATAGAGGGAGATAAACCATCAGAGGCCATTATTTATGATGGTCCATGTCTGAAAACTACATTAGCTCTTTTTGCTTAATATTCATTTCATATTATGTGTCTATTTTGATATATAATTTTGGAGATATTCCAAGTAAGATAATGCATCATCAGAAAAATATAGCATGATGGGAAGAGAAAATTGAGTATAAGCATAGGGGGAAAATAGGCCATAGCAGTTCTTGTTTCCAAGTTTTTATTGGATTTTTGACAATACACTTGTAATGAGGAGACAACATTTCCAAAATCTTTTAAAAGTACCTTAAGATTAATGTCAGTCCTTTAACCTGCATTTATTGGTTAGCATATCTAATCAGTTTTGCAATATTTTCTCACAATATTATCTTTGGATATTTTGTCTTGTATTTGCCTGAAATCAATAATATCCACTGCTATAAGGCAATGGCACCCCACTCCAGTACTCTTGCCTGGAAAATCCCATGGACGGAAGAGCCTGGTAGGCCGCAGTCCGCGGGGTCGCTAAGAGTCGGACACGACTGAGTGACTTCTTTCACTTTTCACTTTCATGCATTGGAGAAGGAAATGACAACCCACTCCAATGTTCTTGCCTGGAGAATCCCAGGGATGGCGGAGCCTGGTGGGCTGCCATCTCTGGGATCGCACAGGGTCGGACACGACTGAAGCGACTTAGCAGCAGCATACACTCCTTTTATGTAATGATTTTGGCATGGCTTGTTTTGAATCTTCCATTCTGAGGTCATATGCCTGCTGCTTTGCTTTTTAAATGCTCACAAACACTACAGTCTAATGTATGCTTAATATTCCATCTTCCTTTACCACCCACCCCCAAGGAATTAAAGCATGATGACAACTCAGACTGCTTGGATCTCACCTTCTCTCATGTCACAATACTAAGAACAAAATCTCTCATTTTCATCTTACATTATTTTGCCATTCTTTATCATTCTATGAATATTACCGAAAATACTTAACAGGCCAGTCATGCAGTTTTTTGGGGAAGGGAGGGATTTGTGGGGCAGGTGATTCTAAAGGAATAAACTTCCTTTCCCCAGGTCTCTCTCTTCTTGAGTCTTCGTGACTGTCTCCTTCCTCTCCTCCCCTGCAGGCTCATTTCTCACCTAGTTTGTGAACTATTTTAATGGAATCAGTAAATTAAACACAACTCTTTACAAGGAGACTAGTCAAACAAATTTCCCATTTAATCATAGGTATTTTCACATTCAAAGCTCTGAGGAATCGAAAATTACAGTTTAAAAAATTACAAATTTACAAAAATTACAATTACTGAAATAAAAGATAGGGATGGTAACGAGGGCCAGAATGGATGCAGAGCTCCTGGAATACCTACACTCTGCTACTGGAAGTGCAAAATGATCCAGACACTCAGGCAAAGACTGTCTGTGTCCTATCAAATTAACAAGGTCACATGGGTCTTGTTAAATCACTTTTAATAAGATCTGTGCTACAAACACCCTCTTAAAAGAGAAGATCCTACACATAGACATCACCAGATGGTCAATACCAAATCAGATTGATTATATTCTTTGCAGCCAAAGTTGGAGAAGCTCTATATAATCAGCAAAACCAAGACCAGGATCAGGCTGTGGCTCAGATCATGAACTCCTTACTGCCAAATTCCGACTTAAATTGAAGAAAGTAGGGAAAACCACTAGACCATTCAGGTATGACCTAAATCAAATCCCTTACAATTATACAGTGTAAATCACAAATAGAGTCAAGGGATTAGATCCGATAGACAGAGTGCCTGAAGAACTGTGAATGGAGATTCTTGACATTGTACAGGAGGCAGTGGTCAAGACCATTCCCAGAAAAATAAATGCAAAAGAGCAAAATGGCTGTCTGGCGAGGCCTTACAAATAGCTGAGAACAGAAGAGAAGCTAAAGGTAAAAGAGAAAAGGAAAGACATACCCATTTGAATGCAGAGTTCCAAAGAAGAGCAAAGAGGGATAAGAAAGCCTTCCTCAGTGATCAGTGCAAAGAAAAGGAGGAAAACAATAGACTGGGAAAGGCTAGAGATCACTTGAAGAAAATTAGAGATACCAAGGGAGCGTTTCATGCAAAGATGGACTCAATAAAGGACAGAAATGGTATGGACCTAACAGAAGCAGAAGATGTTAAGACAAGGTGGCCAGAACACACAGAAAGTGAACGAGAAGTCGCTCAGTCTTGTCCCACTCTTTGGGGCCCCATGGACTGTAACCTACCAGGCTCCTCCCTCCATGGGATTCTCCAGGCAAGTATACTAGACTGGGTTGCCATTTCCTTCTCCAGGGGATCTTCCCGACCCAGGGATCAAACCCTGGTCTCCTGCATTCCAGGCAGACACTTTAACCTCTGAGCCACCAGGGAAGTCACACAGAACACACAGAAGAACTATACAAAAGATCTTCATGACCCACATAACCACAATGGCGTGATCGTTCACATACAGCCAGACATCCTGGAATGCAAAGTCAAGTGGGCCTTAGGAAGCATCACTACAAACAAAGCTAGAGGAACTGATGAAATTCCAGTTGAGCTATTTCAAATCCTAAAAGATGATGCTGTGAAAGTGCTGTACTCAATATGCCAGCAAATCTGGAAAATGCAGCAGTGGCCACAGGACTGGAAAAGGTCAGTTTTCATTCCAATCCCAAAGAAAGGCAATGCCAAAGAATGCTCAAACTACCACACAATTGCACTCATCTCACACACTAGCAAAGTAATGCTCAAAATTCTCGACACAAGGCTTCAACAGTACATGAACCATGAACTTCCAGATGTTCAAGATGGATTTAGAAAAGGCAGAGGAACAAGAAATCAATCTACCAACATCTGTTGGATCATCGAAAAAGCAAGACAATTCTGGAAAAACATCGCCTTTGACTGTGTGTATCACAACAAATTGTAGAAAATTCTTCAAGAAATGGGAACACCAGAGCCCCTTACCTGCCTCCTAAGAAATCTGTGTGTAGGTCAAGAAGCAACAGTTAGAACTGGATATAGAACAACAGACTGGTTCCAAATCGGGAAAGGAGTATGTCAAAGCTGTATACTGTCACCCTGCTTACTTAACTTATATTCAGAGTACAGCGTTCAAAGTGCCAGGCTGGAGGAAGCACAAGCTGGATCAAGATTGCTGGGAGAAATACCAATAACCTCAGAAATGCAGACGACACCCCCCCTTATGGCAGACAGTAAAGAACTAAAGAGCCTCTTGATGAAAGTGAAAGCGGAGAGTGAAAAAGTTGGCTTAAAACTCAGCATTCAAAACACCAAGGTCATGGCATCTGGTCCTATCACTTCATGACAAATAAATAGGGAAACAGTGAGAGACTTTATTTTGGTGGGCTCCAAAGTCACTGCAGATGGTGACTACAGCCATGAAATTAAAAGACGCTTACTCCTTGGAATAAAAACTATGACCAACCTGCTGCTGCTGCTAAGTCTCCTCAGCTGTGTCCAACTCTGTGCGACCCCATAAACAGCAGCCCACCAGGCTCCCCTGTCCCTGGGATTTTCCAGGCAAGAACACTGGAGTGGGTTGCCATTTCCTTCTCCAATGCATAAAAGTGAAAAGTAAAAGTGAAGTCGCTCAGTCATGTCTGTCTCTTCGTGACCCCATGAACTGCAGCCTACCAGGCTCCTCTGCCTGTGAAATTTGGCAGGCAAGAGTACTGGAGTGGGTTGCCATTGCCTTCTCCAATGACCAACCTAGAGAGCATACTAAAAAGCAGAGACATTACTTTACCAACAAAGTCCCATCTAATTAAGGCTATGGTTTGTCCAGTGGTCATGTTTGGATGTGAGAGTTGGACTGTAAAGAAAGCTGGGCACCAAAGAATTGATGCTTTTGAACTGTGGTGTTGGAGAAGACTCTTGAGAGTCCCTTAGACTGCAAGGAGATCCAACCAATCAATCCTAAAGGAAATCAGTCCTGAATATTCATTAGAAGGACTAATGCTGAAGCTGAAACTCCAATACTTTGGTCATGATGTGAAAAACCAACTCATTGGAAAAGACCCTGATGCTGGGAAGATTGAGGGCAGGAGGAGAAGGGGCCGAGAGAGGATGAGACTGTGGATGGCATCACCAACGCGGTGGACATGAGTTTGACGGAGCTCTGGGTATTGGGGATGGACAGGAAAGCCTGGCATGCTGCAGTCCATGGGGTCGCAAGAAGTTGGATACAACTGAGCAAATAAACTATACTCTTGTACAAATCTAACCATAGTTCTTTCTCAGGCATTGAAAGTGTATAATAAAGTGTCATTTTCTGCCAAGATCCTTGTTGTGTTTGGCCGGGGTCCTTATTAACTATTGAAATCACTGAGTCCTCGTTATTGATTGTGCCGGGATTCAGCCCCGGTGGATCCAGGGTGATTTGAAGGTGGGGACGGAGTAAGCGTCCTAGAAAAAACTTATGTAATTACAGATATAGAGAGAGATTAGAAACAGATAGTGTAGTAGGAAAATTAGTGGAGAAAAAGAGGCTGAATAACTGGTTTATGTGGAATACTAATCACCACCTACATAGGCCACAGGCGTCTTTCCATTCTCTCCAAGGAGAGGAGGCACTGAGGCCTCCCTGGTCTGATCTTAGCAGCCCAGGCAGAATTAGCAGGCTTGGTGAGTACCCCCATACCAGATGGGAATTCAGCCAGGGAAGTGGGGAGCAAGAAAGAAACGACACGGGGGAATCAGTCTTTCCAGAAACTGATCTGACTTCTTTTTTTTTCAGGTTTGTTTATATACCTTTTGTTATATATAGGGATGAGTACAGAGTCACGCGGGGGTCAGTAGACCTGACCCTTGTCACAATCAGGTGCTTCATATAAAATTATACAAAGGTCTTACGGGTTTTTACATCATCTTCTGGCCATGAGGTCTGCTGACATTTTATGGCCCTTTCTGATACCGGTCAGTTAACCAGAAAACTTATTTTTCCAGGGGTGATTTTTTTTTCTTAAATCTGGTGCCACCTTCCAAATAAAGTTGCATTCCTATAGGGTGAGGTTGTAGTGAGTTACAATCAAGAAAGGAATTTATTTAACCNGCATCACCAGACGGTCAACACCAAAATCAGATAGATTATATTCTTTGCAGCCGAAGATGGAGAACCTCTATACAGTCAGCAAAGACAAGACCAGGAGCTGACTGTGGCTCAGATCATGAGCTCCTTATTGCCAAATTCAGACTTAAGTTGAAAAAAGTAGGGAAAACCACTAGACCATTCAGGTATGACTTTGATCAAATCCCTTACAATTACACACTGGAAGTTACAAGTGGATTCAAGGGATTAGATCTGATAGACAGTGCCTGAAGAACTATGGATGGAGGTTCTTGACATTGCACAGGAGGTGTGTTCAAAACCATCCCTACAGAACAGAGCTGGAGCATACTGATGTACAGCACTGTGCGTTTCCGGCGTGCAGCGAGGTTACTTGCTTGCCCTGANCACACCACTCTGGACAGAGGTTCTTGACATTGCACAGGAGGTGTGTTCAAAACCATCCCTACGGAACAGAGCTGGAGCATACTGATGTACAGCACTGTGCGTTTCCTGCGTGCAGCGAGGTTACTTGCTTGCCCTGACATATGCATGCGTGTTTCCCAGACTCCTCCCCTGCTGGCTGCCACAGAACACGGACTGTGGTTTTGCATCTACCTGGCTGCTCTTCAGTCGCTCAGTGTTGTTGACTCTTTGCAGCCCCGTGGACGGCAGCACGTCAGGCCTCCCTGTCCGTTACCAGCTCCTGGAGCCTGCTCAGACTCGTGTCCATCGAGTCGGTGATGCAGTCCAACCATCTCATCCTCCTCCTGCTTTCAGTCTTTCCCACCATCAGGGTCTTTTCCAATGAGTCAGCTCTTTGCATCAGGTAGCCAAAGTATTGGGGCCTCAGCTTCAGCGTCAGTCCTTCCAGTGAACATCCAGGGCTGATCTCCTTCAGGAGGGACTGGCTGGGTCTCCGTGCAGTGCTGTACAGCAGGTCCTCCTTATCCAGTCAATTCTGAATTGGAGTAACCGCTTCACTCTGTCGTGCTGGTCTTTTGCTGTGTGACATTGTGAAGCAGCCGTATGTACACACACATCCCCTCCCTTTGAGCCTCCCTTCCGTGCCATGGGATGGCACTCAGTCATCAAGAGGAATGCAGCTGACTTAGCTGATATGTCCGGCTGTTCGCTGGCATTCTTTATGCATAGTGGTGTGTATGTATTACCCCTGACTCATAACACCCCACCTTCCCCTTTGGCAACCAGAAGTTTCTCTATCGATGAGTCTGTTTCATATGTAAGTTCATTTGCATCATTTAAAAATAAAGATCCCATATATGAGCGATGTCATATGATTTTTGTCTTTCTCTGTGTGGCTTACTTCACTTAGCATTAGCATCCTTTTTTTGGGCTATGTTGCACAGCTCTCGGGATTCCAGTTCCTTGACAAGGGCCACAGGATGAAAGCGCCAATTTCTAAGCACTAGTGCACCAGGGAACGCCTTAGGTTCATCCATGTTTCTGCAAATCACATTATTTTATTCATTT
This sequence comes from Raphicerus campestris, assembly GCA_006410735.1. Lineage (NCBI taxonomy): Eukaryota > Metazoa > Chordata > Mammalia > Artiodactyla > Bovidae > Raphicerus > Raphicerus campestris. The sequence continues at coordinate 682,059 of SJYW01004825.1, forward strand.
TATGACTCAGTAGTATTCCATTGTGTATATGTACCACATTTTTTTTATCCACGCCTCTGTCAATGGACATTTAGGCTGCTTCCATGTCTTGGTGATTGTAAATAGTGTTGCCATGAACAGAGAAGGCGATGGCACCCCACTCCAGTGCTCTTGCCTGAAAAATCCCATGGATGGAGGAGCCTGGCAGGCTACAGTCCATGGGGTCGCTCAGAGTCAGACACGACTGAGCGACTTCCCTTTCACTTTCCCTTTCATGCATTGGAGAAGGAAATGGCAATCCACTCCAGTGTTCTTGCCTGGAGAATCCCAGGGACAGGGGAGCCTAGTGGGCTGCCGTCTATGGGGTCACACAGAGTCGGACACGACTGAAGCGACTTAGCAGCAGCAGCATGAACATTGTTGCTGGTTAGTCACTAAGACACATCTGACTCTTTTGTGAACCCCAAAACTGTCGCCTGCCAGGCTCCTCTGTCCAAGGGACTTCCCAGGCAAGAATACTGGAGTGGGGTGCCACTTCCTTCTCCAGGGGATCTTCCTGACCTAAGGAAAGAATCTGCATCTCTTACATCGGCAGGTGGATTCTTTATCCCTGAGTCCGCTGGGAACCCTGCCACGAACATCAGAAGTGAAGTGAAGTGAAGTGATAGTTGCTTAGTCACGTCTGACTCTTTGTGACCGCATGGACTGTGGCCCACCAGGCTCCTCTTTCTGTGGGATTCTCCAGGCAAGAATACTGGAGTGGGTAGCCATTCCTTTCTCCAGGGGATCTTCCTGACCCAGGGATCAAACCCAGGCCTCCTGCATTGCAGGCATATTCTTTACCATCTGAGCCACTAGGGAAGCCCTATGAACATCAGGGTGCATGCATATTTTTGATTTAGAGTTTTCTTCAGATATGTGCCCGGAGGTGGGATTGCAGGATCATATGGTAGCTCTATTTTTAGTATTGTAAGGCACCTCCATACTTTTCTCCACAGTGGCTGCGTGAATTTACATTCCCATCAACAGTGTAGGAGGGTTCTCTCTTCTCACCCTCTGCAGCATCTATCGCTTGTGGACTTCTTTAAAAGAAGATCTGTTTGTATCTGGCTGCTCGGGGTCTGCGAGGGCTTTCTCTAGCGTGAGGCTGCTCCCCATCATGGGGCTCAGGCTTCTCTTGCTGAGGAGCACGGCTCAGTAGCTGTGGTACACAGGCTTAGCTGCTCTGTGTCATGCGGGATCTTCCTGAGCCAGGGACTGAACCCGTGTACCTTGCGTTGGCAGGCAGATTCTTAACCGCTGGACTCTCAGGGAAGCCTTATTTTTTGATGGTAGCCATTCTGACCAGTGTTTGTTGCCCTTCTATACACTGACAACAAACTCTCAGAAAGAGAAATTAGGGAAACAATCCTATTTCCTGCTGCATCAAAGAGAATAAAACACCTGGGAGTCACCCCCTGGTGACTCAGAGGGTAAAGAGTTTGCCTGCAATGCAGGAGACCCGGGTTTGATCCCTGGGTTGGGAAGATCCCCTGGAGAAGGAATTGGCAACCCACTCCAGTAATCTTGCCCGGAGAATCCCACGGATGGAGGAGCCTGGCAGGTACAGTCCATGGGGGGGTCACAAAGAGTCAGACACGACTGAGTGACTTCACTTTCATTTTCAAGGAGACAAAAGACCTGTACTGTGAAAACTAGATGTTGATGAAAGAAATTAAAGTTGACAGAAACAGATGGAAAGATATGTGTTCTTAATTAGAAGAATTAATATTGGTAAAATGACCACAGAACCCGAGGCAATCTACAGATCCAGTGCAATCCCTGTCAAATACAAAGGGCATTTTTTTTTCTGAACCTGGAAAAAAAAATTTGTGTGGAAACATATGTTCTCTTCATCATTCTCATATTGTTGAATGCTTATATGTTTAAGTTTTTCCATTACAAGTAACATTGTGTTATCTTTTATTTATTTATTTTTTGCATAAACATTTCCCTCACTCAGATGATTCCTTAAGAGGTATACCCTGTTGGGTATGAATGTTAAATCTGAGATTTATATTTTCTAAGCCTTAAATGTTACGCTAGACTTATTTATATGTATATATTCTTAACATAAACATATATATTATGGCTTCCCAGGTGGCACTAGTGTTAAAGAAACTGCCTGCCAATTAGGGGATGCAAGAGACACAGGTTCGATCCCTGGGTCAGGAAGATCCCCTGAAGAAGGCAATGGCAGCTCACTTCAGTGTTCTTGCCTAGAGAATCCCATGGACAGAAGCCTGGCAGGCTACGGTNCTAGTGTTAAAGAACCTGCCTGCCAATTAGGGGATGCAAGAGACACAGGTTCGATCCCTGGGTCAGGAAGATCCCCTGAAGAAGGCAATGGCAGCTCACTTCAGTGTTCTTGCCTAGAGAATCCCATGGACAGAAGCCTGGCAGGCTACGGTCTATCGAGTCACAAAGCGTCAGAAACGACTTAGCATGCATGCATGCATGCATGTCATATAATATTCTTTGCTTTATATCATTTCTGATCACATGATCTTTCTTGACTTTGAAAAACTCCACTAATAGGAAAGTCCGCCAGTTAGCGGGCTCTGCTGCCCTCTGCTATCGCGTGCATACTAGCCGCCCATTGGCAGCTGGCTCTCCAGTGGAGTTGCGTCTCCATCTCACTAGGCTTTCCTCCAGCACACGTTTCAGAAAGGCGCCGGGTGCTTCTGTGCCGGTGCCATCCGGCGCCCTCCAGGCTCAGTGGCCCAGCGGCGGGGCTCTTCCTGGGCACTGCCAGGGATCAGCTCACACGTGGATGCATTTCCCCACTTCTCAGGCCCTGAGCCCACTGGTCATGCGTGCTGGCAGGCAGGTGACTCCTCCATCCCTGTCTTGTGTCCTTTCTGAGGAAGTAGGATGTCTGGGTCCAGGGGCCCAAGCACCGCTACCCCTTGGAGGGACTAGGTCGGGGTCCCACCGCAGAGGCGTTGAGGGCAGAGCTCTAGGGGCCGCTGCAGGCCGGACGCGCCTGGCCCATTTCCCTGGTCTTTACTTTTGCCTCGAGGGGCATCTGTGCTAGCTAAGCTGCGCTGGCACAACCAGAACCGTCACGCGCGTGTCGCAGTCTCTGTGGCGGCCCCGTGTGCTTCTGAAGCTCCGCCACCTCTCCAGCAGTGCCACGTTTTCACTCTCTCTGGAAAGACAAGGGGGAAATACTTCCACTGTTTGGAAGGTGACATGTCTCCAGGCGCTTTCCCACGGGGAGTTCCTCCTTGCAGGGCAGGGCTTGCCTCGATCTGGGTTGGGGAAAGTCAGGTGTTTCCTTTCCCCAGGGGAGGGCCTGGACCCTTCCTCGCCAGCTGCGCCTCTGGGGCCCGGGCCAGGGCTCAGCAATGTGAGGCTGGTGTCCTAAGGCGGCCCTGGTGGGCATGTCTGCCCCCTGACCACAGCCCGGCACTCAGACCGTGGCCCGGCCTTGCAGTGCTGGGTGGAGGCGTGGTGGGCACTGCGCAGCCTGTACTGAGGTGCAGCTGCTGGCATCCTCTCCATCCTTGCAAGGTTGCTGGACCCCAGAATTACCCAGACACAGAGCCAGGCCCCCGCCTAAGGTCCACCTTAAGGCAGGGCCCCTTGCTCCCTCGACTGTCACTTAATATGCCTGGGGAGGGGGGGCGGGAGAGCANGCGGTGCTGGGTGGAGGCGTGGTGGGCACTGCGCAGCCTGCACTGAGGTGCAGCTGCTGGCATCCTCTCCATCCTTGCAAGGTTGCTGGACCCCAGAATTACCCAGACACAGAGCCGGGCCCCCGCCTAAGGTCCACCTTAAGGCAGGGCCCCTTGCTCCCTCGACTGTCACTTAATATGCCTGGGGGGGCGGCGGGAGAGCATGGGTGGTGAGACACCTGAGGCTCAGCAGGGCCTGGGCGGGGTGCCAGGGATAGGCCTTGGCCCTCTCACCGCCTGAGTCAGGGAGAGGCCTCGGCCCCCAGCAACGAACTAGCACTTGTCACGCGGTGCTTGCCTTTGTCCCAGGAGCTCCAGGCTATTTCGGAGTCTGGCCCCACCTGGCACCTGTCCTGAGGTTTACTCCTTGGCTGAACAGAGGAGCACATGGAGGAGCCAGGGCTTGTGCCTTGAGCAGCCAGGTGCTGCGGGGGGCCTGAGTCCTGGAGAGGAGGGAGGGGCGGGGTGAGAGGCTGGCGAGACCAGGCTGAGGGGGCGCTGGGGCTGGAGGGGGCTCCTCGAGGTTCCATGGCTGGCCAGAGGGGCCTCTGGCAGTTGAGATGGCCCAGAGAGCCCAGGAGGCTCTGGAAGGTTGCGATGAGCCAGGCCAATAAAGAGGAAAACACAACTTTTGGATCTTCCTTACTTTGTCCACTCATTACTCTCTATGGCTTAAAAATGCCTTTTGACAACGGTCCCATCTCTGAACTCAGGGTCGAGAGGGTCCAGAGGCAGCTGGATGGAGGGGACTGAGAGCCACTCTCCGGAGTATGCCATCTGCAGCAGTGGGGCCACGGCTTTAGGCCTGCATCCTTCCCTGCTGCCCCTGTGTGTGTGGACTGAGCTCGGGGGTCAGGACCCCCACCCCCACCTCTCCTCAGGGAGACACCCCCAGCTCTGCAGAGTGAAACGGTCTTCTCGGGTTCCTGGTAACTTCATCAGGGCCTCCTCATGTTGCTGCAGCTACAGATAATATCTCCCTGTGGGTAACTCTTCCCTGGCAGAGCCTCCGAGACCGGCCCGAGCTCAGCAGAGGGACCTGGGGGGAGGGTCTGTTGGGCAGAACGAGCGGTGGGCTGCTGGGGCAGTGCTGATGGGCACTGCCACCCGCCCCTGGACCCGCAGAAAGAGGACGGGGCAGGGGCGGGGCGGGGGCGGGGAGGCCCGAGCTCCTGGAGCTGGGGGGGTTGTGCTGACCCCCGCTCGACGGAGGCCCACCCTCCCGGTCCTCCTTAGCCAGGCAGCCCTCTGGGCGGGGCACGTCGCAGGCCCATCTGTGCGGCACCGGGGAGGCACTCGGCCTGAAGCCCTAGCGTTGCGCAGCACGTAGCTCCCAGCCTGCTGCCCGGCGCCCCTTGCCAGGTCGGCGGCGCAGACCATGGCCCAGAGTGCCACAGAGGCTGGCGGCCTCACCTGGGGGTGGGACGGGGACGCGGACGAAGACTGGGAGGGCGCCGCACTGACCCTGCTGGCCCTGGCTGTGGGGGCCGCCACGGCGCTGGCTCTGCACTGGTTTGGCTCCGCGCAGGACCAGGAAGCGCCGGGACCAGCCCTCCGGCCTTCACAGCTGGGAGCAGCTGGGCCAGCCCTACCCCCAAAGCACAAGGTCAGTGGCGCTGTTGAGGGTCACGGCTCAGGGCAGGGAAAGCCAGGCCCTCCAGGACGTGGCCAGGGGAGTCCAGCTGCAGTGGGCACCCAGGATCAGGAGCCCTTGGGCGGCGGAAGTCTGGCTGCCGCAGCCTCCCCTCCCCTTAAGACGCCAGCAGGGGAGGGGGCCGGTGGAGGGGCCTTGGGACCCCCTGAAACCCTCCGACGTAAGGGGAAGGAGGCTTGCAGGTCAGGCTCTGCTCTCCCGGGTGGGAGCAGAACTGAAGGGTCACCTGCACCCCTCCTGGTACACTTCACCCCTCGGGATCCTGGCAGAGAAGTGGAGGTGCGGGGGGAGGCAGGGGGTGTCCGAGGCAAGGCCCCTGTGCACAGGGCAGGACGGGACAGTCGCCCCTGGCAACAAGGGCGGGGGTCACCTGCCTCGAGGGGGCAGAGCCCCGGCACCCGGTGGGGGCAGGTGGACTCGGGACGGAGTGGCTATCGCCGGCCAAAGCTGGACGCCCTGTCTCTTGGCTCTGTGGTGAGCGTGTGGGATGCTGTGGGTGCAGCTAGCAGCCTGCCCGCACTCTCCCGGGGGCTCCTGTTCCCCCAGGAGCCGCCCCCATTGTGCAGCCTGCAGACTAGGCCCTTGATGGGGGTCTCAGAGAGGGGGCTCGGGGAGAGCGGCCCCCAAGCTGCCCGAGGCCTAGCTCTGGACTCGGCAGCCACAGCCAGTGAGAAAAAGGAGGCTGTGACCCTGGCCCCCAGAGAGTCTCAGGGGTCCCCAGCCGCCATGGAAGGCTGGCCCTGGGTGAGAAGGGAGGCCCCCGGGAGCTTCAGCCAGGCCCCGGGCCCTGTGAGCCGATCCCCAGAGGGGCCACAGGGGGGATGCCCTCTCTTGTCCCTAGTGCAGAGGACCGCAGAGGCCTGCACTGTGGGACGGGCTGGGGCTAATGGCTCTGGAGATCACACTTTCTTCAGTTCAGGGCCTGGAGGGACAAAGGAGCAAGGGGCCCACGGCATGCGAGAAGGGAGAGGGTCCCTGCAAGGCCAGGCGGCCTGTGGTTCTGCAGACATTTGCAGCTACATCACCTCCTCTAGCTCCTCGGCCACGACCCCGCCGC
>SJYW01004825.1:696862-731904 GCA_006410735.1 Raphicerus campestris
GCACACGCCCGCCCCAGTCTTGTACCTGGAGCCCCGATTCCTCTGATCTCCTTTCCTTCAGACTCTTTGCCCCTCGGAGTGAGCCAGAGTCCTGCTGCGGGGTCCTCCTCCCCAGCGCCGACCCCTGCCCCCCCGACAGGGGCCCCTCCTCCAGCACCATCTGCTGCCCCCGCCGCAGCTGCAGCCCCCGCGGCTGCTAGTGGATCAAGGCTTGCATCTCGGGAGCCCAGTGTGGTTCTCTGCAAGGACCATCAGCAGGGGCAGCTCTCAACCAGCTGGGCAAACCTTATTTCGATGGTTCTCAGGAGTCACCCCTTTCCCAGGCCAGAGAGGACCCAAGGGAGAGCCCCGAGGGCCACTCTGGAGGGTCCCAGCCATCCAGGCGCGGCCTCACCCTCTGAGAACAGAGAGTTGGCTGCTCCCCCAGAGGAGGACAGGCATGGCACAGAGGGGCTGGCCACAAGGGCGGGTCCAGGGGCCCTGGAGGAGGCTGGAGCCCAGCCACAGCAGAGTCACGCTGAGACCGAGGGAGCTGCCGCTGCAGGCACCCCCTCAGGCCCGAGAGGGGACAGAACCGAGGAGAAATATCCAGACTCGCTGCTGAGGGGAGCTGCAGAGCCCACGGCCCCCTTGCCGCCCCCAGAGCAGACCCAGCCTGGCTCTTCACCCTCTCCGGCTACAAGGCGGGACCCCCAGCCAGTCCCGCGGCCCCGGAAACGCAGCTTGTGTGAAACGTCCCAGAGCCCCAAGCAGGAGGCCAGCCCGGCGGCCCCAGGGCAGCACCAAGGACAGGCGTCCGAGGCAGGGCCTCGCCCTGCAGGCCACAGGCAGGGCCTCGTGGAGAAGCAGGAGGAGGCTCGGAAACTCACGGTGTTTCTGCAGAGGCCTGGAGGCTGGGGGATGGCGGAGGGGCCCCGAAAGTCCAGGGCCCCCCTGGTGGCTCTGCCACGATGGCTGGACTTGGGCAGTTGCCTGCAGGCACTGGCCTTTGCCCAGCAGCATGGGGACCCAGGCTTGGCCCAGGAAACCTATGCCTGGATGAGCGACAATCTGCTTCACGTGCTGAGAGACCCAAGCCTCTACCGGCAGCTGAGTGGGGCTGACCGGGAGCGCATCGTGAGCCTGCGCACCGGCCGGGGCCCGGCGGTGCTGGGGGCCCTAGTGCTGCCCGGCCTCTACGGGGCGAGCCGCCCTGGGCTCACGCGGGACTCCCCTGCGGCGGAGGCCCTTGCCGTGGGGCCCGCGGCCCCGCCTCCGCCCGCACACCTGCACGTGTTCCACCCCGGAGAGAACGCCTGGAGGCCCCTGACCGCGGTGCCCCGGGAGGCCCCGCTGCGCGGCTGCGGCCTCTGCACTCTGCACAACTACCTGTTCCTGGCGGGGGGCATCCGCGGCTCTGGCGCCGGGGCCGTCTGCTCCAACGAGGTGTTCTGCTACAACCCTCTGACGGACGTCTGGAGCCAGGTGCGGCCCATGCAGCAGGCTCGCGCCCAGCTCAAGCTAGTGGCGCTGGACGGGCTGCTCTACGCCATCGGGGGCGAGTGTCTGTACAGCATGGAGTGCTACGACCCGCGCGCGGACGCCTGGACCCCCCGCGCGCCCCTCCCTGCTGGCGCCTTCCCCGTGGCCCACGAGGCTGTGGCCTGTCAGGGGGACATCTACGTCACTGGGGGCCATCTCTTCCACCGGCTGCTCAGGTACCGTCCCACGAAGGATGCATGGGATGAGTGCCCCTACAGCGCCAGCCACCGGCGGTCCGGCGACATGGTGGCTCTGGGGGGCTTCCTGTACCGCTTCGACCTTCTGCGGGGCGTGGGCGCCGCGGTGATGCGCTACAACCCCGTGACGAGCTCCTGGAGCCGGGCCGCCGCCTTGCCCCTGCCCGCCCCCGCCCCGCTGCGCTGCGCGGCGCTGGGCAACNGCCACGATGGCTGGACTTGGGCAGTTGCCTGCAGGCACTGGCCTTTGCCCAGCAGCATGGGGACCCAGGCTTGGCCCAGGAAACCTATGCCTGGATGAGCGACAATCTGCTTCACGTGCTGAGAGACCCAAGCCTCTACCGGCAGCTGAGTGGGGCTGACCGGGAGCGCATCGTGAGCCTGCGCACCGGCCGGGGCCCGGCGGTGCTGGGGGCCCTAGTGCTGCCCGGCCTCTACGGGGCGAGCCGCCCTGGGCTCACGCGGGACTCCCCTGCGGCGGAGGCCCTTGCCGTGGGGCCCGCGGCCCCGCCTCCGCCCGCACACCTGCACGTGTTCCACCCCGGAGAGAATGCCTGGAGGCCCCTGACCGCGGTGCCCCGGGAGGCCCCGCTGCGCGGCTGCGGCCTCTGCACTCTGCACAACTACCTGTTCCTGGCGGGGGGCATCCGCGGCTCTGGCGCCGGGGCCGTCTGCTCCAACGAGGTGTTCTGCTACAACCCTCTGACGGACGTCTGGAGCCAGGTGCGGCCCATGCAGCAGGCGCGCGCCCAGCTCAAGCTAGTGGCGCTGGACGGGCTGCTCTACGCCATCGGGGGCGAGTGTCTGTACAGCATGGAGTGCTACGACCCGCGCGCGGACGCCTGGACACCCCGCGCGCCCCTCCCTGCTGGCGCCTTCCCCGTGGCCCACGAGGCTGTGGCCTGTCAGGGGGACATCTACGTCACTGGGGGCCATCTCTTCCACCGGCTGCTCAGGTACCGTCCCACGAAGGATGCATGGGATGAGTGCCCCTACAGCGCCAGCCACCGGCGGTCCGGCGACATGGTGGCTCTGGGGGGCTTCCTGTACCGCTTCGACCTTCTGCGGGGCGTGGGCGCCGCGGTGATGCGCTACAACCCCGTGACGAGCTCCTGGAGCCGGGCCGCCGCCTTGCCCCTGCCCGCCCCCGCCCCGCTGCGCTGCGCGGCGCTGGGCAACACCATCTACTGCCTCAACCACCAAGTCACAGCCACCTTCACGGTGTCCGAGGGGACCGCCCAGTTTCAGGCCAAGGAGCTGCAGCCTTTCCCCCTGGGGACCAAGGGGGTCCTCTGCCCATTCCCCCTGACTCTGCCTGCCAGGGGCCCACTGCAGACTGCCCTCTGACTGGCTGCTCTCCCGGGAGAGCCTGGGGCAGCAGGCGCCCTGGGAGGAGGCTGTGGTGCAGGACGCTCTGCTGCTGTTCCTGGGACGACTTTCCTTTTCTGTTCTAATGAGCCTCCTGACTCCCCCTTCCTCTGTGTCTGCTCCCCCTCAGAGCCCCGGCCCTCAGAGCCCCGGTCCCCAGCGCCTGGGAGCTGGTTGCTGGCATCTTGCCTCCCACGGGACCCAAGCTGCTTCCTGTTTAATCCTTCCCTGGCTGCTCAGGGCCTCAGCCCGCTCACCCACCCAGCCCATCCGTCCCCCAGGCAGAGCCCCTCTCACAGTAACACCCCACTGCCTGACCTGACCCGGGGGCTCCAGGCCAGGCAAGGAGGACTCAAGGGGGTGAGAAGGGAGACCAGAGGAGTCCCCAGGAAAGCACCCTTGTCTCTGGGATTTTCTACCTGGCCTGAGGACTCCGGAGTCTGGCTGGTTCTATCTTGGAACAGCTCTGAAGCCCTCTTTTGTCTAATTGGCCTCAGGGCTGAGAATCCTTGTCTGTGAGTGTCCTGCGGGTGTAGCCCCTGCCTAGACCCTTGTCCAGGCCGGCCAGGCCCACTCGGCTCATCGCCCTCTGCAGCTTGGTGCCGTCTCTCCCTCCGGTTCAGCCCCTGCAGGAGCCTGCCCCCTCTCCGCCAGCCCCTCATTCGCCGTGTGGATTGGATGAGACATCTATCACGGCTTTTCTTGTCTGAAACGGGGTCGTGGGAACCGAAGGGCACACCCGAGTGCCCAGCACAGCGCCTCAGACATGCAGCCGAGTAACGGCGTTCTCCCCGTCCAGTCTGGAACTCACTGTGGGAAGGCAAATAAACCCGCCTGAATGCTGCCCGCGTCCCGCCTGTCTGGCTCCTTTCCTGGCCTCTTACTCTCAGCTCAGCACCACTGGCACGGAGCTCTTCTGCTCATCAGAGCATCCGCGCCTTGCCTGTCTTGTGCTGCGCACAGGGCCTGAATGCAGCTGGGTGAGACAGACAGGATCCCGAGGTGCTTGAAAATAAGTTTATTGGGAAAGAAGCTCTGTGCCGGGCCATGCGTTGGGGCTGCTGCGGCTCCGCCCGGGGCCTACTGTGTGCGCTTGGCCTCACTGAGCAGCTCCTGCCACTTCTTCTCCATCTCCTCCTTGCAGTTGAGGAAGGCGTCCTCTAGCCGCCGCATGGACTCCGCCAGCGTGGGGTTGGTGCGCATCACCACCATGTCGTAGGCCATCCATGTGGCCTGCACTGCAAGAGCCAGACAGGCCCTGGTCAGCCCACATGGGTGGCTGCAGCGCTGGGCCCTCGGCGAGGGCTGGCGCCTCTGCTCACGCCTGGCATCCTGGGGCAGGACACGCTGAGCCACCCAATTAGTCTATGGAGAGAAAGTGGGTCGGCCATGTGTCAGAGGGCTCATAACAACCCCTATTAGATCTCCTCTCTACACAGAGCAGGAACGAATCTGCCCTAACCTCACCAAGTCTTAACTTGGGAATACACCGGCCCACAGCACTACAGGGCTGGATGGCAGTGTGGCGTGAAACATCAGGAAAGGTTAAATACAGGTCCTTACCCATCTGCAGTTCACAGCCCATGGCTGCAGGGTGACTCCCAGGAAGTGCCCCTCCACCCAAGCTTGCATGCTCAGGCAGGGCTGCCACTCCCGCTCCTGCGGCCTGAGCCTCGGGCTCTTTCGTGCTCCCGGGCCTGGGGCGCCTGCCCGCCTCCGCCAGGGCGCCCCTCTGCCGTCGCTGAGGCCAGCCTGGGGCTCCTCCTTTCGTGAAGGTTTGCATGTTCACGCCAGGTGTCCTTTGGTGCTCACCACTGGACTGACCAACTTTCTTTCCCTCTGAGAGCAACCTGAGGGCAGTGCCCGTGGCCTGCAGGTGAGCCTGCGCTTCCGGTACGAATCCAGGGCTGTGTGCAGAAACCCCACCTCACCCCTTCCCTCTGAGCACAGCCCTCCACTCGTGTGGTTCTCCCCTTCAGACCTAAGAATAAGAGGTTATCTCTGTGCAGCAGACACAGCCCCTTAGGACTCCTCCTGGCTGGGCTGAAAATGCTGGATGCTTTGGGAAACTATATCCTTCAGGAAGGTAACCAAAGGAGAGACGGGCAGGGAACTCCCTGGCAGTTCGGAGGTTGGGATTCTGTACTCTCACTGCCGAGGGTGCAAGTCCAACCCCTGGTCAGGGGACTACGACCCTGCAAGCTGTATGGTGCTGCCAAAAGGAAAAATAGGCAGAGGCTGAATGGCAGTGCACCTGCATGTCCACACACAGTGCTGCTGAGCAGCGTGGCCGACGTGAAGCGTCACCGAGAGCGGCGGCTGTGTGGCCAGGGACAGTCAGAGAAGACGCGTGCCGCGCACCTCAGCAGCCAGGGCGTGTGACCATCTGCCCCACAGGGCCCTCCAGCTTCTGTAGCAAGAGTCACTGGGGACCCGGTTACACATAGACAGCTGGGCCCTCTCAAAGCTCGAAGAGGCTCTTACGTAGTGGGCTGGGAGTGGCGCCCGGCAACCTGCACCCTAACAAGGATCCTGGGTAACTCTGTGCAGGAAGCTCGCAGACCATCGTGTCAGCCACCTGACAGCAGGTGGGGCATGGGCCTGAGGCCAAGGCTCTCTCCTCACTGGCCGTGTGACCTGGAGTCAGAGGTTTAAACTGCTGACCTCGTCTCCTCACATGTCAAGGCCGGACAACGTCCGGATCTCACGGCTTGCTGTGAAGATTAAATGGAGGATGTACGTAAACTGCCTCGCACATATTAAGTGCTCAAGAAAGGAGAAACTCCTACTATAAAATAAATAACTGAGGTATTCAGGACAGAGAACTAGGGTGGGTAAGACAAAACAAAACCAAAGCAATAGCTCACAGAAGAGAGTCTCATACAGACCCACGGAGCAGCTGAGATTGTAGCCTGTTTCCTGAGGCCTTGGGAGGAGAACATGCTCAGTTAGCGGCGGGGCTTCCTTGGTGGTGCAGTGGGTGAGGGCCCGCCTGCCAGTGCAAGGCTCGAGCCTGCTCTGGGGAGATGCCGCGTGTCTTGGGACAGCTAAGTTTGGGCCCCGCAGCCACTGACTCCGCACTCCAGAGCCTGCGCGCTGTGACTCCAGAGCCTGCGCGCTGCCGATCTGAAGCCTGCGCACTCGGCCTGTGCTCTGCAACGAGACGAGCCGCCACGGTGGAGTCTGCTCACTGCAACCAGAGCAGCCCCTGGTTGCCACGAGAGAGCCGAAGCAGAGCAGTGAGACCCAGTACAGCCAAATATACATAAATGAAAACGCTTTAAAAATAGAATGCTGAGAGTTATTTTTTAAAAAAAGATTCAGTGAGCATAAAATAAAAGCAAACGCATTGTTTATGACACTTTTATCCTAAGAAAGAATTTTCCTATAGGCATATTTCATGAGAGGTATGTAATATAGTTGAAAATGTCCTTGACAACATCCCTACTTTAAATACAAAGAGGGCCTTTCCCAGTGGTCCAGAGGCTAAGACTCCACGCTCCCAATGTAGGCAGCCCAGGTTCAATCCCTGATCAAGGAACTAGATCCCACACGCCGTGCCGAAACTAAAGATCCTGCATGCCGAAACTAAGAGCCAGCATAGCCAAACAAATAAATTAAAATTAATGCAAAGATATTCTCCTGTGTCCACAATTGTAATCACTGGTAAAAGAAAGCCGGTGGCACAGTGCCAAAGCACACTTCAGAAAAGGCAAGTCAGTGAGACACTAGAACGCCGTATCAAGTGCATAGCTCTCTGTAATTTGATCCAAGGGAACAACAGTATAGATAGGAAAGACTCACAGTTATCCTTCAGAAATATGTGTCTCCTGAGTTTTTCATTCATTCAGTATTTATTGAGCGCTTGCCCTGTGTTGCATTTTACTAAGGCAGCCCTGAGGACACAGCAGTCTATAAGGACGGATGCATCCCTGCCCTCCGGGGCATCTATACTAGCTGCAGTGGGAGGAGACAGATAATACACATACAAGACAGTTACACATTGTGAAAGAACTATGAAGGAAACAAGCAGCATGTACTGTGACAGAGAAATGAGGTAGGAAAGCCTTATTTTAGACCCGGTAGTGAGGGCAGGCCCTCTCAGAGGGCTGTTGGTAAGGCAAGCAGAGTAGCGAGGCCAAGGTCCTGTCTCTGCTTCCACTCAGTTCAGTCGCTCAGTTGTGTGCGACTCTTTGCGACTGCATGGACTATAGCACAGCGGGCATCCCTGTCCATCACCAGCTCCCAGATCCTGGTCAAACTCACGTCCATGGAGTCAGTGATGCCATCCAACCATCTCATCCTCCGTCATCCCCTTCTCCTCCTGCCTTCAATCTTTCCCAGAATCAGGGTCTTTTTCAATGAGTCAGTTCTTCACATCAGGTGGCCAAAGTACTGGAACTTCAGTCTCAGCATCAATCCTTCCATTGAATATTCAGGACTGATTTTTTTTTTTTTTTTTTTAGGATTAACTGGTTGGATCTCCTTGCAGTCCAAGGGACCCTCAAGAGTCTCTCCAACACCACAGTTCAAAAGCATCAATTCTTCAATGGTCAGTTTTCTTTGTGGTCTGACTCTCACATCCATACATGAACACTGGAAAAACCATAGCTTTGACTAGATGGACCTTTGTTGGCAAAGTAATGTCTCTGCTTTTTGACATGCTGTCTAGGGTGGTCATAGATTTTCTTCGAGGTAGCAAGCGCCTTTTAATTCCACGGCTGCAGTCACCATCTGCAGTGATTTTGGAGCCAAAAAAAGTCTGTTTTCATTGTTTCCCCAGCTATTGCCATGAAGTGATGGGACCGGATGCCATGATTTTAGTGTTTTGAATGCTGAGTTTTAAGCCAGTTTTTTCACTCTCCTCTTTCACTTTCATCAAGAGGCTCCTCAGTTCTTCTTCATTTTCTGCCATAAGGGTGGTGTTATCTGCATATCTGAGGGTATTGATATTTCTCCCAGCAGGCTTGATTCCACATTGTGCTTCATCCACCCTGGCATTTTGCACGATGTACTCTGCACAGAAGTTAATTAAGCAGGGTGACAATATGCAGCCTTGTCCTACTCCTTTCCCAATTTGGAGCCAGTCTGTTGTTCCATGTCCAGTTCTAACTGTTGCTTCTTGACCTGCATACAGATTTCTCAGGAGGCAGGTCAGGTGGTCTGGTTTGCTTTGATCCACACAGTCAAAGGCTTTGGCGTAGTCAATAAAGCAGAAGTAGACGTTTTTAATTCTCTTGCTCTTTGTATGATCCAACATTGTTGGCAATTTGATCTCTGGTTCCTCTGCCTTTTCTAAATCCAGCTTGAACAGCTGGAGGTTCTCAGTGCATGTACTGCTAAAGCCTAGCTTGGGAGAATTTTGAACATTACTCTGCTAGCGTGTGACATGAGTGCAATTGTGTGGTGGTCTGAACATTCTTTGGCATTGCCTTTCTTTGGGATTGGAATGAAATATGACCTTTTCCAGTCCTGTGGTCACTGCTGAGTTTTCCAAATTTGCTGGCATATTGAGTGCAGCACTTTAATAGCATCATCTTTTAAAATCTGAAATAGCTCAACTGGAATTTCATCACCTCCACTGGCTTTGTTTGTAGTGATGCTTCCTAAAGCCCACTTGACTTCTCATTCCAGGATGTCTGGCTCTAGGTGAGTGTGAGTGATCACACCATTGTGGTTATCTGGGTCATGAAGTTCTTTTTTGCACAGTTCTTCTGTGTATTCTTGCCACCTCTTCTTACTACCTTCTGCTTCTGTTAGGTCCCTACCATTTCTGCCCTTTATTGTGCCCATGTTTGCATGAAGTGTTCCCTTGGCGTCTCTAATTTTCTTGAAGAGATCTGCAGTCTCGGCCTGTCTCTGAAAGGCTAGTCAGGGCTCAGCCATGCACTCTGACCACCCAGTACATAGGCTCAGGTCCTCACACAGAAAATTTTTTAAATGGTCAAGATGTGCACCTAGAAACAGGGTTCAGTAAAGGATGAAGATAAAGTATTCCAAAATCTGTGTAGGAGAGAGGGGGACTAATGAGGGAGGCAGTAAGCAGATTTATTTTAACAGTCCAAGAGGTAGGAGCAGAGAACAGGAATGAGGAGGCCAGTCAAGTTAGGCAGTAAAGGGATGAAGATAAGCCCACAGGCTAATTCACATCACAGGCAAAATAAAAGACTCAACATTTTAAAGTGAATGGTGAAGGTCTACCTTCTCAAATCTCAGGTCCCAGATGACTTTTCAGATGAATTCTACTGAACTTTGAAGAATAGTTAATTCTTATCTGATATAAGTAATTTCAGAAATTAGGAAAAGAGAGAAGACTGGTAGGCTGACTGTATGACTTTTTAAGAAAAGCATTTGATAGGTTCATTTCAGTTACACTGTCAAAAACCTGAGAATAGAGATAAACAAAAATAAAAACATAATTTTCCCTAAGCTGGTTTAGTTTAAAAGAAAAGATTATACTAAACAAAATTATAGGTCTGTCTCACATGAAACTAAACACAGAATCCTAAATATAACTTAATCGAGTTTAACAATATGTGAAAATGTTATTATCAAGTAGAATTTGTAAAAGAAACTCAAGTTGAGTATCAGAAAATCAATCAGCTTAATTAGACAGAGTAATAAAAAGTAATAAA
Source organism: Raphicerus campestris (assembly GCA_006410735.1). Taxonomy (NCBI): domain Eukaryota; kingdom Metazoa; phylum Chordata; class Mammalia; order Artiodactyla; family Bovidae; genus Raphicerus; species Raphicerus campestris. The sequence continues at coordinate 706,584 of SJYW01004825.1, forward strand.
AGATTGCAGCCATGAAATTAAAAGAGGCTTACTCCTTGGAAGGAAAGTTATGACCAACCTAGACAGCGTATTAAAAAGTAGAGACATTGTCAACAAAGGTCCATCTACTCAAGGCTATGGTTTTTCCAGTGGTCATGTATGGATGTGAGAGTTGGACTATAAAGAAAGCTGAGCTCTGAGGAATTGATGCTTTTGAACTGTGGTGTTGGAGAGACTCTTGAGGGTCCCTTGGACTGCAAGGAGATCAAACCAGTCAATCCTAAAAAAAAAAAAAATCAGTCCTGAATATTCATTGGAAGGACTGATGCTGAGGCTGAAGCTCCAATACTTTGACCACCTGATGTGAAGAGTTGACTCATTTGAAAAGACCCTGATGCTGGGAAAGACAGAGCAGGAGGAGAAGGGGACAGAGGATGAGGTGGTTGGATAGCATCACCAACTCAATGGACATGAATTTGGGTAAACTCCGGGAGTTGGTGATGGACAGGGAGGCCTGGTGTGCTGCAGTCCATGTGGTTGCAAAGAGTCAGACACTACTGAGCGACTGAACTGAACTTAATAAAAGGAGGAAATCATAGTAATATCTCAGTTCATACAAAAAAGTAGTTAGCAAAATTTAATACCTATTACCTATCTGTGATTTTAGAAAATAAAAACTCTAACAGATTAGGAACAGAAGGAGACATCTTCACCTAGTAAAGGTAATATATCAGAAACTTACAGCAAATGTTGTACTTAATGGGGAAACTGTGGATAAATTCCTTTGGTAATCAAACAAGGCCTCTAATAATATTGCTGGTATTGAAGATGCTGGTAAATGGAGTTTAAGAATTTAAAAGAAATAAGAGGTGCAAGATAAGAGATAAAACTATCAGTATTTGTAAATTATATAAGTGTATATGAAAGAATAAGGTCCAACTGTCAAGTCAGTTTTAAAAAGACAACTGTTAAAAGGGGAAATATGCCCTATTTGATTTCAAGATATCCTATAAAGCCCTATTCAGCTTAATCAATTAATTAATTTAGCTGTGCTGTGCAGCTTGTGGGATCTTAGCTCCCTGATGAGGGATTGAACCCACACGGTCGGCAGTGAATGTGCAGAGTCTTAACCGATGGACCTCCAGGGAATTCCCTAAAGCATAATTTTTTTAAAATAGCGTGGTACAGACAATAGACCAATGGAAGAAAATAAATTCAGGGATAGACCTCAGTGTATATGGAATTTAGTATATGATGAAAGTAACACCAAAAATCAGTGAACAAGACAAGTATATGCCCTATGAATTAAAGACAAATATGAAAGATAGAATAACACTTATGGATAGAAATTTAGCAGACTCTCTGTGACCTACAGACTTCTTAGGAGTCAGAGACCATCAGGTGAAACATTGTGAATTAGATTTTTAACAGTTTAAATACATTTCTTTACGTGGCTGCGCTGCATCGTAGCTGTGGCACTTGGGGTCTTTGCTGGGTCACAGGCGCTTTCCCTGTGGCACACGGGCTCCAGAGCCTGCGGGCCTCAGCAGTTGTGGCACGTGGGTGCTCTGCGACTCATGGGCTTAGTTGCTCTGTGGCATATGTGATCTTAATTCCCTGACCAGGGATCAAACCTGCATCCCTGCACTGGAAGGCGGATTCCTAACCACTAGATCACCTGGGAAGTCCTGGTGAATTTGTTTCTATCGAAATATTTTTTTCAACTAAGGACAACATGGACAAATTTTTTATACAAATGACAGAATTGTACAATCCTAGAACTGATAAATGAATTAATGTCTAGACTATACAAGAAGTTACTTCAAATCCATAAAAGAAATCCAGTAACAACAACAAGAAAACCCGGAAAATAACAAGTGTCGCTGAGGATGTGGATAAACTAGAAACTTGTGCCTTGCTGGTGGGAGTGTCAGATGAGGCACCACTGTGTAAAACAGTTTGAGATTCTTCAGAAAGCTAAACATAGAATTACCATGCCTAGCAACTCCACTCCCAGATAGCATCCCAACAATGGAGAATGCGCTCTCACACAAACACTGCGCAGAAGTGCTCATGGGGCACCATTCACAGTAGTTCAGCGCGTGCTCTGTCACGTCCCACTCTCTGCGGCCCCATGGACTGTAGCCCGCCAGGCTCCACGCAGGCAAGAATCCTGCAGTGGCTCCCACGCCCTCCCCCAGGGGACCTCCCTGACCCGGGGCCTGAACCCAAGTCTCTCCTCTCTTCTGCACGGGCGCTGCTAAGCTGCTTCAGTCGTGTCCGACTCTGTGCGACCCCACAGACAGCAGCCCACCAGGCTCCCCCGTCCCTGGGATTCTCCAGGCAAGAACCTGGAGTGGGCTGCCGTTTCCTTCTCCAATGCATGAAAGTGAAACGTGAAACTGAAGTTGCTCAGTCGTGTCCAACTCTTTGTGACCCCATGGATGGCAGCCCACCAGGCTCCTCCATCCATGGGATTTTCCAGGCAAGAGTACTGGAGTGGGGTGCCATTGCCTTCTCCGCCTGCTGCTGCCCAAAAGCCAGTAAATAGGGCAAGTTGGTGGGAATGAAAGCTTGCTTTATTCTGGATGCCAGCATCCAGGGAGGAGGGAGGACAGACATCTGTCCAAAGGCCAACGCCTCCTGACTGACAGTCAGTGGGCAAGAGCTGTTATTGACATAGAGAGCTATCTGCACACACAAAAAATACAGTCAGTGCCGACAGTCGTCTTGAAATTGGGCATCAGGGATCTGACTAGCACCATCTTGGTTGTTTTAGGCATAGTTAATCTTCAGTTTCAGGATCCATTTGTCTCCATTTTTTGAGGCAAATTATTGGAATTGAGGCAGCTTATGTCATGGCTATAGTCTGGCCATCGTGTAGTTAAGTTCTTCCACCTGGTGGGGCTTTCAGTAACTGTAAGGCAGCTCACAGGATACGGCTCAGAATATTATCTCGAGCTCACGAAAGTGAAAGTTGCTCACTCATGTCTGATTCTTTCCAACTTCATGGGCTCTAGACTGGCAGGTTCTTTTGTCCATGGAATTCTCCAGGCCAGAATGGTGGGCAACTGTTCCCTTCTCCAGGGGATCTTCCCCTGGAGGGGGAAGGGATCGAACCCAAGTCTCCTGCATTGCAGGCGGATTCTTTCCTGCTGGAGCCACCAAGGAAGTCTGTGAGGAGGAACTGAAGTCTTTGACTGTGAGTATGTTATTATTATTTGGTCCCCTTTGACTGTTTTCCTTTGTTTCTGCATGTTCTCACCCCTCTGGTTATACTTATTCTTTGGCTAATGTTTTTCCATAGACAAAAAGCAGGCTGAGGACATGCAGGGGGCTATAGGGTCCTGTTCTGTTTCAGAACTAGATGGAGCTTGTGGGGGCACAAAATTATGAATGTATTATATACCACTGAATGTGTGTGTGTGCATGTGGTCATGTCTGACTCTTTTCAACCCTGTGGACTGCAGCCCCCTAGGCTCCTCTAACCATGGGATTCTCCAGGCAAGAATACTTGGGTGGGTTTCCATTTCCTCCTCCAAGGGATCTTCCTGTACACTGTTATTTATTGCACTTAGTAAGATGTCCTCCAGATTCATCATCCATGTTTTCACAAATGGCAGGCTTTCTTTCTGTTTAAGGTTGAAGACTATTCCACTGGTGTGTAAATGTGCCACATTTCCTTTACTTATCCATCTGTCAACAGACACCTAGGTAGTTTCCATACTTTGGTTATTTGTGAATAAAGCTGCAATGAACATGAAAATGAAGATATCTCTTTGAGACACTGATTTCATTTCCTTCACTTCCTGGATATATACCCAGAAGAGGAATTGTTGATCATATAGTAGTTCTATTTTTAATATTCTGAGAAACCTCCAAGCTGGTTTTCATAATGGCCATACCAATTTATATTGGTGGTGGTGTTCCATCGCTAAGTCAAGTCTGACCCTTTGCGACCTGTGAGCTGCAGCACACCAGGCTTTCCTGTTCTTCACTATCTTCCAGAGTTTGCTCAAACTCATGTTCTTGTTCATGTTCTCAAACTCTTGCTTAAACTCATGTCAGTGATACCATCCAACCACCTCACATTATACCATTTACACTGGCTCTGTGATTCTATTTTGACAGTGCAGACTATCTCCATCTCTATGTAAATCTGGCACTCCCAAATCAGCATTATCCATAACTGAACTCACTCTTCCCCATCTCCTGTTAAACCTGCTCTGATTTCTGTATTCATAAACTCTGCAGTTTTCTCCTTTGCTCTTCCATTCAGCTAACTCAAGCTCATATTTTAGTCTTAGTTGAGAAGCAATTTACTCTAGGAGGCCTTTCTTGGCTCTTTATATCAAACTAGGTTCCACCTTTGGCTGACTATAGCACCATGTAGATTATTCACCCTTCAGTTCAGTTCGTTTGCTCAGTGGTGTTTGGCTCTTTGTGACTCAGTGAACTGTAGCACACCAGGCTTCCTTGTCCATCACCAACTCCCGAAGCTTGCTCAAACTCATGTCCATCGAGTCGGTAATGCCATAAAACCACCTCATCCTCTGTCGTCCCCTTCTCCTCCTGCCTTCAATCTTTCTCAGCATCAGGGTCTTTTCAAGTGAGTCAGCTCTTCGCATCAGGTGGCCAAAGTACTGGAGTTTCAGCTTCAGCATCAGTCCTTTCAGTGAATAGTCAGGACTGATCTCCTTTGGGATTGACTGGTTTGATCTCCTTGCAGCCCAAGAGACCCTCAAGAGTCTTTTCCAACACCACACTTCAAAAGCATCAATTCTTTGATGCTCAGCTTTCTTTGTGGTCCAACTCTCAGATCCATACATTACTACTGAAAAAACCATAGCTTTGACTAGACAGGCCTTTGTTGGCAAAGTAATGTCTCTGCTTTTTAATATGCTATCTAGGTTGGTCATAGCTTTTCTTCCAAGGAGCAAACATCTTTTAATTTCATGGCTGCAGTCACCATCTTCAGTGATTTTGGAGCCCCCCCCAAAATAAAGTCTGTTCACGTGCACCCCAGTGTTCATGGCAGCACTGTTTACAATAGCCAGGACATGGAAGCAACCTAGATGTCCATCGGTAGATGAATGGATGAGAAAGTTGTGGCACATATACACAATGGAATATTATTCAGCCATTAAAAATGCATTTGAATCAGTTCTAATGAGGTGGATGAAACTGGAGCCTATTATACAGAGTGAAGTTAAGTCAGAAAAAAAAACACCAATACAATATATATATGGAATTTAGAAAGATGGTAATGATGACCCTATATGTGAGACAGCAAAAGAGACACAGATGTAAAGAACAGTTTCTTAAACTCTGTGGGAGAAGGTGAGGGTGGGATGATTTGATAGGGTAGTGTTGAAATATGTATATTATCATATGTGAAGCAGATTGTCGGTCCAGGTTTGATGCAAGAGACAGGGTGCTCAGGGCTGGTACACTGGGATGACCCTAGGGGATGGGATGGGGAGGGAGGTGGGAGGGAGATTCTGGATGGGGAATACATGTGCACCTGTGGCTGATTCATGTTGATGTTTGGCAAAGACCACTATAATATTGTAAAGTAATTAGCCTCCAATTTAAAAAAATAAAATAAAATAAAAATGTTTGGGAAAGAAAACAAAAATGAAAATAAAGTCTCTCACTGTTTCCTTTGCTTCCCCATCTATTTGCCATGAAGTGATGGAACCAGATGCCATGATCTCCTTTTTTTGAATGTTGAGTTTTAAGCCAGCTTTTACTCTCTTCTTTCACTTTCATCAAGAGGCTCTTTAATTCTTTGCTTTCTGCCATAAGGGTTGTGTCATCTGCATACCTGAGGTTATTGATATTTCTCCCTGCTGTCCTGACTCCAGCTTGTACTTCATCCAGCCTAGCATTTTGCATGCTGTATTTTGCATAGAAGTTAAATAAGCAGGGTGACAAGATACAGCCTTGATGTACTCCTTTCCCAATCTGGAACCAGTCTTTAGTTCCACGTCTGGCTCTAACTGTTGCTTCTTGACCTGCATACAGATTTCTCAGGAGGCAGGTGAGGTGGTCTGCTATTCTCATCTCTTGAAGAATGTTCCACAGTTTGTTGTGATCTACACAGTCAAAGGCTTTGGTGTAATTAATAAAGCAGAAGTAGATGTTTTTCTGGAATTCCCTTGCCTTTTCTATGTACCAACAGATGTTAGAAATTTGATCTCTGGTTTCTTTGCCTTTTCTAAATCCTGCTTGAACATCTGCAAGTTCACAGTTCATGTACTATTGAAGCTTGGCTTGGAGAATTTTGAGCATTACTTTCCTAGTGTGTGAGATGAGTGTAATTGTGTGGTAGTTTGAACATTCTTTGGCATTGTCCTTTTTTTCGGACTGGAATGAAAACTGACCTTTTCTAGTCCTGCTGAGTTTTCCAAATTTGCTGGCATATTGAGTGTAGCACTTTCACAGCATCATCTTTCAGGATTTGAAAGAACTCAACTGGAATTCCATCACCTTCACTAGCTTTGTTCGTAGTGATGTTTCCTAAGGCCCATTTGACTTCTCATTCCAGGACGTCTGGCTCTAGGTGAGTGATCACACCATCATGGTTATCTGGGTCATGAAAATCTTTTTTTGTATAGTTCTTCTGTATATTCTTGCCACCTCTTCTTAATATCTTCTGCTTCTGTTTGGTCCATACCATTTCTGTCCTTTATTGAGCCCATCTTTGCATGAAATGTTCCCTTGGTATCTCTAATTTTCTTGAAGAGATCGCTAGTCTTTCCCATTCTATTGTTTTACTGTATTTCTTTGCTTTGATCATTTAGGAAAACTTTTTATCTCTCCTTGGTACTCTTTGGAGCTCTGCATTCAGATGGGTATAGCTTTCCTTTTCTCCTTTGCCTTTCATTTTAACACTTATCAAAATCTGTTGTAACTACTTGCTCAGTTATTTTTCTTCTTTATGTGATCATCTGCTTCTGGAACAGGGAACCTACAATAGCATGGCTGAAGACTGCACTTTGGGGAAAGGGAAGTAATCAGATCTTCTGGGGATTCCTATGAATGGAATGACATAAATTCCTGGGGACCCAAAGCATTGCCACCAGCATAGTGGTTCATCAGTCAGCAGACAGAGGCCCAGTTACCCATGGAGCTCTAGCTCACAGTGGGCTCAGTGGGTTTCTGAACCCATACCATGGTAATTTCTCCAGTTCCAGGATGGCTGATTGAAATGTACATACTCAACAACTGGGAGAATCCCCACAGTTATTCCCTAGCCCACAGAGAGAGGGTTATTTGGCAGGAAAGACCAGGTGGAGGTGACCAGGACGGCCCTGCCTGTAAAAGTAGTAAACTACAAGCCACAGTGCACTCCTGAAGGGGCTGCAGAGGCTGTCACGACAACGAACACCTTGAAAGACACAGGAGGGAGCCCCCCCCACCAGTTTCATGCCACTTGCCTATCTGGCCTGGACAGAAGGCAGATCTTAGAGAGAATGACAGTGGATTTGTGTAAACGCAGTCAGGAGGCGACACCAATTGCAGGTGCTGCTACCGATGTGTTTTTGCTGTTTGAACAAATAAACATATCCCCTGGTACCTCATATGTTATACAACCTGAATGTATACAATATTACACATCAATTATGTCTTAATAAAATTAGAAAAATAAAACTGGAAGGAAAGAAATCTGGAGAAAAATATTGTAAAATCCTTTGAGACATGTTAAAGAATATTTGAATAATTAGAGAGAAATACCACATTTCTACCTGAGGATGAAGTGAAGTGAAGTGAAGGGAAAGTTGCTCAGTCATGTCCAACTCTTTGTGACCCCATGGACTATACAGTCCATGGAATTCTCCAGGCCAGAATACTGGAGTGGGTAGACTTTCCCTTCTCCTGGGGAGCTTCCCAATCCAGGGATTGAAGCCAGGTCTCTTGCATTGCAGGCAGATTCCTTACCAGCTGAGCCACGAGGGAAGCCTGCCTGAGGATATTTAATGTTAAAAACGTCTTATTCAGGACTTCTCTGGTCATTCAGTGGTTACGAGGCCTTCTTCCAATGCAGGAGACACAGGTTCAATCTCTGGTCGGGGAATTAAGGTTCCACATGCTGCAAGGCAACTAAACCCTTGAGCCGCAACTACTGGAGCCTGTGTGCTCTGGAGCCTGTGGGCCACCCAACTAGAGAGCCCTCAGGCCACAGGGAAGAGCCTGTGTGTCACAATGAAAGATCCTGCAGGCCGCAACTACGACCCGACTCAGCCAAATAAGTGTTTTTTTTTTTTAATATATCATTCTTTCCATATTAGTGTACACGTTTAACACAATTCCAAATAAAATATTAAATGAATCGAGTATTCATCTGGAGAATAAACAAGTGAGAAAAGGTGAAAAAAAAAGAAAGAATAATGAAGGGGGACCTTACTGATGAATAATAATAAAACTAGTGTGATAAACCAAAAACCTAACATATTATAAAACAAGTTAGCTATCTCTGCCCTACTATGTGTAAAAAATTTAATGAGTAATAAAGAAATCGCTTCTCAACTAATAGGATAGGATGGGATAGATTTGGGGCAGGGGTGGGAAACCCAGTTAGAATCTCTCCTCCTATCTGAGAAGTCTCACATTCTCAGGGCTCACTCTCATAAGACAAATTTGTAGTGGGAAATTTATCCTAGGTCATGATTTGACTTAAAGAGAACAGAAAGAGAAACTTTAAGCCGTGAAGTCAAGAGGACTCGGCTTTTCAATACTGTTTGAAATATGCGCATATATTTATAGGAATATGCACATTCGCATTTATTCGCTGGCTGGTGCTTTTGATAGTTGATGACTGCTGCTTCGGTGATTTTGCTTGGCCTGTGCGGTCACTGGAAAAATGGGGCAAGAGCCTTTCCATGGGCAACAGAAGCTAAAGACTTATGTGTTGGGCTTCATTTTAAATTTAACCTAAAGGGTACGGTTGTCAGATTCATCCTGCTCTAAAATCATGTTACTTCTTTCAACAATATTTGTCTTAACCTGTCCTAGCGACACTATGACAAAATAGTTCTGTTGCTTACGCTTCAGGTAGAAAAATATTTTAGTGTTCTCAACTATTAGATTTGAATCCATGAGCCCAAGGACAAATTATTTACTTTGAGAAACTACAAAAGGTAAACTTTACAAAACATTTTAATACTATTTAATCTGTGGTTGCTTATATGTTGATAAAAACATAACTATCAGCTGATAGATTGCCAAAGAAAGTTTTTATAAGATTTGATTGCCCCCTAAATTAGACAACTGTGCAGAATATTTATATAAAAATAGGGTCATAAAAAGAGGAAAATATGTGCAACTAAAATGAAGGAAAGAATAACCTAAAGGGAAAATAATGGACCTTATACCAGTTCAAGGAATGTGATGTGGAAAAGCACCAAAGGGAGGGGATGTGGAATCATGCGCAACAAAACCCTCATTCATGCCAACTAGCAAACAGGCTACATTTGTTTCATTTCTGTGAGGAAGAAAGTACAAAAGCCTTCCAAGATGTGCAGCTGCTTGAATTCAATAGCTGAATGTATCAAACAATTTCAGTTTTAGAAAATTTCAAAGACAAATTTTAAAAATCATTGAAGCTAAGTTTTTTCTGTGACTTGTTTCAATATAAATACCTGTCAACCTCATCTTACAGTGAGAGAGCATTTTTTTAATAGAACACTATTACCTTAGTAATATCAACTTAATTATTATTATTTAATAACTTAAGCCAAAGCCTTTGTGTGGATAAGAACAAACTGTGTAAAATTCTTAAAAAGCTGGGAATACCAGACCACCTTNATTTATAGGAATATGCACATTCGCATTTATTCGCTGGCTGGTGCTTTTGATAGTTGATGACTGCTGCTTCGGTGATTTTGCTTGGCCTGTGCGGTCACTGGAAAAATGGGGCAAGAGCCTTTCCATGGGCAACAGAAGCTAAAGACTTATGTGTTGGGCTTCATTTTAAATTTAACCTAAAGGGTACGGTTGTCAGATTCATCCTGCTCTAAAATCATGTTACTTCTTTCAACAATATTTGTCTTAACCTGTCCTAGCGACACTATGACAAAATAGTTCTGTTGCTTACGCTTCAGGTAGAAAAATATTTTAGTGTTCTCAACTATTAGATTTGAATCCATGAGCCCAAGGACAAATTATTTACTTTGAGAAACTACAAAAGGTAAACTTTACAAAACATTTTAATACTATTTAATCTGTGGTTGCTTATATGTTGATAAAAACATAACTATCAGCTGATAGATTGCCAAAGAAAGTTTTTATAAGATTTGATTGCCCCCTAAATTAGACAACTGTGCAGAATATTTATATAAAAATAGGGTCATAAAAAGAGGAAAATATGTGCAACTAAAATGAAGGAAAGAATAACCTAAAGGGAAAATAATGGACCTTATACCAGTTCAAGGAATGTGATGTGGAAAAGCACCAAAGGGAGGGGATGTGGAATCATGCGCAACAAAACCCTCATTCATGCCAACTAGCAAACAGGCTACATTTGTTTCATTTCTGTGAGGAAGAAAGTACAAAAGCCTTCCAAGATGTGCAGCTGCTTGAATTCAATAGCTGAATGTATCAAACAATTTCAGTTTTAGAAAATTTCAAAGACAAATTTTAAAAATCATTGAAGCTAAGTTTTTTCTGTGACTTGTTTCAATATAAATACCTGTCAACCTCATCTTACAGTGAGAGAGCATTTTTTTAATAGAACACTATTACCTTAGTAATATCAACTTAATTATTATTATTTAATAACTTAAGCCAAAGCCTTTGTGTGGATAAGAACAAACTGTGTAAAATTCTTAAAAAGCTGGGAATACCAGACCACCTTACCTGCCTCCTGGAAATCTTTATCCAGGTCAAGAAGCAAAGTTAGAACTGAACATGGAACAACAGAATGGTTCCAAATTGGGAAAGGAGTACCGTCAAGGCTGGGTATGGTCACTCTGCTTATGTAACTTCTATGCAGAGCACATCATGAGAAATGCCGGGCTGGATGAAGCACAGGCTGGAGCCAAGACTGCAGGGAGAAATATCAGTAACCTCAGATATGCAGATGACACCATCCTTATGGCAGAAAGTGGAACTAAAGAGCCTCTTGATGAAAGTGAAAGAGGAGAGTGAAAAAGCTGGCTTAAAACTCAATACTCAAAAAATGAAGATCATGGCATCTGGTCCCATCACTTCATGGCAAATAGATGGGGAAACAATGGAAACACTGGGCTCCAAAATCGCTGCAGATGGTGACTGCAGCTATGAAATTAAAAGATGCTTACTCCTTGGAAGAAAAGCTATGACCAACCTAGACAGCATATTAAAAAGCAGAGACATTACTTTGCCAACAAAGGCCCGTCTAGTCAAAGCTATGGTTTCTCCAGTAGTCACATATGGATGTAAGAGTTGGACCACAAAGAAAGCTGAGTGTTGAAAAATTGATGCTTTTGAAGTGTGGTGTTGGAGAAGACTCTTGAGAGTCCCTTGAACTGCAAGGAGATCCAACCAGTCAATCCTAAAGGAAATCAGTCCTGACTATTCATTGGAAGGACTGATGCTGAAGCTGAAACTCCAATACTTTGGCCTCCTGATGTGAAGAGCTGACTCATTTGAAAAGACCCTGACGCTGAGAAAGATTGCAGGCAGGAGGAGAAGTGGATGACAGAGGATGAGATGGTTGGATTGCATCACCAACTCAACGGACATGAGTTTGAGCAAGCTTCGGGAGTTGGTGATGGACAGGGAAGCCTGGCGTGCTGCAGTCCATGGGGTGACAAAGAGTTGGACATGACTGAGTTACTGAACTGAAATGAACTGAATAACTTACTTACCTATCACCTTAATTATTGTTGGAATATTTACCAAAAAGAGAGATTCCAGTGAACCTAAATAAAAATGCAGTACAAGCCTGGTTCCTTGGCACACCAGATAGTTTTGAATTAAATGCTTAAAAAAAAAACACACTAAAACCACAAAGCAGAGGAAAATATCAGTGGCTGTCTCACTGGTCTTGAATTAGGGAAAGATTTTCCAAGCATTGAAGCAATGGGAATAAGTCAGAGAGCAAAATATCAATATATTTTTACTACATAAGACTTCTTCTTACTGAAGCTTCATATACAAAATTAAAGGAAAATGACAAACTGGGAAAAATATTTCCTACAATTTTGAACTAGTACCTAAGAGTCTTAATACAGAAAGAGCTCTTACAAATCAGTAAGACATTCTCTCACAGAAATCAGCTATGTTCTTCTTGCTCTCAGTGCCAAGCTTGTGTTAAGGCTAGCTCTTTCTCAGCCTTTAGTTCTGGAAAACCTGCCTAATTGGCCTTCCTGCTCCAGGCTTTTCTTTCTGAACCATCTCTCACACTGTTACCAGAGCTATCTTTCTAAAAGGCAGCTGACTTCCTCGAAATTCCAAATGGCTTCCTATCACTTACATAAGAAAGGTAGACTTCTTTAACTTGGCATTGCATTAAAGATGTTTCTTCTCCCCTTTCAGCCTCTTACTTTATGGCCTGCCACCTTGTGAATCTCATGCGCTACTCGGACTTCTTGACTATGCCAGTCTTTCCCTCACAGGCACACAGCCTTGACTATATCTTTTCCTGGACAGCCCCTCTTCTCTGCTCACAGGACCGACCTCACCTGTCCAATCCCCACTCCTTCTCTAATGCTCTGCTTTGTTCAAAGCCTCACTTGCCTTCCCAGGAAGTCTGCCTCTCCTCTGCTCCTTCCCCAGTACCTGGTGTACATCATTATTAGCATTTGCTGGATTATAGCTTTACCATCAAGTTAAAATGTGCTTTAAACTTATATGTTTAAATATAATTAGTCATCTTGATATCTGTTACTGGTCCCTACTCACTTCTCAAGAAGGAGCATCTTTATTCAACTTTGCATTTTTAAAAAAGCACATATATGTGCTCAGTAAATGGTGTTAAATAAGAGAATATTTAATTAGATTGAAGGAATCAAACAACTCATAGTGGAAAATGAATTCTAGAACTTTTTAAAAAGGTATATATAAAACTTTCAAGTATGTGGGCACAAAATTGAGAACATTTTTAAGTAGAAATTTTCTGAAGACTTGTAGTAAGTGGAGATTACTTGAAAACTAATAATGTCATTAAAAATAGTTTGTTTTCATTTAAGTAGAGTATTTGGGCACTCTAAAATTTGTTTCACATTGTGATTTTCTCTAATAAAACAGGATAACACAATTTTAAGAATTACATATATTCCAAGCTGGTAAAGAACAAATTAAATTATAATTGTATCACTACCACTGCTAGTTACTGCTTACTGGAAACATGTTAAATAAAATAACAGACTAACATTCTTTTCCAAAAATGGAGAAATTAGTTCAATTCTATTGCTGCTTTTGGAGAAGGAAATGGTAATCCACTCTAGTGTTCTTGCCCAGGAAATCCCATGGACAGAGGGGCCTGGTGGGCTACAGTCCATGGGGTCATAAAGAGTTGGACACAACTGAGCGACTAACAGTTTACTAGCTCTTCATGGTACTGTGTGCCCAGTTACAAAAGAAGCAGTTACTATTTCTGCCCTCAAGAAGATAATAGTCCATTTGCTGGAATAAGATGCAAACACACAAAAATAATCAGAAAACAATTCAAGGCAATATCAGTGGTTAGTATAAAATCTTGTGGTATAGTAGCTACATGGTGAAGAAGTTGAAAAGTAGTCAGGGAAGACCTGATTGAGGAGGTACTTGGTTTGAGCTTGGAAGTATAAGGAGGATGTGAGCTCTTGGAAAGGAGGATGGTACCCTGCCTGGGAAAACATCCTACCTGAGATTTTTTCCATCTCTTCCAACAGCTTTTCCAAGTCTTTATTCAGGTCTGACAGCATTTTCAGCATGTCGTCATAGTTTCTTTCCCCAGGGTCAGGATCAGCCATCTAGGAAGTGCACAGAAAGAAGACAGGTTCATGTTTCAGTTCTAGCTCCACTACTCACAGCTGGGCACCCAAGCCAGAGAACTTGCGTTGTCTTTAACTCCTCTTATCTTGCTGTCCTAAAGAGTTAGTATCTGACTCTATGCAACCCCATGGACTGTAGCCCACCAGGCTCCTCTGTCCATAGAATTCTCCAGGCAAGAATACTGGAGTGGGCAGCCATTCCCTTCTCCAGGGGATCTTCCTGACCCAGGGATTGAACCCTAGTCTCCTCCTTTGCAGGTGGGTTCTTTACTCTCTGAGCCACTAGCAAAGCCCTTTCCTGAACTAAGGGGTCACAAAAACTCGCCAATTTCATTTTTTCATGGAATAAACATTAAATCATCTATGGGTCAGGAAAGATTGTGCTTGAAAGCCACCAGTGAACTGAACCCTGCTCTTGTGGAGATCATAGCCTGATCCAGCTCTCTGAAGTCTCGTCCTTCCTCCTTTCTGTTCTCCAAGGTTGCGCTTTAATAGAGGCCCACTTCATTATCCACTATGATTACAGCTTTACTGGGTGTCTACTAATTGCCAGACATCTGCTATGGTTATGGGGACACTGTAGTGTATCTGAGGAGTCAAACAGACTGGATGCCATCACGGAGTTTCTATTCTAGGGGGATAGACTAAAAATAGCCAAGTTAACAGATTCATAAAGAAACTGTGAGTTTGTGGTCACTGCTACAAAGAAAATAAAAGGATGGTGTAACAAAGAAGACTTTTCAGAAGAGTGATGCTCTGGCCTGTAAAGTCAGAGAAGTTCTTTCCAATGTAGTGACATTTGAGCTGTCACTTGAAAGATAAAAAGGAGTTGTCTTCTGAAGATTGAAGGGGAAAGTTATAGACAGAGGCAATGGCTCAAGAAAAGGTGAGAGCCACCCTAGTGTGTTTTAAGGGATAGAGAATGCGGCTGTGGAGAAGAATGATAGGACATGAAATCAACTAAATAGTCAAGAACTTTGCTTTTATTTTGAGAGTGATGAAAAGCCGCTGGAGATTGAGGGAGTAGGGGATCATGTGATTATGTTTTAAGGTAACAGCACACTTCAGCTGCTGTCTGGAAAATGGACTGCTGCAGGAGGTCAAGAGGAGGAAAGAGTGGGAAGATCTATTAGTCAAGAGAGCACTAAAGTGGTCTAGAGATGACAGCACTTGAACTTCAGTGATACTATCAATCTTGAGAAGTGAAGTGTTCTGGTTAATTTGTGGAGGATGAGCCAACAGAATTGGGTAGAGGACTTATGTCAAGGTTTGCAGGGGCAAGTGGTAGGAACAGAGAAATTAAAATGATCCCTGATTTTGATGAGAACAACTTGGTAGGTGGTGGTGTTGCTAATGGAAACGGGGAAGACCAGGAGAGGAGCAGATTGGAAGGTAAACCAGGCACTCTATTTTTTTTGAGGGGGAGCTGCTGCTCAGTGCTGCATGCGAGATCTTAGTGCATCAATCAGGAAATGAACCCAGGCCCCTTGTAGGGGGAGTATGGAGTCTTAACTGTTGGCCCATCAGGGAATTTCCAGGTACTCTATTTTGAACATGTTACTACTATGGGATGCCTATTGGTGGTGGTTTAGTCGCTAAGTTGTGTATGACTCTTGCAAGCCCATGGACTGTAGCCAGCCAGGCTTCTCTGGCCATGGGATTTTCCAAGCAAGAATACTGGAGTGGATTGCCATTTCCTTCTCTAGGGGATCTTCCCAACCCAGGAATTGAACCCGGGTCTCTTGCTTTACAAGTGGATTCTTTACTGACTGAGCTATGAGGGAAGCCAGGCCTCCAATTGGAGATACAAATAGGCAGTTGAATACAACAGCCTGGAGTTCAGGAGATAGGCTGGAGCTGAAAATATAAAGCTTGGACCTAACGGTGCAGGCTCTCCTCATCATTTGGACTGTTGTCCTAGAATTGTAACTGGTCTCCTGGCTTGCAGCTTCCTCATGTCCAATCTATTTTCCAGTTCACCCCCAGAGTGACCTTTCTTAACATGCAAAACGAACCATGTCATATTGCTTGANAGGATGAGATGGTTGGATTGCATCACCAACTCAACGGACATGAGTTTGAGCAAGCTTCGGGAGTTGGTGATGGACAGGGAAGCCTGGCGTGCTGCAGTCCATGGGGTGACAAAGAGTTGGACATGACTGAGTTACTGAACTGAAATGAACTGAATAACTTACTTACCTATCACCTTAATTATTGTTGGAATATTTACCAAAAAGAGAGATTCCAGTGAACCTAAATAAAAATGCAGTACAAGCCTGGTTCCTTGGCACACCAGATAGTTTTGAATTAAATGCTTAAAAAAAAAACACACTAAAACCACAAAGCAGAGGAAAATATCAGTGGCTGTCTCACTGGTCTTGAATTAGGGAAAGATTTTCCAAGCATTGAAGCAATGGGAATAAGTCAGAGAGCAAAATATCAATATATTTTTACTACATAAGACTTCTCCTTACTGAAGCTTCATATACAAAATTAAAGGAAAATGACAAACTGGGAAAAATATTTCCTACAATTTTGAACTAGTACCTAAGAGTCTTAATACAGAAAGAGCTCTTACAAATCAGTAAGACATTCTCTCACAGAAATCAGCTATGTTCTTCTTGCTCTCAGTGCCAAGCTTGTGTTAAGGCTAGCTCTTTCTCAGCCTTTAGTTCTGGAAAACCTGCCTAATTGGCCTTCCTGCTCCAGGCTTTTCTTTCTGAACCATCTCTCACACTGTTACCAGAGCTATCTTTCTAAAAGGCAGCTGACTTCCTCGAAATTCCAAATGGCTTCCTATCACTTACATAAGAAAGGTAGACTTCTTTAACTTGGCATTGCATTAAAGATGTTTCTTCTCCCCTTTCAGCCTCTTACTTTATGGCCTGCCACCTTGTGAATCTCATGCGCTACTCGGACTTCTTGACTATGCCAGTCTTTCCCTCACAGGCACACAGCCTTGACTATATCTTTTCCTGGACAGCCCCTCTTCTCTGCTCACAGGACCGACCTCACCTGTCCAATCCCCACTCCTTCTCTAATGCTCTGCTTTGTTCAAAGCCTCACTTGCCTTCCCAGGAAGTCTGCCTCTCCTCTGCTCCTTCCCCAGTACCTGGTGTACATCATTATTAGCATTTGCTGGATTATAGCTTTACCATCAAGTTAAAATGTGCTTTAAACTTATATGTTTAAATATAATTAGTCATCTTGATGTCTGTTACTGGTCCCTACTCACTTCTCAAGAAGGAGCATCTTTATTCAACTTTGCATTTTTAAAAAAGCACATATATGTGCTCAGTAAATGGTGTTAAATAAGAGAATATTTAATTAGATTGAAGGAATCAAACAACTCCATAGTGGAAAATGAATTCTAGAACTTTTTAAAAAGGTATATATAAAACTTTCAAGTATGTGGGCACAAAATTGAGAACATTTTTAAGTAGAAATTTTCTGAAGACTTGTAGTAAGTGGAGATTACTTGAAAACTAATAATGTCATTAAAAATAGTTTGTTTTCATTTAAGTAGAGTATTTGGGCACTCTAAAATTTGTTTCACATTGTGATTTTCTCTAATAAAACAGGATAACACAATTTTAAGAATTACATATATTCCAAGCTGGTAAAGAACAAATTAAATTATAATTGTATCACTACCACTGCTAGTTACTGCTTACTGGAAACATGTTAAATAAAATAACAGACTAACATTCTTTTCCAAAAATGGAGAAATTAGTTCAATTCTATTGCTGCTTTTGGAGAAGGAAATGGTAATCCACTCTAGTGTTCTTGCCCAGGAAATCCCATGGACAGAGGGGCCTGGTGGGCTACAGTCCATGGGGTCATAAAGAGTTGGACACAACTGAGCGACTAACAGTTTACTAGCTCTTCATGGTACTGTGTGCCCAGTTACAAAAGAAGCAGTTACTATTTCTGCCCTCAAGAAGATAATAGTCCATTTGCTGGAATAAGATGCAAACACACAAAAATAATCAGAAAACAATTCAAGGCAATATCAGTGGTTAGTATAAAATCTTGTGGTATAGTAGCTACATGGTGAAGAAGTTGAAAAGTAGTCAGGGAAGACCTGATTGAGGAGGTACTTGGTTTGAGCTTGGAAGTATAAGGAGGATGTGAGCTCTTGGAAAGGAGGATGGTACCCTGCCTGGGAAAACATCCTACCTGAGATTTTTTCCATCTCTTCCAACAGCTTTTCCAAGTCTTTATTCAGGTCTGACAGCATTTTCAGCATGTCGTCATAGTTTCTTTCCCCAGGGTCAGGATCAGCCATCTAGGAAGTGCACAGAAAGAAGACAGGTTCATGTTTCAGTTCTAGCTCCACTACTCACAGCTGGGCACCCAAGCCAGAGAACTTGCGTTGTCTTTAACTCCTCTTATCTTGCTGTCCTAAAGAGTTAGTATCTGACTCTTTGCAACCCCATGGACTGTAGCCCACCAGGCTCCTCTGTCCATAGAATTCTCCAGGCAAGAATGNAAGACTTCTCCTTACTGAAGCTTCATATACAAAATTAAAGGAAAATGACAAACTGGGAAAAATATTTCCTACAATTTTGAACTAGTACCTAAGAGTCTTAATACAGAAAGAGCTCTTACAAATCAGTAAGACATTCTCTCACAGAAATCAGCTATGTTCTTCTTGCTCTCAGTGCCAAGCTTGTGTTAAGGCTAGCTCTTTCTCAGCCTTTAGTTCTGGAAAACCTGCCTAATTGGCCTTCCTGCTCCAGGCTTTTCTTTCTGAACCATCTCTCACACTGTTACCAGAGCTATCTTTCTAAAAGGCAGCTGACTTCCTCGAAATTCCAAATGGCTTCCTATCACTTACATAAGAAAGGTAGACTTCTTTAACTTGGCATTGCATTAAAGATGTTTCTTCTCCCCTTTCAGCCTCTTACTTTATGGCCTGCCACCTTGTGAATCTCATGCGCTACTCGGACTTCTTGACTATGCCAGTCTTTCCCTCACAGGCACACAGCCTTGACTATATCTTTTCCTGGACAGCCCCTCTTCTCTGCTCACAGGACCGACCTCACCTGTCCAATCCCCACTCCTTCTCTAATGCTCTGCTTTGTTCAAAGCCTCACTTGCCTTCCCAGGAAGTCTGCCTCTCCTCTGCTCCTTCCCCAGTACCTGGTGTACATCATTATTAGCATTTGCTGGATTATAGCTTTACCATCAAGTTAAAATGTGCTTTAAACTTATATGTTTAAATATAATTAGTCATCTTGATATCTGTTACTGGTCCCTACTCACTTCTCAAGAAGGAGCATCTTTATTCAACTTTGCATTTTTAAAAAAGCACATATATGTGCTCAGTAAATGGTGTTAAATAAGAGAATTTTTAATTAGATTGAAGGAATCAAACAACTCATAGTGGAAAATGAATTCTAGAACTTTTTAAAAAGGTATATATAAAACTTTCAAGTATGTGGGCACAAAATTGAGAACATTTTTAAGTAGAAATTTTCTGAAGACTTGTAGTAAGTGGAGATTACTTGAAAACTAATAATGTCATTAAAAATAGTTTGTTTTCATTTAAGTAGAGTATTTGGGCACTCTAAAATTTGTTTCACATTGTGATTTTCTCTAATAAAACAGGATAACACAATTTTAAGAATTACATATATTCCAAGCTGGTAAAGAACAAATTAAATTATAATTGTATCACTACCACTGCTAGTTACTGCTTACTGGAAACATGTTAAATAAAATAACAGACTAACATTCTTTTCCAAAAATGGAGAAATTAGTTCAATTCTATTGCTGCTTTTGGAGAAGGAAATGGTAATCCACTCTAGTGTTCTTGCCCAGGAAATCCCATGGACAGAGGGGCCTGGTGGGCTACAGTCCATGGGGTCATAAAGAGTTGGACACAACTGAGCGACTAACAGTTTACTAGCTCTTCATGGTACTGTGTGCCCAGTTACAAAAGAAGCAGTTACTATTTCTGCCCTCAAGAAGATAATAGTCCATTTGCTGGAATAAGATGCAAACACACAAAAATAATCAGAAAACAATTCAAGGCAATATCAGTGGTTAGTATAAAATCTTGTGGTATAGTAGCTACATGGTGAAGAAGTTGAAAAGTAGTCAGGGAAGACCTGATTGAGGAGGTACTTGGTTTGAGCTTGGAAGTATAAGGAGGATGTGAGCTCTTGGAAAGGAGGATGGTACCCTGCCTGGGAAAACATCCTACCTGAGATTTTTTCCATCTCTTCCAACAGCTTTTCCAAGTCTTTATTCAGGTCTGACAGCATTTTCAGCATGTCGTCATAGTTTCTTTCCCCAGGGTCAGGATCAGCCATCTAGGAAGTGCACAGAAAGAAGACAGGTTCATGTTTCAGTTCTAGCTCCACTACTCACAGCTGGGCACCCAAGCCAGAGAACTTGCGTTGTCTTTAACTCCTCTTATCTTGCTGTCCTAAAGAGTTAGTATCTGACTCTTTGCAACCCCATGGACTGTAGCCCACCAGGCTCCTCTGTCCATAGAATTCTCCAGGCAAGAATGCTGGAGTGGGCAGCCATTCCCTTCTCCAGGGGATCTTCCTGACCCAGGGATTGAACCCTAGTCTCCTCCTTTGCAGGTGGGTTCTTTACTCTCTGAGCCACTAGCAAAGCCCCTTCCTGAACTAAGGGGTCACAAAAACTCGCCAATTTCATTTTTTCATGGAATAAACATTAAATCATCTATGGGTCAGGAAAGATTGTGCTTGAAAGCCACCAGTGAACTGAACCCTGCTCTTGTGGAGATCATAGCCTGATCCAGCTCTCTGAAGTCTCGTCCTTCCTCCTTTCTGTTCTCCAAGGTTGCGCTTTAATAGAGGCCCACTTCATTATCCACTATGATTACAGCTTTACTGGGTGTCTACTAATTGCCAGACATCTGCTATGGTTATGGGGACACTGTAGTGTATCTGAGGAGTCAAACAGACTGGATGCCATCACGGAGTTTCTATTCTAGGGGGATAGACTAAAAATAGCCAAGTTAACAGATTCATAAAGAAACTGTGAGTTTGTGGTCACTGCTACAAAGAAAATAAAAGGATGGTGTAACAAAGAAGACTTTTCAGAAGAGTGATGCTCTGGCCTGTAAAGTCAGAGAAGTTCTTTCCAATGTAGTGACATTTGAGCTGTCACTTGAAAGATAAAAAGGAGTTGTCTTCTGAAGATTGAAGGGGAAAGTTATAGACAGAGGCAATGGCTCAAGAAAAGGTGAGAGCCACCCTAGTGTGTTTTAAGGGATAGAGAATGCGGCTGTGGAGAAGAATGATAGGACATGAAATCAACTAAATAGTCAAGAACTTTGCTTTTATTTTGAGAGTGATGAAAAGCCGCTGGAGATTGAGGGAGTAGGGGATCATGTGATTATGTTTTAAGGTAACAGCACACTTCAGCTGCTGTCTGGAAAATGGACTGCTGCAGGAGGTCGAGAGGAGGAAAGAGTGGGAAGATCTATTAGTCAAGAGAGCACTAAAGTGGTCTAGAGATGACAGCACTTGAACTTCAGTGATACTATCAATCTTGAGAAGTGAAGTGTTCTGGTTAATTTGTGGAGGATGAGCCAACAGAATTGGGTAGAGGACTTATGTCAAGGTTTGCAGGGGCAAGTGGTAGGAACAGAGAAATTAAAATGATCCCTGATTTTGATGAGAACAACTTGGTAGGTGGTGGTGTTGCTAATGGAAACGGGGAAGACCAGGAGAGGAGCAGATTGGAAGGTAAACCAGGCACTCTATTTTTTTTGAGGGGGAGCTGCTGCTCAGTGCTGCATGCGAGATCTTAGTGCATCAATCAGGAAATGAACCCAGGCCCCTTGTAGGGGGAGTATGGAGTCTTAACTGTTGGCCCATCAGGGAATTTCCAGGTACTCTATTTTGAACATGTTACTACTATGGGATGCCTATTGGTGGTGGTTTAGTCGCTAAGTTGTGTATGACTCTTGCAAGCCCATGGACTGTAGCCAGCCAGGCTTCTCTGTCCATGGGATTTTCCAAGCAAGAATACTGGAGTGGATTGCCATTTCCTTCTCTAGGGGATCTTCCCAACCCAGGAATTGAACCCGGGTCTCTTGCTTTACAAGTGGATTCTTTACTGACTGAGCTATGAGGGAAGCCAGGCCTCCAATTGGAGATACAAATAGGCAGTTGAATACAACAGCCTGGAGTTCAGGAGATAGGCTGGAGCTGAAAATATAAAGCTTGGACCTAACGGTGCAGGCTCTCCTCATCATTTGGACTGTTGTCCTAGAATTGTAACTGGTCTCCTGGCTTGCAGCTTCCTCATGTCCAATCTATTTTCCAGTTCACCCCCAGAGTGACCTTTCTTAACATGCAAAACGAACCATGTCATATTGCTTGAAACTCTTTGATAGCTCCTATTTCTTTCAGGATAAAATATAACCTCTTTACTATAGATATAAGATCCTTCATAATCTAACTCCTCACTGCCATTGTTCTCATCTGGTTCCAAGATGTGACCAAATAACTGAAAGCCTTAAGAGACCCAACATTTAATGAGATATTATTTAAAAATTTACAAGAGTTGTGTATTTACAAGAGATGTAATGAAAAACTATACATGAAACTAACACAAAACTCTGGAAAGTTAAAAAATCTCTGCAGTTTTCTTACAAAACAGCTAAGTAAGTACAAAATGGAATGAAATAATTCTATCATGTGGGTGGTTATGAAAACCTACACAAAAGCAAAGAAATAGGTAATGACATAATTCATGTCTAAGTTGTGTGGACTGTTTGCTTAATTCATTAATTATAAAGTTCCACTAACATTATTTTATCTATACATTCAACAGTTATTTATTGAACATGACNAAGGTAACAGCACACTTCAGCTGCTGTCTGGAAAATGGACTGCTGCAGGAGGTCGAGAGGAGGAAAGAGTGGGAAGATCTATTAGTCAAGAGAGCACTAAAGTGGTCTAGAGATGACAGCACTTGAACTTCAGTGATACTATCAATCTTGAGAAGTGAAGTGTTCTGGTTAATTTGTGGAGGATGAGCCAACAGAATTGGGTAGAGGACTTATGTCAAGGTTTGCAGGGGCAAGTGGTAGGAACAGAGAAATTAAAATGATCCCTGATTTTGATGAGAACAACTTGGTAGGTGGTGGTGTTGCTAATGGAAACGGGGAAGACCAGGAGAGGAGCAGATTGGAAGGTAAACCAGGCGCTCTATTTTTTTTGAGGGGGAGCTGCTGCTCAGTGCTGCATGCGAGATCTTAGTGCATCAATCAGGAAATGAACCCAGGCCCCTTGTAGGGGGAGTATGGAGTCTTAACTGTTGGCCCATCAGGGAATTTCCAGGTACTCTATTTTGAACATGTTACTACTATGGGATGCCTATTGGTGGTGGTTTAGTCGCTAAGTTGTGTATGACTCTTGCAAGCCCATGGACTGTAGCCAGCCAGGCTTCTCTGGCCATGGGATTTTCCAAGCAAGAATACTGGAGTGGATTGCCATTTCCTTCTCTAGGGGATCTTCCCAACCCAGGAATTGAACCCGGGTCTCTTGCTTTACAAGTGGATTCTTTACCGACTGAGCTATGAGGGAAGCCAGGCCTCCAATTGGAGATACAAATAGGCAGTTGAATACAACAGCCTGGAGTTCAGGAGATAGGCTGGAGCTGAAAATATAAAGCTTGGACCTAACGGTGCAGGCTCTCCTCATCATTTGGACTGTTGTCCTAGAATTGTAACTGGTCTCCTGGCTTGCAGCTTCCTCATGTCCAATCTATTTTCCAGTTCACCCCCAGAGTGACCTTTCTTAACATGCAAAACGAACCATGTCATATTGCTTGAAACTCTTTGATAGCTCCTATTTCTTTCAGGATAAAATATAACCTCTTTACTATAGATATAAGATCCTTCATAATCTAACTCCTCACTGCCATTGTTCTCATCTGGTTCCAAGATGTGACCAAATAACTGAAAGCCTTAAGAGACCCAACATTTAATGAGATATTATTTAAAAATTTACAAGAGTTGTGTATTTACAAGAGATGTAATGAAAAACTATACATGAAACTAACACAAAACTCTGGAAAGTTAAAAAATCTCTACAGTTTTCTTACAAAACAGCTAAGTAAGTACAAAATGGAATGAAATAATTCTATCATGTGGGTGGTTATGAAAACCTACACAAAAGCAAAGAAATAGGTAATGACATAATTCATGTCTAAGTTGTGTGGACTGTTTGCTTAATTCATTAATTATAAAGTTCCACTAACATTATTTTATCTATACATTCAACAGTTATTTATTGAACATGATTTTAGATTCTGAACATAAAGCGCTGAGCAAAACTTTAAAATCCTTGGTCTCATGGAATTTATATTCTAGTGAGGAGAAGAAACAAACAAACAAGATTAATAAGTGAAGTAAATGAAAGAAGGGATTAGTACTAAAGAAAAAAAGTCAACCAGAAATGGAAGGTGGGAGAGAATATGTATAGAGCAGTGGCTGTTCTTTAGATAAGTTGCAGGGAAAGGCTTCCTGAAGTGACTTTCACTAGAGACCTGGAGGAAGTGAGAGGATGAGTCATACAGATATGTTGGGAAAGTGCATCCCATGCAGAACAAATAGTGAAGACAGAGGCCCTGAGCTAGGAGCCTACTGGAGGAGTGGGAGGAAGAGCCACTAGGGGGGTATAGTTGGAATAGACAGAGTGAAATGAATAGTTAAGTAGAAAAGGTCAAAAAATGGTGGGGCAAAATTGAGGTGGGCCTTATAGGCCAAGGCTTTGACTTTTTCTTTGAGTGAGATGGGAGCCTGGAGGTTGATAATCTGATTTACATGTTAATAAATCACTAGACTGAGAACAGTTTATGTGCACATGGGTGGAGGCAGGGAGACCAGTTAGGAGGTGACCATTGGAATAATGGAAGTGAGAGATGGTTGTCTGAGCAGGCCTTACAAATAGCTGAGAAACTGAGAAAAGAGAGTTAAAGGCAAAGGAGAAATGGAAAGATATAAGCATCTGAATGCAGAGTTCCAAGAATAGCAAGGAGAGATAAGAAAGCCTTCCTCAGTGATCAATGCAAAGAAATAGAGGAAAACAATAGAACGGGAAAGACTAGAGATCTCTTCAAGAAAATTAGAGATACCAAGGGAATGTTTCATGCAAAGTTGGCACAATAAAGGACAGAAACAGTATGGACCAAATAGAAGCAGAAGATATTAAGAAGAGGTGGCAAGAATACACAGAAGAACTATACAAAAAAGATATTCATGACCCTGATAACCACAATAGTGTGATCACTCACCTAGAGCCAGACATCCTGGAATGAGAAGTCAAGTGGGCTTTAGGAAGCATCACTACGAACAAAGCTAGTGGAGGTGATGGAATTCCAGT
>SJYW01004825.1:735991-751720 GCA_006410735.1 Raphicerus campestris
CAAACCAGTCAATCCTAAAGGAAATCAGTCCTGATTAATCATTAGGAGGACTGATGCTGAAACTGAAACTCCAATACTTTGGTCACCTGATATGAAGAACTGACTCACTGGAAAAGACCCTGATTCTGGGAAAGACTTGAAGGCAGGAGAAGGGGATGACAGAGGATGAGATGGTTGGATGGCATCATTGACTCGATGGACATGAGTTTGAGCAGACTCTGGGAGTTGGTGATGGACAAGGAAGCCTGGCATCCTGCAGTCCATGGGGTCACAAAGAGCTGGACTTGACTTACAGACTCAACTGAACTGAGATAATAACAGCTCAGATCAGCATAGGACTGAAGGAAGTAGCGTGAAGGAGGACCAAGGGAGGGCAGACAAGATTTGCTGATGAGTCAATGTGGAGTTAGATACAATCCTAAGGCATTTCATTGGGCAAATAGAAATGGTGGTACCATTAACTGAGACAGGGGAAGACTGGAGGAAGCTAGTTTTCATGGGAAAGAAAAAATCCAGTTTTGAACATATGAAGATGCTCATGAGGCATCCAAGTGGGAATACTGAGTAGGCAGCTGAATAAATGAATTCAAGGGAGAGAGAGAAGTGTGGGAGTCATAAGCACATAGATGATATTTAAAGACATAAGAATGGGTGAGATCAAGGGAGAAAACACAGATGGAGAAGTGGCTCAGCATCAAGACTGAGGAGACGCAGAGGAACCAGCCCAAAACGCTGATGAAGAGGGGCCAGAGGTAGGAGAAACAGGAGAGTAATGATCTGGAAGCCAAGGGCAGACTATTAGGGAGTTACTGAACCCCAGCCAGTATCCTTGATCATAATGAAATCTCAACAAGCTGAAAAGACAACTCTAAAAAGTACAAGGCAATGGGAACTATACTCAATATTTTGTAATAATCTATAAGGAAAGCAATCTAAAAATGGATGTAAATATATGTACATAAAATTGAATCATGTGCTGTACACCTGAGATGAACATGACATTGTAAATCAATTACACTCAACTTAAAAATAAATAAAAGTATAAGATAAATAAATAAATAAATAAATAAAACAAAAGTATAAATAAATAAATAAAAGATAATGAGACCCTAAAAATCATATGGGTGAATAATTATAATTCTGGGAAGAAAGGAAATTAAAATAAGAAATATTAAAAGCATAAAACTGCAGTTTTGCCTCCTTGTCCAAAAGTAGAGTGTCTGTACAAAACCTTTCATAAACCAAAATGGCATAAGGCAAAGAAGTAATTACCTGAAGACATATCTTGCTAACAAATGCACAAAATAAATCAAGATAAAGCATAGATGCTCACAAAGCTCAAAGCTGTGACACCTTGGTGCTGCTTGGCGTTGCCACTCTCACTGTTTGGGGTGCACACTGCCTCTATATGACTTGTTGCAAAACAAAATCCTGGACGCTGACGCTACTTCTATTTTTCACCTTTTTTTTTTTCCCATAAAAGAGGAAATCCTCTTCAGATTTCTCTTTGTTAGTAAAACAGGTACTGCTGTAGGTTTTTCATAAAAGTGAAGTGGTATAAAGTGAACTTTGCAAAGCAAGGGATACCTGTACTATGACTTTGATATTATATGCATTTGAATGTTTATGAGAATTTGGTCAGCTTTGTCATTGGAGTTTAAAATGTGAAACGGACTATGGCTTTAATTTTAAGTAAAAATCTTAGTAAGTTTATAAGAGTACTAGGATATTTAAGAGAATTTGAGATTTACCATATTTATGAGTTTTATTTATGATTTTTATAAGAATATATAAGAAGGTAGGAAAATTTATTATTAAGACAATTGAGGTATTTAAATAAATAGGATACATTAAGTTTATAATTTAAGTTTGCAAATGGAACAAAAACATTAAATTATTATTAAAAATATGCTAGAGCTAGAATAAGATTAAAAATTTAGAAGATAGTCTTATTTAGAATCAATCTAATAAATAATCTCATTTAGAATAAAATTTATAAACTAAGCTTAAATACTCAAGGAAGACTAGAATTTTAGATTAGTAACTTTAAAAAATAAATATGAGGTTTTAAAATCAAAGTAAACATTCACTTCACTGACAAAAGTCCATATAGTCAAAAGTATGGTTTTTCCAGTAGTCATGTACAGATGCGAGAGTTGGATCATAGAGAAGGCTGAGTGCTAAAAAATGGATGCTTTTGAACTGTGGTGCTGGAGAAGACTCTTGAGAGTCCCTTGGACTGTAAGGAAATCAAACTAGTCAATTCTAAAGGAAATCAACTCTGACTATTCATTGGAAGGACTGTTGAAGGTGAAGCTCCAATACTTTGCCCACCTGATACAAAGAGCCAACTCATTAGAAAGACCCTGGTGATGGGAAAGATTGAAGCCAGAAGAGAAGGAGGCGACAGACGATGAGACGGTTAGCATCACTGACTCAACGGACATAAATCTGAGCAAATTCCAGGAGACAGTGGAGGACAGAAGAACGTGGTGTGCTACAGTCCATGAGGGTGCAGAGTCCGATACAACTTAGCAACTGAATGACAACAACAAACATTCAAACATTTCAAATATTCAAACAACAACATTCAAATTTTCTGTTTAGATAATGCCTTTGAAATCACAAAAGCTCACACTTATCAGTATTGAGCCACATCCTCATATATATCCTAGGCTTCAGTCATATTAAATATGCAATTTTGCAAATGTGGGTACCTACCATATTATGTCAAGCTGGTGGCTCAGAGGTTAA
This sequence comes from Raphicerus campestris, assembly GCA_006410735.1. Classification (NCBI taxonomy): domain Eukaryota; kingdom Metazoa; phylum Chordata; class Mammalia; order Artiodactyla; family Bovidae; genus Raphicerus; species Raphicerus campestris. The sequence goes on from SJYW01004825.1 coordinate 738,746, forward strand.
AGCGTCTGCCTGGAAAGCGGGAGACCCAAGTTCGATCCCTGGGTCAGGAAGATCCCCTGGAGAAGGAAAATGGCAACCCACTCCAGTACTCTTGCCTGGAGAATCCCATGGAGGGAGGAGCCTGGTAGGCTACAGTCCATGGGGTCCAAAGAGTTGGACATGACTGGGTGACTTCACTTTCACTTTCATCATATGTTACGCAGTACCACAAAAAGTAAGGATTAAAAAAATAAGTACACCATCTTGTCATCAAGGAAGTCAGTTTGGTAAAAAGAAACTTGTAGAGCAAGACTCTACAAATTGCAATAGTCACTCAGCCAAATGTCCTTGCTCAGTTTCTCACCAAAGCCTTCTCCTATAAAAAGGCTATCATAGCCACGTCATTGAGAAAGCTGAACTCATCATGCTCTCACTTGCCTTCATGCTTTTATCATTCTACTGTTAGAAATGTTAGATTGAAACTTAGTCTTGTCTGGGAGATAGAGCTCCATAGCACTACATTTTCTCCCAGTTGCCTCAGACAGTCCAGTAGGTAGTTTTGAGAATGACTATCAGGATAACTGGTGCAATGGAGGTGAAGGGATGGGACGGAGAAGCTACTGAGTTCGATTTGGAGCAGCTTGAGTGTGTGGTGCTTATCAGGGATCCTAGCAGAGCTATTCAATAAACACCTGAAAAATAGGATTAGAATCCTAGGAAGAGGTTAAGTTGAAAATAAAAGAATTGATAGTGGTTAAATCATAGGAAGAGATGAAATCATTCACAATGAATATATAAAGGGAAAAGAGAAAATGGACTAGGAAGAAGCCCTTAAAAACATCAGCACTGGGGCTTTCCTGGTGGTCCAGTGGTTAAGATGCCACACTCCCAATACAGAGGGCCCAGGTTCAACCCCTGGTCAGGAAACTAGATCCCACATGCCGCAACTATGACCCAGTGCAGCCAAATAAAACAAAAAAAAAATCAGCACTTAAGAAGGAAACAAGACCATAAAAGGCACTGATAAGCAGTCAGAAATGTAGGGAACTGGGGAGTGTGTACTTGAAGCCAACAGAAGAGAGGAGGAAAGGAGGAAAATTAATTCATGTAGTCAAAAAATATTCATATTTATTGAATATCAGCCACTGTTTTAGGTGCTTAGGAATATTTCACCAAACAAAACAGATAATAACTTGCCCTTGTGGAGTTTTCATTCTAGTCAAGAGAGACAGACAACTTGACTTCCCTGGTAGTCCAGTGGTTAACAGCTTGCCTGCCAATGGAAGATTCCATGTGCCAGGGGGCAAGTAAGCCTATGTGCCACAGCTACTGAGCCTGCACTCTTATAGAGTCTGAGAGGCTCAACTACTGAGCCTTCACACCACAACTGCTGAAGCCCACATGCTCTAGATCCCAAGCGCCACAACTGCTGAAGCCTGAGAGCCCCAGAGCCTAGCTCTACAACAAGCGAAGCCAATGCAACGAGAAGCCCACACACCAAAACCAGAGAGTAGCCTCCACGAGGCTGAAGACTAAGCAGAAAGGGTCACTGATGGTGCAGGGACTGATCTCAGACAGGAAAAGGTTCCCTTAACGTATGAAGGTAAGGGAACGTAAAGAGATAAGGGTGCAGTGTAGTAGGTAAGTGCCCAGGTAGTCCATGTTCAAAGTTGAAGTTTCTACCTTGCCTATGGATGGCAATAAAAAAGTCTCCCCACCCAAGAATAGATTATCTTGGTTTGAGGAGAAGGATGAAGGTTTGGCAGAACTCTGTGCCTCCCTAGAGGCACACAGACATGCAGCAGAGAAGCAGTGGTATATGACTGAGATCACATGGCTGCATAGTGTCCTTAGGATGAAGNACGTAAAGAGATAAGGGTGCAGTGTAGTAGGTAAGTGTCCAGGTAGTCCATGTTCAAAGTTGAAGTTTCTACCTTGCCTATGGATGGCAATAAAAAAGTCCCCCCACCCAAGAATAGATTATCTTGGTTTGAGGAGAAGGATGAAGGTTTGGCAGAACTCTGTGCCTCACTAGAGGCACACAGACATGCAGCAGAGAAGCAGTGGTATATGACTGAGATCACATGGCTGCATAGTGTCCTTAGGATGAAGTGTAACTAGCCTAGGAGTTGAAACGTGTGTGGTGGAGGCACAAGTAAGCAGTGTGTAAGATGGAGGTGGATACACAGCAGAGGCTTCGAGGGACATGGAGTTGAAGGGCAGGTAGACTGGGGCTAGAGCATGAGGCAGCTAGAAGGATGGAGCCTGTGGGAAGAGTAAGCTTGGATCTCAGAGGAGGGAAACGTCTGGAAAGTAGATCTAGGAAAAGAGCTGAAGTGGAAGAAGACCATGGGATTAAGGTCCATGCATTCCTTTTGGGGAGTTTGTCTAGGATGACAGCAGGTTGAGGATGGAGAGAAGACCTGGACCAGTGCCAAAGCCCTGGGGAATGAGGGTAATAGCCAACTGTGGGGGTTCGGTGGGCAGAGGGAAAGTGGGGCTGGGAAGGGACTGAGGGATCACCTTAGGGTGTGAAGGCATAAGGAATGTAGGTCCTGGGGGCTGAGGAATTCAGAGGCATAAGAATTGCAAGGGTCTGGGACCCTGTTTGTGGTCTGAGGGTCTTACCCAGTAAGAAGAGCTTTAATGGAATCTGGGAGCCTTGCTGGAGTGAGAAATGTGAGAGGATGAGAGAGGTACCTGGATCAGAGATTTTCTGTGGGGGGTGTGTGTGTGTGTGGGTGGTGGTGGTGTGAACAGCATGGGAATAGAAATGTGTGAGTGATGCTCTGGGCGGTGGTCCTGGGGAGTCTGGGACCTCGCCTAGTGTGCAGATGTGAGGGAATTTGAGCTGTGTGATGTGAGTCCAGGCCTGGGGTAATGGGTGAGCGGCTCACGCGTATGGAATTCAGGGTGTGCAGTGTGAGGATCTGCGGGAGGTGCGGGTGAGGCGCGGGCCTAGGTGAGGAGACCTCGGAGAGGGGCCGGCTGCGAGGGGCGAGGAGACGGGGTGAAGAGACCCAGGGCGAGGAGACACGAGTGAGCAGACCCTGTGAGGGGCCGGCTGCGAGGGGCGAGGAGACACGGGTGAGGAGACTCAGGATGAGGCGACCCAGGGTGAGAAGACCGGGGAGAGGAACTGGTGGTTGCCACACCTTCGGTCTGGCAGCAGACAGTGAACGCCGCGTGGGATGCCGCGGCGTGGGGGTTGGGGCACCAAGGGAGAGCACCGGACCCCCAGGGGCCGGCCTTTCTCACCTCCCGCTCGCCTGTGCTCGGGTCCTGCTCAGCCGCCCGCCTCTGACGCCTGAGGCATGAAGCCTCGCCTCAGAGTGACGCCCCTCCCCTTTCCGTTGCCAGACCTGCCCCCAGAGCTGACCTCTGGCTTTCATTGGCTGTCTCCTGAGCGGGAGGGGCGGGGCTACGAGCTCGTGCCCGCGCGCTGAGGCCTGGCCTTGAGGTCTCATTGGCCGGTAGCTGGCGGAGGGGGCGGGGCTGCCCTGGCCGGTCGCGCCAGTGGGCGCATCTCCGATGAGCGGCGCGCAGGATTGAGGGGTGGCTGAGGCTGAGGCACGGCAACGCTCAGACGAGAGGGGGACCCCGTTCTGAGGGGAGTGTTTTCCCCCTTGCTGCCGGTCGTAAGTCTGAGGACGCTGGGCAGCCTGCTCGACCTCTGTGTCTCCAGTATACAGGAGGGCGCTTGGCACAGCAAGTGCTAGTAGCGACCGTCGAGTGAGCAGTGAATGCGCAAGTATTTTTTCTCACAGCCACCATGCGCTGCCAACACTGTTACAGCTGCCTCCCAGAAGAGAGTGCTGAGGCTCAAGGAGATGAGGCAGGGGCCCAGCTCAGGCCCCGTCTGGGTGTGGGCACCGGTTCCAGCCACGGTCTGCCAGGTACTCTGGCCTCCAGGCAGTAAAGCGCAGATCAGCAAGCAAGGCCAAGTGAGAGTGCTACTCGACTCCAGAGGGGCTGTACATAAAGCTCTGGTCAAGAGGAGGCTAAAGAGATCACTGTGGCCCCTATAAGTCAGTCCAAGGAGATGGAGTTTGATGGGCACCGTAGGAGGGCAGTAAGCATAAGAGTGGCAAGGTGAAGGGGCCTCTGCGGCTGCTGGAGGGAGAGTAGAAATGGAGCAGCTGTTGCTGTTTGGGTGCGTGATGATGGAGGTCGGCACAGGGCAGGGGTGGCCATGGAGGAGGGAAGTACAGAGTCAGAGCCACTTAGGAGACTGACGCGACAAGGCTTGGTGATGTGGGAGAAAGAAGGAATGGATGGGGAGCTGCAGACTGGCTCCACTGGCTCAGACGGGGAAGCGTGGCAGAGAAGGCAGCTTAGGAGGCTGTTAACTTCAGTTTTGAATACCTTGAACGCTGTTTGAGTTCCCTGACAAACCTGCGACCCACTCTCAGGGATTCTGCTCCTTAGCGGAGTAGGAAACACATCTGGAGTTGAGCCAGACAGTTCTGGGCACAGAGTGAGGACACGTCTCTTTCTTGAGTCCTCCGTCTGGGCCACATCCCCTTTCCAGGCTGCCAGGTTCCTGCCCCTTCTTAACCTGGTTCTCTGGCTGTTCCTTCCTACCTGTGAGCCACTTGCACACTTCCAATCACTCCACCATTTCCTCAGACTTTCTAGAGCTGATTTCTGTTACAGCGTCCCAGAAAAACATGAATCAGGAATAACTCTGAGGGGTAATGAAGACAGCTTCAAGGAAGGACTTTACCAGGCTGAGAAAGGGGACAGGATTCCAGACAGGAGGTTCAGTAAAGGCAAAGGTGTGGATGTGCCTGCCTCCTTTGGAAATGAAGAGTGAAGTTGGGGTTCAGGGTTCTTGTGGGTGAGCATAAGAGACTAGAAATCAGTTGATCTGAAATGTGAGGGCCTGGAAGGTGGAAGTGGGTGTCTGAAACACCCTGTAAAGACCATGCTGAGAAGGATGGACTCCCAGGGAGTCCAGAGACATCTATCCTCCCATGCACTTGTGCATCTGAAACCGGCTAACTGCTCACCAAATGTTTCCTTTATAGCCTGGGCACACAGCTAGACTACATTTCCCAGCCTCCCTTGCAGTATGAGTCCCAGCCAGTGGGATGTGGATAGAAATGCTCTGTATCACTACCAGGCCAAGTCCATAAAAGCCTCCTATGAGTGAGCCCTCTTTATCTCTCCTCCATGGACCCGAGGGATGTTGATTTCCAAGGCAACTAGGGAGCTACCTGATGAAAGCAAGTCCTCTAACAGCCCATTTTTGAATCATGGTATGGAGCAGAGTCTTCTTATTAGCCAACTGAATAAAAATTAAGCTTCTGTTGGGCTAAGCCATTGAGATCTCCGGCTTTGTCCGTTACGGCTGCTAGCCTTAACTAATAATGCAGACCTGCACATCTGTGGGTCACTAGTACAGATTCGCATTTGGTGGGTAATTATCGGAAGTTTATACCCTGGTTTAGCACTGTGGTTTCTTCTCTTATTTCAACCAAGAACAGATAAGATAAAAGAACTTTGACTGAATGTAACCTTAATTAAAAGCCAGCTTGTCGGCTCATTGTTCTTTCAGGGATGGGCAAGCTGATGTCTCCCAGAGGCCAACCAAATCCAGACAGTTTCCCAGGGTAGATCACGCAGGGACCTGAGAGGCAAAGGTCTGTGAAAGTACTTTTGGAACCCCAAGAAAGCTCTGAAACGGAGTGTATCATTTTGGGAGCATAGCTGTATTTTTATGAGCTGCTCACAAGACTCAAAAGAGGCTCTGTGTATATGCATGGCTGAGTCCCCTGCTGTTCACCTCAAGCTGTCATGGCATTGTTTGTTAATTGGTTATGCTGCTGCTGCTGCTGCTGGGTCGCTTCAGTCGTGTCCAACTCTGTGTGACCCCAAAGACGGCAGCCCACCAGGCTCCCCCGTCCCTGGGATTCTCCAGGCAAGAACGCTGGAGTGGTTGCCATTGCCTTCTCCAATGCAGGAAAGTGAAAAGTGAGAGTGAAGTCACTCAGTCTTGTCTGACTCTTAGCGACCTTATGGACTTCAGCCCAATACAAAATAAGAAGTGGAAAAAAAAAAAAAGAGCTCAGGACCCTCCGTCCTGGGAATCATCTCATGCTCTCAGGGTTCTGACAAGCTTCAAAGCTACTATCAGGAGCCTAACTCTCCTTTCTTTCAATTTATATTTTCAAAATTTTTAGGCATTTTCACAAACGATTCTTACAGTCATGCCAGATTCAAACACTTAAAAATCTTAATCACCCAAATAAAATGTGAATCACCCTTGCCAGCTCCCTAGTTTCTTGATTTTCCATCCCTTAGTTTAAGCCCCATAGTTTCTCCCAACTCCACCGTCACCTGGAGCAGTGCTCGCTGCTAGATCTTTTTTCTGTCCTCACTGTGCCCTCAGTTCAGTTCAGTCGCTCAGTCCCACTCTCTGTGACCCCATGGACTGCAGCATGCCAGGCCTCCCTGTCCATCACCAACTCCCGGAGCTTGCTCAAACTCATGTCCGTTGAGTCGGTGATGCCATCCAACCATGTCATCCTCTGTTGTCCCCTTCTCCTCCCCACTTCAATCTTTCCCAGCATCAGGGTCTTTTCCCATGAGTCAGTTCTTCTCATCAGGTGGCCAGAGTATTGTGCCCTACTTTGTTCTAATTATTCTGGGTAGCCAGAATGATCCCATTAAAATTTATAACTGATTATATTAACTTCTGCTCAAACCCCAGTGCCTTCCCACATCATGAAGAGAAGCCAGAGCCTGGCCTGCCCCTCCCCTGACCTAACGCCAGCCACAGGCCTCGGGGACAGTTCCTCTACCAGCAGGCTCCTCCCACCATGAAGCATTGACTCTTGCCGCCCTCTCGGCCTGAAATAGTCTGCCCTCAGGTATATGCATGGATTGCACCCTCCTCTCCTGCTGGTTTGAGTCAAATGGCCGCACTCGGGAAGGCCTGGCTCTGCCACTCTGTCTGAAATTGCCACCCATTGCTTCCTTGTTCCTTCCCCTCACTTATTTTTCTCCTTAGCACTGATTACCCTCCAACTTACTGTGTAATTTGCTCATTCTTCTTGGTTATTGCCTTTCTCCCTCACTGAACTCCGAAGCCCCACAGGAAGGGATTGTTTCTGCCAGCTCTGCTCATTGCCGTGTCCCAGTGCTCAGCACACTGAGTGCTCAGGAAGCTCTTGCTTCCGGATCACTCAGAAGCCGCCTGGTGTCCCTGCCAGCCGCTCCGTCCCCGGATCCGCGCCTGCCTCACCAAGTGGCGACGTCCTCGTGGGCACGCGGTGCCTTGTTCACCATGGAATCCCCCCCCACAGAGCCAAGTGGACGGTGTCTGCTCAGTGGACCCTGGCTGATAGAAGGCCGAGGGCTGTATCTAGTATGCATTTGGTTCTCAGCACCTAGCAGAGCGATGAGATCTAGATTTGTTCAGGCTTGTGGCAATGGTAACTGAGTACCTGCTTGTACTTTCATAATTCTTTTGTTTACTCGTAATATTATTTTAATAAGAAGTTGGCCTGAAGGAAGGAATGCCTGTCGCTCCGGATCATCCTGTGCCCTCTCACAGACACGACCACCAGGCACCTGGACTCGGGCCTGGGGCTGCAGCTCCTCCCTATGCCGAGGCCTCCACGGAGCTGTGCTCCCGCCCAGGGAGGTGCACAGGAGGCGGCGGGCCCTCGAGCCAGCAGACGCACAGCGGCACCCGGGGGCGGGTGGAGGTGCGGAAGTGAGCACCTCCGAGTGCATATGTGGGTGTGGGCAGCAGAGACCGTGCTTAAAGCCGGTCAGAAGCCTCTCGCGGTCTCCAGCCCCAGCCCTTCCCTGGCCACCTCACTGGCCTGAGCTAGAGCAAGGGAAGGCCTCCTAGTCCCCCACCTCCCAAAAAGCCCATAGCACTTAAGGGCTAAAACAGAACGATACAGCCTTGTTTTTATTAGCATCTAGCAAGATAAAAATATCAAGATTCCGTCCAGCCCTGCCTCTGCCACCGGAGCCCTCAGGAAGTAGCGTCAGCTGGGGGAGCACTTGTTTCCGGAGATGCTCTTGTAGCCTAGGCGCCTATGTGCTGCCGCCCCGTGCCTGCAGGCTGACCACAGGCCTCCTGCACTTGGTGGGGACAGAAGGGCAGCCGGCATCTCTGCAGCCCTTAGCCATCAGCCTTGGGAACTTGGAAAAGATTGGCGATGTCTAGCAGAGCTTGGCGGATCTGGTTCCCAAAGCGCTGGGCATTCTGTGGAAGTCAAGAGTTCAGACCAGCCTCCAGGCGAGTCCCTGCCCCCTGGCCCCAGGAGCAAGGGTCCTTCCCGCCGCCCCCTGGGCCAACCCTCCTCAGGTGGAGTAGCAGCAGGTCAGACTCACCGTCTCTGAGCTGGAGAACTTGCTGGAGACGTGGAAGAAGATGGTGTTCTCACCTGCGATCATGTAGGAAACGCCGTAGCCGTCATCTGCCACCTGAGGCAGCGTGGAGGGTAAAGAGGCAGAGGTGAGCTGACCTTGAAGATCTGAAAGCCAAGCTGATGTTATCCTTGCTCTGCCCACAAGATTCACAGGAAGGGGCCCACCCCCAGGAAACCCTGGGAAAACAGAGGAGCTCTGCGCCACAGGGTTGCAGACCCCACCAGGGGACCCACGGCCTTGTGTCCCCTCAGGCGGCTCAAGAGCACCACCTCTCTCCACAGTGTCTCCAGCTCCCTGACCAACTAGCCTGTGTGAGTCTCAGTGGGAGAGCTGGACTCTGCAAGCCCCCTTCAGAGGGTGTGTCTGCTCCAGGCAGGGTCACTCCCGCAGGGGCAAGCTCCCATCCACTTTCCTCCCAACAGGTCGACAGGTACCCATTCTGTTCCCACGCCAGGCAGGTCCAGGCCTGGGCTCTTGTATCTGGTCTGACCCCCTTGAGTCTCTTTACTCTCCAATGACACGCCCGTGCCCTGGTCTTGCCCACCTTCAAAGGTACTTACAGGGCCAAAGCCACCGCCAGCACCCAGGTGTTTGGGGTACTTGTTTGGGTCGAACATACGGATCTGGAACTGAGCTATCTGGCTGGTGGAGAGGCGCCAGGGTTCTGAGAGCACCTGCGACAGGGAGGCCCTGCGGTCAGACGCTCTGCACACCTGCAGCCAGGTAGTGCCTGAGCGCCTGTCCCGGCTGCGGACGCAGAAGGGACGGACGCAGGGCCTTCCTGACTGTGGCCCTGGTCCCTGGCTTGTTCTCACAGCCACAGCATCTGCACAGAATCCTCCATCCCAGGACCTGCCTGTCCCACCCCTGCTGCTACCCGCGCCCCGCGCTGTTCCTCCAGACCCCGCGCCGTGGCCTCAGAGGCTGTCTGGGCACTGACAGTGCCCTCNGGGGGGTGTGTGTGTGTGTGGGTGGTGGTGGTGTGAACAGCATGGGAATAGAAATGTGTGAGTGATGCTCTGGGCGGTGGTCCTGGGGAGTCTGGGACCACGCCTAGTGTGCAGATGTGAGGGAATTTGAGCTGTGTGATGTGAGTCCAGGCCTGGGGTAATGGGTGAGCGGCTCACGCGTATGGAATTCAGGGTGTGCAGTGTGAGGATCTGCGGGAGGTGCGGGTGAGGTGCGGGCCTAGGTGAGGAGACCTCGGAGAGGGGCCGGCTGCGAGGGGCGAGGAGACGGGGTGAAGAGACCCAGGGCGAGGAGACACGAGTGAGCAGACCCTGTGAGGGGCCGGCTGCGAGGGGCGAGGAGACACGGGTGAGGAGACTCAGGATGAGGCGACCCAGGGTGAGAAGACCGGGGAGAGGAACTGGTGGTTGCCACACCTTCGGTCTGGCAGCAGACAGTGAACGCCGCGTGGGATGCCGCGGCGTGGGGGTTGGGGCACCAAGGGAGAGCACCGGACCCCCAGGGGCCGGCCTTTCTCACCTCCCGCTCGCCTGTGCTCGGGTCCTGCTCAGCCGCCCGCCTCTGACGCCTGAGGCATGAAGCCTCGCCGCAGAGTGACGCCCCTCCCCTTTCCGTTGCCAGACCTGCCCCCAGAGCTGACCTCTGGCTTTCATTGGCTGTCTCCTGAGCGGGAGGGGCGGGGCTACGAGCTCGTGCCCGCGCGCTGAGGCCTGGCCCGCGTCCTGGCCTTGAGGTCTCATTGGCCGGTAGCTGGCGGAGGGGGCGGGGCTGCCCTGGCCGGTCGCGCCAGTGGGCGCATCTCCGATGAGCGGCGCGCAGGATTGAGGGGTGGCTGAGGCTGAGGCACGGCAACGCTCAGACGAGAGGGGGACCCCGTTCTGAGGGGAGTGTTTTCCCCCTTGCTGCCGGTCGTAAGTCTGAGGACGCTGGGCAGCCTGCTCGACCTCTGTGTCTCCAGTATACAGGAGGGCGCTTGGCACAGCAAGTGCTAGTAGCGACCGTCGAGTGAGCAGTGAATGCGCAAGTATTTTTTCTCACAGCCACCATGCGCTGCCAACACTGTTACAGCTGCCTCCCAGAAGAGAGTGCTGAGGCTCAAGGAGATGAGGCAGGGGCCCAGCTCAGGCCCCGTCTGGGTGTGGGCACCGGTTCCAGCCACGGTCTGCCAGGTACTCTGGCCTCCAGGCAGTAAAGCGCAGATCAGCAAGCAAGGCCAAGTGAGAGTGCTACTCGACTCCAGAGGGGCTGTACATAAAGCTCTGGTCAAGAGGAGGCTAAAGAGATCACTGTGGCCCCTATAAGTCAGTCCAAGGAGATGGAGTTTGATGGGCACCGTAGGAGGGTGGTAAGCATGAGTGGCAAGGTGAAGGGGCCTCTGCGGCTGCTGGAGGGAGAGTAGAAATGGAGCAGCTGCTGCTGTTTGGGTGCGCGATGATGGAGGTCGGCACAGGGCAGGGGTGGCCATGGAGGAGGGAAGTACAGAGTCAGAGCCACTTAGGAGACTGACGCGACAAGGCTTGGTGATGTGGGAGAAAGAAGGAATGGATGGGGAGCTGCAGACTGGCTCCACTGGCTCAGACGGGGAAGCGTGGCAGAGAAGGCAGCTTAGGAGGCTGTTAACTTCAGTTTTGAATACCTTGAACGCTGTTTGAGTTCCCTGACAAACCTGCGACCCACTCTCAGGGATTCTGCTCCTTAGCGGAGTAGGAAACACATCTGGAGTTGAGCCAGACAGTTCTGGGCACAGAGTGAGGACACGTCTCTTTCTTGAGTCTTCCGTCTGGGCCACATCCCCTTTCCAGGCTGCCAGGTTCCTGCCCCTTCTTAACCTGGTTCTCTGGCTGTTCCTTCCTACCTGTGAGCCACTTGCACACTTCCAATCACTCCACCATTTCCTCAGACTTTCTAGAGCTGATTTCTGTTACAGCGTCCCAGAAAAACATGAATCAGGAATAACTCTGAGGGGTAATGAAGACAGCTTCAAGGAAGGACTTTACCAGGCTGAGAAAGGGGACAGGATTCCAGACAGGAGGTTCAGTAAAGGCAAAGGTGTGGATGTGCCTGCCTCCTTTGGAAATGAAGAGTGAAGTTGGGGTTCAGGGTTCTTGTGGGTGAGCATAAGAGACTAGAAATCAGTTGATCTGAAATGTGAGGGCCTGGAAGGTGGAAGTGGGTGTCTGAAACACCCTGTAAAGACCATGCTGAGAAGGATGGACTCCCAGGGAGTCCAGAGACATCTATCCTCCCATGCACTTGTGCATCTGAAACCGGCTAACTGCTCACCAAATGTTTCCTTTATAGCCTGGGCACACAGCTAGACTACATTTCCCAGCCTCCCTTGCAGTATGAGTCCCAGCCAGTGGGATGTGGATAGAAATGCTCTGTATCACTACCAGGCCAAGTCCATAAAAGCCTCCTATGAGTGAGCCCTCTTTATCTCTCCTCCATGGACCTGAGGGATGTTGATTTCCAAGGCAACTAGGGAGCTACCTGATGAAAGCAAGTCCTCTAACAGCCCATTTTTGAATCATGGTATGGAGCAGAGTCTTCTTATTAGCCAACTGAATAAAAATTAAGCTTCTGTTGGGCTAAGCCATTGAGATCTCCGGCTTTGTCCGTTACGGCTGCTAGCCTTAACTAATAATGCAGACCTGCACATCTGTGGGTCACTAGTACAGATTCGCATTTGGTGGGTAATTATCGGAAGTTTATACCCTGGTTTAGCACTGTGGTTTCTTCTCTTATTTCAACCAAGAACAGATAAGATAAAAGAACTTTGACTGAATGTAACCTTAATTAAAAGCCAGCTTGTCGGCTCATTGTTCTTTCAGGGATGGGCAAGCTGATGTCTCCCAGAGGCCAACCAAATCCAGACAGTTTCCCAGGGTAGATCACGCAGGCACCTGAGAGGCAAAGGTCTGTGAAAGTACTTTTGGAACCCCAAGAAAGCTCTGAAACGGAGTGTATCATTTTGGGAGCATAGCTGTATTTTTATGAGCTGCTCACAAGACTCAAAAGAGGCTCTGTGTATATGCATGGCTGAGTCCCCTGCTGTTCACCTCAAGCTGTCATGGCATTGTTTGTTAATTGGTTATGCTGCTGCTGCTGCTGCTGGGTCGCTTCAGTCGTGTCCAACTCTGTGTGACCCCAAAGACGGCAGCCCACCAGGCTCCCCCGTCCCTGGGATTCTCCAGGCAAGAACGCTGGAGTGGTTGCCATTGCCTTCTCCAATGCAGGAAAGTGAAAAGTGAGAGTGAAGTCACTCAGTCTTGTCTGACTCTTAGCGACCTTATGGACTTCAGCCCAATACAAAATAAGAAGTGGAAAAAAAAAAAAAGAGCTCAGGACCCTCCGTCCTGGGAATCATCTCATGCTCTCAGGGTTCTGACAAGCTTCAAAGCTACTATCAGGAGCCTAACTCTCCTTTCTTTCAATTTATATTTTCAAAATTTTTAGGCATTTTCACAAACGATTCTTACAGTCATGCCAGATTCAAACACTTAAAAATCTTAATCACCCAAATAAAATGTGAATCACCCTTGCCAGCTCCCTAGTTTCTTGATTTTCCATCCCTTAGTTTAAGCCCCATAGTTTCTCCCAACTCCACCGTCACCTGGAGCAGTGCTCGCTGCT
>SJYW01004825.1:782679-795265 GCA_006410735.1 Raphicerus campestris
GAGGGGCGCAGCTTCCTGTGGGGATCCTTCCCACACCTGCCTGGCTCTCCCCCCTAGCCTCCTCTCCTGACCTCTCAGGCACCTTCCTTCACGCCCCCAGCCTCTGGGGGCTTCTCAGCCCGGGTTTCCTGCCCGGGCTCACCGTCTCCAGCTCCAGCTCCTCTCACCGGCGCCCTCCCCAAGCTGAGCCGTGCCCCGTGCCGCCCAGTGAGGCACCTGCCCAGCTGTCCTCCAGAAGCACCCTCTGCCGGCCCCTGGGCAGCGGCCTCGAGGGACTCTGTCAAGGGGACCCTGACACAGAGGTGCACAGGAGCACACGCCTGGTGGCTGCCGCCGACACTTGGAACTCATGAGCTTTCCCCACACGTGCCTGCGTCCTCTTGGGTTGGCCGAAAAGTTCGTTCAGGTGTTGCCTAAGCTGGTTTGGAAAACAACTTTCCAGCCATCCCAATAGATCTGTGCTCTATGTGTTTTCCAGTTTGCTGTCAGCTTCGCCCCCACCCATCACCCCTAACTCTGCGCCTTCATCTCCCACCTCTGCCGGATCACACCACCTGGCTCTCTGGGCATCAAGCAGCTCCCTGCAGGCGCCCAGCCCGCACCTGCCTCTGCCAGTCCAGCAGCGCCTGCCACGAGAACAGAGTCTCGGCAGAGACCTGAGCAGGCCGCTCGCCCTTCTAACCCTGTGGCCGCGATTCTGGTGGCTCCCAGCTGAACCTCTGCCTGCCCTGTTGCCGCCCTCCAGCCCCTCTTCCCTCCACCCCACTTCCGCCCTTGGAAACAGCTTCCTGTGGGTATCTGCTGTCCGCTGTGTGTGGCTGGGCGATCTCTCACCCTCCTGGATGCGGGAGCCCTGGGCTCTAGGCCCTGTCCCTCCCCTGGCAGAGGATGCCAACCGTAGGTCTAAGAGCATGTGTGTGCCAAGTCGCTTCAGTCGTGTATGACTCTCTGTGACCCCATGGACTGTAGCCTGCCAGGCTCCTCTGTCCATGGGATTCTCCAGGCAAGAACACTGGAGCGGGTTGCCCTGCCCTCTTCCAGGGGACCTTCCTGACCCAGGGGTCAAACCCGCGTCTCTTATGTCTCCTGCGTTGGCAGGCAGGTTCCTTACCACTAGCGCCGCCCAGAAGCCAGGGAGCAGGGCATGGCTGATGCTCCTCCTCCTCCCAGAGCTTGGCGCAGCGCCTGGCACACCTGCTGTGGGCCCTTTGGACCCTGGAGTGGGGCGTGAGTCAGACCCTGGAGTGGGGCGTGGGTCAGACCCTGGAGTGGGGCGTGGGTCAGCCCCCAGTGCTGGGACTCAGCCTTCCGGAAACCCAGCCAAGGGCAACACCCTGCACGAAAAGCTTTATACACACTCCTGTTTAAAACGAAAGCAAGGACTTCCCTGGTGGTCCAGGGAAGAATCCACCTGCCGGTGTAGGGGACACAGGTCTGATTCTTGGTCCAGGAAGATCCCACGTGCTGTGGAGCAATTAAGCCCGTGCGCCACAGCTCCCGAGGCCACAGGCTCTAGGGTCTATGCTCACAACAGGAGAGGCCGCCCTGAGATGACTGCGCACCCAGTGGGGGGGCCTGCTCCCCACAGCTCAGAAAGCTGGTACGCAGCAAGACCTAGCACGGCCAGAAATAGGGGAATTTTTAAAAAGTTGAAAGCATAAAAACAATCTAAATGTTGACCAATAGGGTTAACTGATTTAGGCTAGAAATAAATAACTGGAATATTGGGCTGATTTGGAAAAAAGTGTGCTTACAAATAACAATAATACAGAAAATGTTTGTTAGGTTGTTTAGGAAAAATTAATATGCAGAGTCTCTGCTAGAAACTACACTGGAAAGACTGAAAGGACACACAGAGACTGCAGGCGCCTCCGGAGCTGAGGCGGACGGCTTCCTCCTGTTTCCCTGCAGTGAACACGTCCTGTTTATTAGGGACCCCCCCAAAGGCAAATAGACACACTCACAGAAAAACTAAAAATAAAAAAGATGAACTCTAGCATGCAAAGCTACTTTGGCCACAATGAAAGTGCCCATCTCAGAGGACTCGGTGAGCTTGGCCAGGAGGCTGAGAGCAGCAGGCCTATGTGGGTTTTATGTGAGGCTAGAAGGAGATTGAGAGAATCAAGGTATAATTTAAGGCAAAAAAAGGAAGGCAGAGTAGCCAAGATCATTATACAGTGAAGAACGGTGGTCTCGGCTCAGAGTCTAGTTATGAAATATTGACCAAGAAGGTCATGATTCAAAATGTTAAGAAAAGGAGAAAAACATAATCAGATCCAAAAATACGATCTATAAGGCGAAGAAAAAAAACATGTACCACTGGGACTTTATATTCTTCATGTCACTAGCAACATTCTTTTTGAATGTTAATGGGAATATTTCAACAGGGGGTTAGGTGTGATGCAAAGTATTGAGCTCTAAGAGAAAACCCCAGGAAGACAGTCTAGTCAGCCACGGCAGTTCTTGGGGCCCGGCATCTGGAGGCTGCCGGGGGGGCATCAGGCTCCTCCTGGTCCTGGCCCCCAGTGCGTGCTCTCAGTCCTCATGGCGCCCCGAGGCTGCTGGATCTCTGCGCGCTGTGCTCGGTTCCAGGCAGGAGGACATGAAAGGGCAGAGGGCAGGCAGCTGGTTTGGTGAAGGCCCCACTGTGTGCTGTAGTGAGGAGTGGGCAAGAGCGAGGCAGAGGGAGTGAAAGCAGCGTGAGGCCCACCCTTGAGGCTGGGCGCCATTCCCTGACGCACCTCCCGAGGGTGGGGAGTCAGAACATTACCTGCTGGCTCCTGGCCCTAGCTGGTCAAGGGCCACCCCAGGAGGGCTCACCCTTTGCCCTTCAGAGCGTCTCACGCGAGGGCTGAGAGCGGATTGAAGAAGCAAGTCCCCTCAGGACCACCCAGCCAGCCACAGTCAAGCTCAGGACCCGTGCCTGGGCTTCTGATCCTTCACAGCCGAGCAGCCATCCTGATAGTCTCAGAAGAAGCACTGAAAGCAAACCCCGAGGGGCCTCCAGGTCCCAGCCTGCCCCAGGCTGTGGGTGGCTGAGAGGCAAATGGCGCTCCTAAACACAGGCCATTAGGGGGCATGGCCTTGGTGCTGAGCACAGCAGGGCTACCGGGACCCCAGCAGGGCTACCGGGACCCCGTTCCTGAGACGATGCCCTGAGGGGCCTCAACTGGTGTGCAGATGTGAGGTGCGTGTGAACCTGGAGTTGCTGCCCAGCGCAGGTCTCTCCGAAGTGTGCCCGCTCCAGCCTGGGCCTCGTGTTCCGGAATTAGCACAGGACCTGGCACATAGGCCCATCTCCCTCCCTGGCTCTGCTCTGTGGCAGCATCCGGAGTCCACAGTCGGCGGCACCGAGTCCCACGCCCTCTCCCCGTGAGTGAAGTGCAGCTTTGCAGGGAGGAGCACAGAACAATTTAGCCCTAAAAGCTGCCTCAGCCATCACTGGGGGTGATGGCAAGACAACTTTGATTTTGTTTATTTCCTTTGTGNAGGCCATTAGGGGGCATGGCCTTGGTGCTGAGCACAGCAGGGCTACCGGGACCCCAGCAGGGCTACCGGGATCCCGTTCCTGAGACGATGCCCTGAGGGGCCTCAACTGGTGTGCAGATGTGAGGTGCGTGTGAACCTGGAGTTGCTGCCCAGCGCAGGTCTCTCCGAAGTGTCCCCGCTCCGGCCTGGGCCTCGTGTTCCGGAATTAGCACAGGACCTGGCACATAGGCCCATCTCCCTCCCTGGCTCTGCTCTGTGGCAGCATCCGGAGTCCACAGTCGGCGGCACCGAGTCCCACGCCCTCTCCCCGTGAGTGAAGTGCAGCTTTGCAGGGAGGAGGACAGAACAATTTAGCCCTAAAAGCTGCCTCAGCCATCACTGGGGGTGATGGCAAGACAACTTTGATTTTGTTTATTTCCTTTGTGCAAATTTAGAGCAGACAAGAGCAGCCAGTTCCCAGCATCCGCTGGCAGGAAGGGGCCTGGCTCCCACCCTGTGTAGACAACACCCTTAGCGGAAGCAGCTCAACACACTCGCACTCCACCGCCTGCAGAGAACCCAACCCTGAGAGCACAAGCCCCTGTGCTCCCCGGCCCTGCCCCGGGCTGGCTCTGCTGGTGGTGAGCTGGCCCCTTCCCTCGCTCTCTGGGCCCCGACCACCTGGAGATCCACTTCTGGGCAAGACAGGAGGCTGGACTGAGGGTCCCTCCAGGCTGGAGGAGGCTGTGGTCCCCAGAGCCCCGAGNGGGAAGGCCAGGGGAGGGAGGGTGGTCTCCTCGCGGTTAAGGTCAAGGTCACAGGGTGGTGGGGGGAGGTGGAGGTGGTATGGGGACCCTTCCTTTCCTTCCCACCACCTGAGGGGAAACCGCGGCACCCACAGCCTGCTGTTCTGTTCATACCAACACAAGTAGCTCCTGGCAGAGGGGCCTGGGCTCCCTGAGGAAGACGCTCAGGAGCGTGGGTGGTCTTAGGCTCACAGGGGGAGGGCTGTTGCTTTTTTTTTTTTTTTAGTCTTTTGACCGCGTGGAGGCTTCGTTGCTCTGAGGGTTTTTTCTCTAGCTGTGGCGAGTGGGGGCGCCTCTATCGCTGTGGTGCCTGGTTTCCCACTGCCGCGGCTTCTCCTGTTGCAGAGTGCAGGCAGTGGGGCGCGGGCTCTGTCTGTAGTCGTGGCTCAGCTGCGCCATGGCAAGTGGGATCTTCCTGAACCAGGGATCGAACCCATGTCTCCTGCATTGCCTGGTGAATTCTTTACCATTGAGCCACCAAGGAAGCCCAGAGCTGCTTTTCAAATCAACAGCAGGAGAGCGGGGACGTTTTGGACAGCATCTGGGGCCGCTAAATGCGTGTATAACGTGTGAGTGTGCGTCTGTGTTGGGTGTGCATGCCCGCATACCGGTGCCTGTATGAGGAGGGGGCATTACACTAACACAGCTACANACAGCATCTGGGGCCGCTAAATGCGTGTATAACGTGTGAGTGTGCGTCTGTGTTGGGTGTGCATGCCCGCATACCGGTGCCTGTATGAGGAGGGGGCATTACACTAACACAGCTACAGTGATGAGAAACAAACTTTTCTGCTCTCAAAGCATCACAGCAAGCCCTGCGTGGAGGGGAGGGAAGGGGAGGCCTTCACGCACACACGAGTGCCCTGCCTCAGGTCTCAGCAGACAGGGAGGCAGCCCTGACTACGTCGGTCACTGCCTTTGTGGCATGTATAACGGGTAAATTTAAATAACTGACACAGTCATGATTAAACTTTCATTTCCATTGAACTATAAAATCTTTTGTTCAGTTGCTCAGTTATGTCGGACTCTGCAGCCCCATGAACAGCAGCACACCAGGCTTCCCTGTCCATCACCGACTCCCGGAACTTGCTCAAACTCATGTCCATTGAGTTGGTGATGCCATCCAACCATCTCATCCTCTGATGTCCTCTTCTCCTGCCTTCAATCTTTCCCAGCATCAGGGTCTTTTCTGATAGGTCAGCTTTTCGCATCAAAGTATTGGAGCTTTAGCCTCAGCCTCGGTCCTTCCAATGAACACCCAGGACTGATTTCCTTTAGGATGGACTGGTTGGATCTCCTTGCAGTGCAAGGGACTCTCAAGAGTCTTCTCCAACACCACAGTTCAAAAGCATCAATTCTTTGGCCCTCAGCCTTCTTTATAGTCCAACTCTCACACCCATACACGACCACTGGAAAAAGCGTAGCTTTGACTAGATGGACCTTTGTCAGTGATGTCTCTGCTTTTTAATATGCTGTCTAGGTTGGATCATGGGATTCCCTGGTGGCTTAGACAGTAAAGTGTCTGCCTGCAACGTGGGAGACCCGGGTTTGATCCTTGGGTAGGGAAGATGCGCTGAAGAAGGAAACGGCACCCCACTCCAGTATTCTTGCCTAGAAAATCCCACGGATGGAGGAGCCTCATGGGCTACAGTCCATTGGGTCGCAAAGAGTCGGACAGGACTGAGGGACTTCACTTTCACTTTCTTTAGGTTGGTCACATCTGTTCTTCCAAGGAGCAAGCGTCTTTTAATTTCATGGCTGCAGTCACCATCTGAAGTGATTTTGGAGCCCAAGAAAATAGTCTATCCCTGTTTCCATCATTTCCGCATCTCCTTGCCATGAAGTGATGGGACTGGATGCCACGGGCTTCATTTCTTTGAATGCTTTAAGCTGGCTTCTCCGCCCTCCTCTTTCCCCGTCGTCAGGAGGCTCTCTGGTTCCTCTCCGCTTTTTGCTGTAAGGTGTGTCCTGAGTGCACAAGGCTCAAGTGTGCCGCTTCGGTGCTTCAGGCACGAGTGCACACCACACTTCCAGCCCTTAGTCAAGGGAGGTGCTGCAGGAGCACCTGGCGTTTCTCTCCTGTTGTACCCAGTCAGTTCCCACACCACTTGCTTTCTTTGCACTGGACTCCACTCTGTCGGGGTGCTCAGGATTGATGCTCACCTCCTTTGCTAGTCATCAAACACCACAAGCGCGGGACTTCCCTGGTGGTCCAGTGGCTAAGACTTCACACTCCCAATGCAGGGGTCCTGGGTTCAATCCCTGGTGCAGGAAGTAGATCTGCGTGCTACAACCAAGAGTTCAAGTGACATAAAGACCCCACCACAGTGAAGATCCTGTGTGCTGCAAGTATGACCCAGTGCAACCACATAAATCTATGTTTAATAAAAACACCCACAGGAGCAAGGATGAGTCCCCTCTTCTGATCTGTGCCCCAGCCCTATGCCAGTAAAGGTCTGTGGGACTAATGAGCTGATGCTCACAGCCCAACTGGGCAACAAGGCGCCTGCAGGGTGTGCCTGAATGCTGGCGTTCGTTCAGTCTTGCTGGAGTTTGGATGTGATACAGAGATCGTGCAACTGCTTCCACTCCTCTCTGTCCTCATCCTGAAACCAAGGCACCCTGAGGTGCCTGCAGGGCCCCTGGAGGAGAGGGTGCAGGCGGCACGGGGTGGGCACGTCTGGAGCACATGTGCACGTGGGTCCTCCCTATGCCAGCCTCAGAGGCAGTTCCAGGACGCAGTGGGGTTTGGGCATGGCTAGTGCAGCGCCCAAGCCAAACAGGAAGCGACAGGTCACATGGAGAACACAGAAGGGGTCGCTGCCCCGAGACACATGCCCTCCACACGTCCCGCCACACGTCCCACCAGCGAGACCGCCTCCGGCTGCAAGGAACACACAAGCCAGTAGCCATCGTTTGGGAGGCTGCTCTGTCTCCGCACACCATGAGCTCCAGAGGGACATGGCTGGGACACTGGTTAGCAGCTGCAGTGTCTGCTCAGGGCCAGGATGACACGGCATCATCCTCACCACCTCCAAAGACGATGCTGAACAAGACCCTGGGCTCCAGCAGATGCCCCGAGCTTTCTCTGACAAGGATCCTTGGTTATACACGCTTCTCAGGCCAATCACTGGCTTGTGAGTGGCTAGGACTGGCCTCTACCTCCTGGGACTAGGAGAGGTGGCACCTGAGAGGTCAAGGGGTCTCAGCCCACCAACGAAAGGGTGGACTCCGTCAGTAGAAAGGGGATGGCTGTCTGGTCTACTGTGAAGACAGGACACCCACTTCGGGGTCCTGAGCACAGCAGTCTTCTCACTCACCCGTGCGGGAGCAGGGCTCCCTGACATCAGTACACACACAGGTGACCCCTGAGGGTTGCACGCCGTTGTGCAGATGCAGGCAGTAGGCAGTCAGGGGGCGCTTTCTTCAGAGAAGGTGCCAGACAGTGTCAAGGATGGGCATCTTGGCCAGCTGCCAGGGCTAAGGGACGAGGGCATGGGGGAGGCATGGCAGGCCCCTCGAGGAGTCTCGGTTCTGAGCACAACAGGAAGCCCGGAGTTCTGAGCAGATGGAGCCAAACTGGCACATCTCTTAAGAGGTTACTTTGGTGGAGAATGGCTCCTGCGAGGGCAGAGGTGAAGCCAAGAGACTGCAAATGTGCACGCAGGCAGGAAGCTCGGAGCTTCGGAGGAGGCACTGGGGGCCGAGGGCAGGTCTCTGGAGGGGCTGCTGTGCCCTCTGAGTGCGGGGGCCCCAGCCCACATCACCACGCTGGCTGGCCGCTCCACCACGTAGGATGTGCAGCTCCTCACGCAGCTTCAGACAGGCTTCTCAGAGCCAGGCAGGTCTGGTTCCTGTGCTTCTCTGCTGGGGAAAACCTGGCTCTTCCGGGCGCTGTGTCCTCAGGGTCTGCTCTCCGCCACTCTCTCGCCCCCTCCCCACCCTCCCCTGGCACACAGAAGCCCCTAGAGCCGCTCTGGTGAACGCTGTGCCCACACTCGCCACGCTTGTCTGCACTGACATGAGCAATCCCCAGGGGGAGGAAGGCGCTATCTCTCGGGCTGGGCAACCTCAGGGAAGCCACCAGACCCTCCATGCCTCATGTGTAACAGGCAGAAAAACACCTAGCTCAGGGCTCTCACAAGGATCACATGAATTACCACACAAGTGCCAGCTGGTGTTATTAGAGTTCTTGGGTACAAACCACCTCCACAACCCCACAGCACAGCCGGGGGCCCCAGACGGCCTCTGTCTGTGCCCTCAGGGCTGCAACTCGGGGCAGTGGCAGCAGGACGGCCGGGGGGTGCAGCTGGGCTGGCAGCAGACCTGCAGGGCGGGGTCCTCGCCCCGCGCCATCTGGCTGGGCCCGAAGGTCATGGCAGCATCAAACTGGGCCTTGAGCAGCTGCAGCTGCTTCAAGGTCTGCAGCGTCTCTGGGGCGACCTCATCCACACCCTCCAGAAGGTTGTAGTTCTCACCAGGGTCCTCAGACAGGTCAAAGAGCAGCGGGGGCTCATGGGCAGTCAGAGGACTCGAGGCGTGGCAGGCAGGGTCTGCGGTGGTGTCACTGTGGGTAGAGCCTGGGGAGGGCGCGCATCTGTGCACAGGGCAGGGGCGCTGGGCTCTGGGGCTGGGCGGGGTGGGCAGGGCTGGGGGAAAGGAGGTTACCCTGGGTAAAGAAGTGTGCCTTGTACTTCCCGCTCCGCACAGCAAAGACCCCTCGGACCTCATCCGGATAGGCCGAGTAGAAGAAGAGCGTGTGCCGGGGGCTCTGGGGGCAGAGTCGGGGGGTCTGCACATGTCCAGCACTGTCGGCTCCGTGCTGGGCCCAGGGCATGCAGTGGCTCCCTGCCCACCCAGAAGCCCTGGCCGGCACCGCTAGGATGCAGCTCGACACAGGGTCCACCTGGCCCTAGGGACTTCAGGGGCTGCCCACACTCACTTCTGGGGAGAGTGAGTGGCTGGTGGGGGCGGGGGAAAGGGAGGTCAGGATGGGGGTCAGGGGAGCTGTGGCTATGTGTTCACGGGCCCTACCTTGCCTGTGCCCAACAGCAGGGGGCTGAGGTCAACGCCGTCCAAGGTGATGTTGGGCAGCTGGGCCCCCGCCAGGGCTGCCAGGGTGGGCAGCAGGTCCAGGGAGCTGGCCAGCTCATGGGTCACACCTGGGAATAGAGGGCTGTACAGTCACTCCATTTGGGACCAGGACCGGGAAGATGAGACCAAGAGTCCGGGAGCAGAAGGCCTGAAAACTGACCGGGAGCGATGTGACCTGGCCAGAAGGCCAAGGCAGGCTCTCGGACGCCCCCTTCGAAAGTGGTTCCCTTTCCGCATCGCAGGAGGCCAGAGCAGCCTCCGTGGGACATCCGCATCGTCTCAGGTCTAGGACACACAGGGAGGACGTCAGCTATGAGGAGGCCAGGGTTTCCAGCTGCCCTCGGGACCCCAGCCCCAGACCGATAAGTCACACATTTTGCGCAGGAATGGCCAGCACATGTCTGTCTACTCCCTGTCCTCCTAAGACCAGCACCTCCATGTACTCACAGCTGCCAGCCTCCCACATGCACCTGGGTGTCACCATATATGGCCAACAACTCCCGAGACCCCCTTAGCCCACTAGGTTCTTGGCCAGCGTCAACATCGGAAGACCCAGGGCCCTGTGTGGGGTTGACCAGCAGCCCCCTGCCCCTGCCGAGTACCCGTTGTCCGCAGTGAAGAAAACGAGTGTCTCTCCGAGCAGCCCCAGGTCCCCCACAGCTGTCATCAGGGCCCCCACAGCTGCATCCAGCTNGGCCGGCACCGCTAGGATGCAGCTCGACACAGGGTCCACCTGGCCCTAGGGACTTCAGGGGCTGCCCACACTCACTTCTGGGGAGAGTGAGTGGCTGGTGGGGGCGGGGGAAAGGGAGGTCAGGATGGGGGTCAGGGGAGAGGTGGCTATGTGTTCACGGGCCCTACCTTGCCTGTGCCCAACAGCAGGGGGCTGAGGTCAACGCCGTCCAAGGTGATGTTGGGCAGCTGGGCCCCCGCCAGGGCTGCCAGGGTGGGCAGCAGGTCCAGGGAGCTGGCCAGCTCATGGGTCACACCTGGGAATAGAGGGCTGTACAGTCACTCCATTTGGGACCAGGACCGGGAAGATGAGACCAAGAGTCCGGGAGCAGAAGGCCTGAAAACTGACCGGGAGCGATGTGACCTGGCCAGAAGGCCAAGGCAGGCTCTCGGACGCCCCCTTCGAAAGTGGTTCCCTTTCCGCATCGCAGGAGGCCAGAGCAGCCTCCGTGGGACATCCGCATCGTCTCAGGTCTAGGACACACAGGGAGGACGTCAGCTATGAGGAGGCCAGGGTTTCCAGCTGCCCTCGGGACCCCAGCCCCAGACCGATAAGTCACACATTTTGCGCAGGAATGGCCAGCACATGTCTGTCCACTCCCTGTCCTCCTAAGACCAGCACCTCCATGTACTCACAGCTGCCAGCCTCCCACATGCACCTGGGTGTCACCATATATGGCCAACAACTCCCGAGACCCCCTTAGCCCACTAGGTTCTTGGCCAGCGTCAACATTGGAAGACCCAGGGCCCTGTGTGGGGTTGACCAGCAGCCCCCTGCCCCTGCCGAGTACCCGTTGTCCGCAGTGAAGAAAACGAGTGTCTCTCCGAGCAGCCCCAGGTCCCCCACAGCTGTCATCAGGGCCCCCACAGCTGCATCCAGCTCCATGAGGGAGTCCCCAAATGGCCCTCGGCCTGAGTGCCCTGGAAAGCTCTGCCCGCTGAACTGGGGGTAGTGGGTGTGCTGAGGATGGAGACTGGAGTTAGCACCAAGCAGGCATCATGGGGAGCCCGGGCCAGGGGGCCGCGGTCACTCACATGGGAGGCGTAGTACAGGAAGAACGGGCGGCCTTGGCGTTGGGCATCAGTCATGAGGTCACGGGCAAAAGCCACATAGCGGGCCTCGAGTCCAGGCAGCCAGGGGGGCTGTGCCTCCACCGACAGGTTGGCCAACAGCGGGACCGGGACCAGGCCCTGGTCACAGATGCCTTCGCAGGGGGTGGCCGGCGGGAAGCAGGTCAGGTTCTGGCAAGGGCCCTGAGGGAGCAGCTCCTTCAATGGTCTAGACTGTGGGGTGGGGCTCTGGGGTCAAGGGGAAGGACCCTGGTGGTTCCTACCTGGTCATGGGAGTACGGGATGCCCAGGAATCGATGGAAGCCATGGTGGGGGGGCAGAAAGGCCCCCTCAGGCCCCACCCCAAGGTGCCACTTGCCAGCTATCCCTGTGAGGTAGCCTTGGGCAGCCAGGACCTCAGCCAAGGTCACCTCCTCCAGGGGCAGGCCCCCTCGGGAGCTGGGCTCCAAAACTCCAGGGTACAAGCCCATCCGAACTGGTAGTCGGCCGGTGAGGAGGGCAGCCCTACAGGGCAAGTCAGAGTCCGTGCGGCAGGGCAAAACCAAGATGCACACAAGGGGAGAGAGGAGAAAAACAGAGAGACGTGACTTTCTCCACAGAGGCAGAGACCCTACTCCTCCCTGTGCACTCGAGTGGGTCAGGGCTGAGGGCTCCCGGCTTCCTTCCTCACCGGGAGGGTGTGCACAGAGACACAGGCACATAGAAGTCTGTGAACCGAAGACCCCCGGCGGCCAACTGGTCCAGATTGGGGGTAGTGGAACTGGGGTGCCCATAGGAGCCCAGGTCCCCGTAGCCCAGGTCATCAGCAAAGATCAGCAGAATGTTAGGTGGGCTGGCAGCAGCCAGGCCTGCGGCCAAGGTCAGGGTGAGGGTCCACAGAGCCTCCATGGCTCACTGCACAGACAGGCCTGTAAGAAACACTTGGGAGAGAAGGCAAACGGGCTCCCACAAGCTCTAACCAGAAGACCCCAAATTTGAGCGCTACCCACTCCCCAAACCCGGACATTAACCTCCCCCAAGAACCCGGGCTCAGGCTCTACCCTCCGCTGAAACCCCAGACCCAAATACTCCCCCGACGGAGACAACTCCTTTCCAGCTGCCTCGGCACCCGGAGACTCTGGACCCCAACAAAACCCAGGAGCCTGTAGCCCGGGATCTAACTCCCTGGAGACTCTAAAGGGCCAGGACACCTTCAGACTCTCAGGCGGAGATCTGACCTTCTTCTGCTAAAGGTCCCGCCTAGGCTCGTGGTCAGGGGACACTGACCCGCGGAGGCCCACGAGGCGGGACAAAAGTAGCTCAGGGCCAAGGAGGGGGCAGGTGCGGGACACCAGGAAGCCGGCCGGGCCCTACTCGGGCGCTTCCGCCTCGGCCCGGCCTGGCCCCGCCCCGGCCCCTGACCCGTGACTCCCGCG
>SJYW01004825.1:796062-808137 GCA_006410735.1 Raphicerus campestris
GTGGGCGGGGCACGGTGCTGGGGGCGGGGCACGGCTCTGGGAGGGCGGGGTCTCGACTGGGCTGCGGGCGGCCAGTGCGCCCGGTTTGCGCCCCGAGGCCTTCGGCGCTGGAGGCGGGCGGCCCGTGAGGTGCGCGCAGGACGGATCCTAGTGTTGGCGCTCGGCGCGCTAGTGTTCCTTAAAGGCCCTGAGCCTGGAGAGTGTGGAATGAGCAAATCGAAACGGAAACCGTGGAGTCCGCGGGCTGCTGGCTTTTCCTACAATGCTATGTTTGGTGTTTTCTTGAAACAGATAAAAAATTCTTTCCAACCTTTCCCCCTCCGTTCGTGTGTGTGTGGGTGTGGTGGGGGTGTGGTGGGCCGTGTGTGTGTGTGGTGTGTGTGTGGGGTGTGTGTATGGTGTGTGGGGGTGTGGTGGGGGTGTGGTGGGCCGTGTGTGTGTGTGGTGTGTGTGTGGGGTGTGTGTATGGTGTGTGTGCGTGGTGGGGGCGTGATGGGACGTGAGTGTGTGTCGCGGAAGGGGCTGGTGGGGCATCTGGAGGGCGGTGTCTTCTCTGCATCCGGGTCACACCAATGGGAAGGGCTCATCCAAAGAGATGACGGGCCTGGCTCCATCACTGGACAGCCTTGTATGAGTGACTTCACGGTTTTGGTCCCCAGATTGCTTAGCTGTTTCAAAGTAAGAGAACGCCCCACGAGGCGGTTAGGCGGTATCTCAGTAAGTGCAACTAAACACCCCAAGGTCGGTGCCTCCCGGAGAGTGCCTCCCCACTGCAGCTCCCCTAGGACACCTCTTCCCTGGAACCCCCCACCCCCACCCCGGGGGTAGCTCTCTGGCCTCAGGCTCCCCAACAGGGTCAGGCCTCAGGACCAGCAGCACAGGCTGCTGTTGGAGAGGGTTTCTCATAGTTCCTGCCCCTGGAGCCAGCAGTAGCGTGGACAGGGTCCTTGAAAGGCCTCTGGTCCCTGGGGTGGGGCCAAGACACAGCTTCCACTGAAGCCCAGCTGTGGAGCTGGCACTTTCCTGATGAAAGATGAAAGCCAAGACTAGAGGCAGTACGAAGGAGCAAAAGTTGAAGGGCAGGGATCTCCCTGAGACAGGGCTGGGCTCCAGGCTGCTGCTGGCCTCGTTGGGAAGGGAAGGGGCTCCTGTGAGCCATCCCCTTGGTGTCAGACTCCAGTATGGGTTCTGTGCCTGTGCGTGGGAGCAGTATGGGGTGGGTGGCCAGGACGGAAAGTTTTTCCATGGCCCAGAAATCTTTGAACCTGTAATTGGAACTATCACAGCTGGTTGGTGCTGTGAATTGGAGTTTAAAAGGAATCAGCCAAAGGCCCTTTCTTCCCTTTCTGCTGCAAGCTGGGAACTACCCTTATTCTGCAGGAGAGCCAGCCTGCGGCTGTAATGTTATGCAAATGGCCGGCACTTTCCCCTGCAGACTCTGGAGGCTGCTCAGGCGTGTGCCCAGGCGGGCAGCCCTGACCTCTGGGTGGGGAGAGGGCGCATGCGCCTCCATCTATGTTTGTTCAAAGCTGAGCTCTGTGGGCATCCGAGTCTTTCC
Source organism: Raphicerus campestris (assembly GCA_006410735.1). Lineage (NCBI taxonomy): Eukaryota > Metazoa > Chordata > Mammalia > Artiodactyla > Bovidae > Raphicerus > Raphicerus campestris. The sequence goes on from SJYW01004825.1 coordinate 797,621, forward strand.
GCGACTGTGGGCCTTTCTTGGCATTGCTGTGGGAGCTGGCAGGAGGGTCAGTTTGGGACAGAGCCCCGGTGGGAGGCAGCCTGCCAGGGTGCGGGAAGTGGCTCTGGACACTGTTAATTTGGAACTAACACCCACAGTTAAGAGAGGGGCCTTGAGAGCGGTGCCAGTCTGGTTTTTCTACACCTCGAACAAGGGAGGGGCCTCCATTTCCTGGGCCTGCCGGGGGCTGGTGCAGCACTTGGCCCATGTGAAGGTATTCTGTGGTGGTTCCTGGGAATGGCTGATGTCAGGGATCCAGGACACCAAGGGCCCTGTGTGCAGGCCTTCACTGACCCCCTTGGGTCTGCTCCCTCCTCTTTGGCCTCAACAACCATTATTCCTAACCCCAGGATATTGGAGGCAAAAGATCCTCAATCAGTCAGATCTAACAGGGAGCAGGTTCTGGATTCAGATCCAGGGGCTCGGATGATGCTGACTGTGCTCTGGTTTTTTAAAGCCAGGGTTCACAACAGCCCATGAGAATGAAGCCAAGCTGCTGGAAACCTCTTTGGTTTAATAGAGAAAAAGGCACCCAGAGACAGAGAGAGAAAGAAGTGTATTGTGCGTGACCTGGTCAGATGTCCCCAGCTGTCCTTGGTGAGGGTCTGGAGGACTCCCTCTTTGAGACAGCGAGCTGCACTCTGGAGTCGAGAGGGGAGCAGCAGCGAGCTTTAGACTCTGGGGAGCTGGGTACTAGCAGAGGCGGAATGGCATGGCCTCAGAGATTTTTGGCTTCCTGGCCATAGAGTCATCCTCCAGGACAAAAACAGAGGGTAGTGGCAGCAGGGGTGGTGGTGGAAAGACCCTAGGTTTCGGGAACGTGGCCCAGACTTGACTCACAGTGCAGCTCCTCTTCCAATTCCTGGACATGAGTCACTCACGGCCCTGGAGCTGCCAGAGGGAAAGACCTGGCGGAAACACCCAAGGCTGTACGAAGTCTTCGCCGTGGCCTCCCTTGAGGGAGGTATGGCCTTCAGCCAGGATGGCCATGCTCTAGGGGGAGGGACAGTTAGGTTCTCAGGGGTTGTTGGCCACTAATTCTGAGTGAATACCACTCCCCAGACATTCCGATGCCCCCATAGTCCACTGATCAGAGAGGGCTTTGGAGGTCACACAAGACAAGCGTATGGGGCCGCAGTCCATCTCACCGTGGATGCAGTGATTATGTGAATTTATTTTGTATTAATTTCCCTGATTCTTAAGCATATCATTCTGCTAGATGTNCTTTGGAGGTCACACAAGACAAGCGTATGGGGCCGCAGTCCATCTCACCGTGGATGCAGTGATTATGTGAATTTATTTTGTATTAATTTCCCTGATTCTTAAGCGTATCATTCTGCTAGATGTATTGAGCAGCAGGCCAGTGCAGCACTACCTGCTGATCTTAACAAGGACTCAGGGTAGTGAGCCCAAAGCAAGGCTCCCGGCGTCCCCTCCTACAGCAGCTGAAGAAGCACTAGCTACCTTAACAGATAAGCCCCCAAATCTCAGTGGCTGAACACAACAGGTACTTACTTCTTGCTCACAGAAAATCCAGTTTGCAACATAAGCAGAAATAGGGGTGGGTGAGTCTCTGCTCCATGTAGGCATTTAGGGACCCATAGAAGAGGAAGCAGGGGCTTCCCTGGAAGCTGAGGAACTGCTGCCATTTTTGACTCATGGATTTAAGATCATCCTGGATGCAGAAGGCTGAATAGGGAGCAGGCAGGATAAGAAGGAGTTATTTACTGATTACCTCCTAGGCCTAGGAGTGGCCGCGATTCCAGAACTCTTGACTCGGCCCTACCTAGACACAAAAGGGGCTGGGAAATACAGACTCAGAGGGGTGGTCTGTTGGAGTCAGAAGGTGGGATATCAGCTTTCGGACATCTCAGTTTGCTGAATGTGGCAAAAAGTAAATCCCTGCAGACTAGTTCTGTGGCGCTGCTGAGGGAGATTATATCTCTAGGAGCTCAGGCTAGATGCTTCTTTCAGTACTTCCAATGACTTTGCAGGCACTAACTCCATGTACCAAATCCCTTTCAGCTCAAAGCAGTCATACATGGGTCCATACTCTATACCTAAACCCTGACTTTTACAGTTAGGGAGATGAGAGGTCGAGGAACTGGGAGGGATCCCTTGGAGAGACGCGGATGTTGTCAGAATGCGGGGTGAGCAGACAGCCTGCCGCCACAGTTCCCAGTGAGGGGGGACACGGCTGGCCGAGGGGGGTGCTTGACCACTGCCCCGTTCCTAGGGCCTCATCCTCATAGGGCCACATCCTTCTGTGTGTGTGTTTGTGAGTAATACACATTTAAATGCATGTCCTTTTGTCCATGTATTCGTTCATTAGTATCTGTCCACCCATCATTAAGCATTTCTGTGTGCTGGCTACTGTGACTGAATACAAAAACAGATTCCCAGCGACACAGTCGGAAACGCCTCTGTTGTGAAACACTCGGAAATGCTGCTGTGTTTAGTTGCTCAGTCACGTCCGACTCTCTGCGACCCCATGGACCGCAGCACGCCAGGCCTCCCTGTCCTTCACTGTCTCCCAGAGCTTGCTCAAACTCATGTCCATTGAGTCGGTGATGCATCCAACCATCTCATCCTCTGACTTCTCCTTCTCCTCCTGCCGTCAATCTTTCCCAGCATCAGGGTCTTCTCCAGTGAGTCAGCTCTATATTTAGGTGGCCGAAATACTGGACCTTCAGCTTCAGCATCAGTCCTTCCAATGAGTACTCAGGGTTGATTTCCTTTAGGATTAACTGGTTTGATCTCCATGCTGTCCAAGGGACTCTCTTCTCCAGCACTACAGTTTGAAAACATCTATTCTTTGGTGCTCAGCTTTCATTATGGTCCAACTCTCACACCTGTACACTGGAAAAACTGTAGCTCTGACTATATGGACCTTTGTCAGCAAAGTGATGTCTCTGCTTTTTTTTTTTTTAGGCTTCCCCCAGTGGTTCAGACAGTAAAGAATCTGCCTGCAACGCAGGAGACCTGGGTTTGATCCATGGGTGGGGAAGATCCCCTGGAGAAGGGAATGGCAGCCCACTTGAGTATTCTTGCTTGAAGAATTCCATGGACAGAGAAGCCTGGCGGGCTACAGTTCATGGTGTTGCAAAGAGTTGGACATGACTGAGTGACTAATACTTTCACTCTCACCACTTTTTAATACTCTGTCTAGGTTTGTCATAGCTTTTTTTCCCAAAGGAGCAAGCATCTTTAATTTCATGGCTGCAGTCACCATCTGACATGACTTTGGAGCCCAACAAAATAAAATCTGTCACTGTTTCCATTTTTTCCCCATCTATTTGTCATGAAGTGATGGAAAGGGATGCCATGATCTTAGTGTTTTGAATGTTGAATATCAAGCCAGCTTTTTCACTCTTCTCTTTCACCTTCATCAAGAGGCTCTTTAGTTCCTCTTTGCTTTCTGCCATTAGGGTGGTATCATTTGCATATCTGAGGTTGTTGATATTTCTCCTGGCAATCTTGATGCCAGCTTGTGGCTCATCCAGCCGGGCATTTTGCATGATGTAGTTTACACAGAAGTTAAATAAGCAGGGTGACAATATACAGCCTTGACATACTCCTTCCCCAGTTTGGAACCAGACTGTTGTTCCATGTCTGGTTCTAACTGTTGCTTCTTGACCTGCATACAGGTTTCTCAGGAGGTAGGTCAGGTGGTCTGGTATTCCCAGCTCTTTCTGAATTTTCCAGTTTATCATGATCTACACACTCAAAGGCTTTAGCATAGTCAACGAAGCAGAAGTAGATGTTTTTCTGGAATTCTCTTGCTTTTTGTATGATCCAATGGATGTTGCCAATTTGATCTCTGGTTCTTCTGCCTTCTCTAAATCCAAAATGCACACTGGAAGTTCTTGATTCACATACTGTTGAAGCCTGGCTTGAAGGGTTGTGAGCATTACCTTGCTAGCATGCGAAATTGCAATAAGTTCATGATCTGAGCCACAGTCAGCTCCGGGTCTTGTTTATGCTGACTGTATAGAGCTTCTCCATCTTTGGCTGCAAATAATATAAACAACCTGATTTCGGTGTTGACCATCTGGTGACGTCCATGTGTACGGTCCTCTCTTGTGCTGTTGGCAGGCCAGCGCGCTGCGCCCGGTGCGTTCTCCTGGCACAACTGTAAGGCTTTGCCCTGCTCACTTTCTGCTCAAAAGCCAACCTTGCCTGTTACTCCAGGCATCTTTTTTTCTTTTTAAAATTATTTTTTATTCAAGTATAATTAATTCACAACGTTTTAGGTATACAGCAGATTGATTCAGTTATGATACACACAGACATATATATGTACGTGTATATTGTTGTTATGTGGTCATTCAGTCATATCCAGCTGTTTTGTGACACCGTGGACTGAAGCCCACTGGGCTGCTCTGTCCATTCCCCAGGCAAGAATACGGGAGTGCGTTGCTGTGCCCTCCTCCATCCAGGTATCTCTTGACACCCTACTTTTGCATTCCCATGGCCTGTGATGTTTTTTTTGGTGTTGGTTCTAGACAGTCTCGGAGGTCTTCACAGAACTAGCTTTATGGTTATATTAGAATGTGTTCACTAGGCACCAGGTACATGGTGTCACACCCATGCGCTCTCCTAACCTGCACCAGGGCCCAGGGGGAGCTGGAGCCACCTCGTCAGCCCCAAAGCAGGAGCCTGGCATGTGGCCTGAATGGGGGAGGGAATGAAGCCAGTCCTAATTGTCCCTAACATGTCAGAGCCCACAGGGAGGCAGAGAGACGCCGGAAGCGTCCTCAGGCCGCTGAGGCCAGCCCTCCCACCTCTCCTACAGTCACGTTTCCTTTTAGAGAGGCCTTTCCCTTCTCCTTTGTGTGGACTTTCAGGTACCCTTGGCTCTTGAAGCCAAAAGCGAGAAAAGCAGATTTCAGGGGCCAAGTTTGGAGAGTCAAGCGTCTTCAGAACCTTCCTGTCTCCCATGTCACTGGTGTCTGTCGAGCCTCATTTCCCCCGTGTGTGCCAAGCGCGGAGAAAGGGTTTCTTCCCTCAGTTACGAGCCTTGGCCTCCAGAACAGGATTCTCATCGGCCCTGTTTGGGTCACACTCCCGCTGCGGCGTTCCGAGTCCTGGCTTCTCCGGACTCGCCACGTGCGACTTCGGCCAAGGTGAGTTGTTTCTAATTTGCTCTGTTTCCTCATCTCTTACGTGAGGACAGTAATGGGCTGGCTCAGTGATGTAGTGGTGACTGAAAGAGTCCATACACGTCATACGCTTGGGATGACATGTAGTGCTCAAAAATCTGGGGAGGAGTCTATTTTCATAATTACTGCTATATATTTCTCTTTTATTTAAGCAATTTTCATAAAGCTCCCTGGTGGTCTCTCTATGAAGAAGTCTCCATATTAAGGTGTAGCCGCGGCTGGTCTCCCAAGTTTCGAGCCTTAATTATATTACCCCTTGTAGCCCCCAGGACCACCAAGCCAAGAAATCAGCCTGAAACAACTCCTGCGCTAGTTGCTCTCCTCTGAGGGACACATCTAGGCTTCCCAGGCCCAGCTGAGGTCATAAGCCCAAGTCACAAAGCTGTCACAGGAAGAACCTACAGTCCCCCTGCAGTGAGTGAGTTGGTAGATACTCCAAGTGGGATTCGACACCAGAAAGTCCACACGTGTGAACTACTGACCAGAACTTTAAAAACAATGAAAGACAAAAGGAACCTGATGTACCAAATACGGCTTGCAGAAATAAAATTTATGGCCACTGAGATTTAAAATTCTATGGGGGGGGAATAAAACCTATGGATGAGATCAATAACAGATTAAACTCAAACAGAATCAGTGAGATGGAAACCAGAAGTAGAGAGATTATCCAGAATACAGCACACGGAAAAATCTCCAAAGTATTGAGAAAAAATGTTTTGTCAATTTAGCATTCTACACCGGCTAAATTATCACTCAAAATAAGGGTGAAATAAGACGTTTCAAAGTCACTACTTTCAGGAAGAAGAAAATTCAAGACACAAGGAAAGTGAGTGAAGAGTGGGTTGACNGGAAGCAGGGGCTTCCCTGGAAGCTGAGGAACTGCTGCCATTTTTGACTCATGGATTTAAGATCATCCTGGATGCAGAAGGCTGAATAGGGAGCAGGCAGGATAAGAAGGAGTTATTTACTGATTACCTCCTAGGCCTAGGAGTGGCCGCGATTCCAGAACTCTTGACTCGGCCCTACCTAGACACAAAAGGGGCTGGGAAATACAGACTCAGAGGGGTGGTCTGTTGGAGTCAGAAGGTGGGATATCAGCTTTCGGACATCTCAGTTTGCTGAATGTGGCAAAAAGTAAATCCCTGCAGACTAGTTCTGTGGCGCTGCTGAGGGAGATTATATCTCTAGGAGCTCAGGCTAGATGCTTCTTTCAGTACTTCCAATGACTTTGCAGGCACTAACTCCATGTACCAAATCCCTTTCAGCTCAAAGCAGTCATACATGGGTCCATACTCTATACCTAAACCCTGACTTTTACAGTTAGGGAGATGAGAGGTCGAGGAACTGGGAGGGATCCCTTGGAGAGACGCGGATGTTGTCAGAATGCGGGGTGAGCAGACAGCCTGTCGCCACAGTTCCCAGTGAGGGGGGACACGGCTGGCCGAGGGGGGTGCTTGACCACTGCCCCGTTCCTAGGGCCTCATCCTCATAGGGCCACATCCTTCTGTGTGTGTGTTTGTGAGTAATACACATTTTAGATGCATGTCCTTTTGTCCATGTATTCGTTCATTAGTATCTGTCCACCCATCATTAAGCATTTCTGTGTGCTGGCTACTGTGACTGAATACAAAAACAGATTCCCAGCGACACAGTCGGAAACGCCTCTGTTGTGAAACACTCGGAAATGCTGCTGTGTTTAGTTGCTCAGTCACGTCCGACTCTCTGCGACCCCATGGACCGCAGCACGCCAGGCCTCCCTGTCCTTCACTGTCTCCCAGAGCTTGCTCAAACTCATGTCCATTGAGTCGGTGATGCATCCAACCATCTCATCCTCTGACTTCTCCTTCTCCTCCTGCCGTCAATCTTTCCCAGCATCAGGGTCTTCTCCAGTGAGTCAGCTCTATATTTAGGTGGCCGAAATACTGGACCTTCAGCTTCAGCATCAGTCCTTCCAATGAGTACTCAGGGTTGATTTCCTTTAGGATTAACTGGTTTGATCTCCATGCTGTCCAAGGGACTCTCTTCTCCAGCACTACAGTTTGAAAACATCTATTCTTTGGTGCTCAGCTTTCATTATGGTCCAACTCTCACACCTGTACACTGGAAAAACTGTAGCTCTGACTATATGGACCTTTGTCAGCAAAGTGATGTCTCTGCCTTTTTTTTTTTTAGGCTTCCCCCAGTGGTTCAGACAGTAAAGAATCTGCCTGCAACGCAGGAGACCTGGGTTTGATCCATGGGTGGGGAAGATCCCCTGGAGAAGGGAATGGCAGCCCACTTGAGTATTCTTGCTTGAAGAATTCCATGGACAGAGAAGCCTGGCGGGCTACAGTTCATGGTGTTGCAAAGAGTTGGACATGACTGAGTGACTAATACTTTCACTCTCACCACTTTTTAATACTCTGTCTAGGTTTGTCATAGCTTTTTTTTCCCAAGGAGCAAGCATCTTTAATTTCATGGCTGCAGTCACCATCTGACATGACTTTGGAGCCCAACAAAATAAAATCTGTCACTGTTTCCATTTTTTCCCCATCTATTTGTCATGAAGTGATGGAAAGGGATGCCATGATCTTAGTGTTTTGAATGTTGAATATCAAGCCAGCTTTCACTCTTCTCTTTCACCTTCATCAAGAGGCTCTTTAGTTCCTCTTTGCTTTCTGCCATTAGGGTGGTATCATTTGCATATCTGAGGTTGTTGATATTTCTCCTGGCAATCTTGATGCCAGCTTGTGGCTCATCCAGCCGGGCATTTTGCATGATGTAGTTTACACAGAAGTTAAATAAGCAGGGTGACAATATACAGCCTTGACATACTCCTTCCCCAGTTTGGAACCAGACTGTTGTTCCATGTCTGGTTCTAACTGTTGCTTCTTGACCTGCATACAGGTTTCTCAGGAGGTAGGTCAGGTGGTCTGGTATTCCCAGCTCTTTCTGAATTTTCCAGTTTATCATGATCTACACACTCAAAGGCTTTAGCATAGTCAACGAAGCAGAAGTAGATGTTTTTCTGGAATTCTCTTCCTTTTTGTATGATCCAATGGATGTTGCCAATTTGATCTCTGGTTCTTCTGCCTTCTCTAAATCCAAAATGCACACTGGGAGTTCTTGATTCACATACTGTTGAAGCCTGGCTTGAAGGGTTGTGAGCATTACCTTGCTAGCATGCGAAATTGCAATAAGGAGTTCATGACCTGAGCCACAGTCAGCTCCGGGTCTTGTTTATGCTGACTGTATAGAGCTTCTCCATCTTTGGCTGCAGAGAATATAAACACCCTGATTTCGGTGTGGACCGCCTGGTGGCGTCCGTGTGCACGGTCCTCTCTCGCGCTGTTGGCAGGCCAGCGTGCTGCGCCCAGCGCGTTCTCCTGGCACCACTGTAAGGCTTTGCCCTGTTCACTTTGCGCTCAGAAGCCAACCTTGCCTGTTATTCCAGGCATCTTTTTTTCTTTTTAAAATTATTTTTTATTCAATTAATTCACAGTGTTTTAGGTATACAGCAGATTGATTCAGTTATGATATACACAGACATATATATATACGTGTATATTGTTGTTATGTGGTCATTCAGTCATACCCAGCTGTTTTGTGACACCGTGGACTGAAGCCCACCGGGCTGCTCTGTCCATTCCCCAGGCAAGAATACGGGAGTGCGTTGCTGTGCCCTCCTCCATCCAGGTATCTCTTGACACCCTACTTTTGCATTCCCATGGCCTGTGATGTTTTTTTTGGTGTTGGTTCTAGACAGTCTCGGAGGTCTTCACAGAACTAGCTTTATGGTTATATTAGAATGTGTTCACTAGGCACCAGGTACATGGTGTCACACCCATGCGCTCTCCTAACCTGCACCAGGGCCCAGGGGGAGCTGGAGCCACCTCGTCAGCCCCAAAGCAGGAGCCTGGCATGTGGCCTGAATGGGGGAGGGAATGAAGCCAGTCCTAATTGTCCGTAACATGTCAGAGCCCACAGGGAGGCAGAGAGAAGCCGGGAAGCGTCCTCAGGCCGCTGAGGCCAGCCCTCCCACCTCTCCTACAGTCACGTTTCCTTTTAGAGAGGCCTTTCCCTTCTCCTTTGTGTGGACTTTCAGGTACCCTTGGCTCTTGAAGCCAAAAGCGAGAAAAGCAGATTTCAGGGGCCAAGTTTGGAGAGTCAAGCCTCTTCAGAACCTTCCTGTCTCCCATGTCCCTGGTGTCTGTCGAGCCTCATTTCTCCCGTGTGTGCCAAGCGCGGAGAAAGGGTTTCTTCCCTCAGTTACGAGCCTTGGCCTCCAGAACAGGATTCTCATTGGCCCTGTTTGGGTCACACTCCCGCTGCGGTGTTCCGAGTCCTGGCTTCTCCGGACTCGCCACGTGCGACTTCGGCCAAGGTGAGTTGTTTCTAATTTGCTCTGTTTCCTCATCTCTTACGTGAGGACAGTAATGGGCTGGCTCAGTGATGTAGTGGTGACTGAAAGAGTCCATACACGTCATACGCTTGGGATGACATGTAGTGCTCAAAAATCTGGGGAGTAGTCTATTTTCATAATTACTGCTATATATTTCTCTTTTATTTAAGCAATTTTCATAAAGCTCCCTGGTGGTCTCTCTATGAAGAAGTCTCCATATTAAGGTGTAGCCGCGGCTGGTCTCCCAAGTTTCGAGCCTTAATTATATTACCCCTTGTAGCCCCCAGGACCACCAAGCCAAGAAATCAGCCTGAAACAACTCCTGCGCTAGTTGCTCTCCTCTGAGGGACACATCTAGGCTTCCCAGGCCCAGCTGAGGTCATAAGCCCAAGTCACAAAGCTGTCACAGGAAGAACCTACAGTCCCCCTGCAGTGAGTGAGTTGGTAGATACTCCAAGTGGGATTCGACACCAGAAAGTCCACACGTGTGAACTACTGACCAGAACTTTAAAAACAATGAAAGACAAAAGGAATCTGATGTACCAAATACGGCTTGCAGAAATAAAATTTATGGCCACTGAGATTTAAAATTCTATGGGGGGGGAATAAAACCTATGGATGAGATCGATAACAGATTAAACTCAAACAGAATCAGTGAGATGGAAACCAGAAGTAGAGAGATTATCCAGAATACAGCACACGGAAAAATCTCCAAAGTATTGAGAAAAAATGTTTTGTCAATTTAGCATTCTACACCGGCTAAATTATCACTCAAAATAAGGGTGAAATAAGACGTTTCAAAGTCACTACTTTCAGGAAGAAGAAAATTCAAGACACAAGGAAAGTGAGTGAAGAGTGGGTTGACTCCATAAGCATCCACAACGGACTCGCCGCCGGAGGCAGATGTGGACAAAGGCCTGAGGCCAAGGCCGAGC
>SJYW01004825.1:816978-838912 GCA_006410735.1 Raphicerus campestris
GGGGGGGGGCGGTTCATTCAAGTTTATTCCTGGGAGGCTCAGGGGATCCAGGGCTGCTCTTGGAGAAGGCGGGTGAGGCTGGGGTATTTTCTACCGGAGACCAGAAGGTGTCCCCAGGCTGGGCTGTTCTGTGAAGGTTAGCAAGTGTGTCTTGTGAGAAGGTGGGGGGGGGGGCGGATGAGAGGGCCTGTTCTCTGGGGAGGAGTCCAGCGCGGTGGGGGAGCTTTGTGGGAGTCAGAAGCTCTTTCTCGGGAAATCAGGGCTATTTCAACGTGAAGGGGCTGCTCTTTGCTTTTAAGAACCGTGAGGGCTCGGGTTTCCCAGCTCTGGGGTAGTTCTGTGAGGCTGACGAGTATTGGGGGGGAGCTGGCGCGCTCCAGTGGGGCGGTGGTGCCTGAGCTAGGCTCTTTATTGCACTCCCTTCTCCTCCGCCTACTCATCACCCCCTCCCGCGTTGCCACGACAACGCGTAAAACTAAAATTCACTTCCCGGGTGCAGGTGGAGACTAGTAGCGCCCCCTCCCCTAAGCCTTTCCTCTTAGGTCGCGGCCCCATCCTGTTGTCGCTAAGGTGACCGGGAGGGGGTGACCCGCGTCGGAGCTAGGCGAACCAGGGGCCCTGGGGAGGGGGCTGGAGGAGCGGCAGGCCTCAGAGTCCGGAGCGAACTCCCCAAAGTCGGCTAGGGATGCGGGAGCCTCCAGCAGCGCTGAACACAGTTCGGCGAGGTCCTAAGGGTTAAGTTGGAGGGTTAAATGGTTCTGGCGGTGGGAGAGACCCCGGGGCTCTGAGGTCCCTGCCGTCCCACCCCCAGGACTGGGACCGGATTGGTCCCTGTCATCCCCGGGTCTTGAGTAGGATGGGGAGAGGGGGTCGGCAGAGTGGGGAGAAGCTGCCACCCCCGGAAATTAATTCTCCAGTTTTTCTCTCCCCTTCCTAACCTGTCTCTGGTCCCAGTGCCCAAAGNCGGTGAGCCTCGCCGCCCGGGTCCCGGCTGCACCCTCGCCCCGCTCTCGCGGACCCCAACCCGCGCGCAGCGAGCCGTGCGCTGGAGACCCCGGCCCCGGCCACTCGCCCCTCCCCCGTCGCCTCCACCCGGACCCTCCCCGCGGCCGGGCGGGGGCGGGGCTTGGGGAAGCACCGCCCCCGGGGCGAGGCCTCGCGAGCGGGGCGCGGAGGCGGGGGTCCGCGGCCTCCGCTCCCTCGCCGGGACTCGGGCGGCGCCCCGGGCCTCCGTGCCCCGCGCTGGCCGGACGGCCCGATCGGCTCACGACCGCGCTCCGCTGCAGAAGTGCCTGCGTCTGGACCCGGCCGCGCCCGTTTGGGCCGCCAAGCAGCGCGTGCTCTGCGCCCTCAACCACAGCCTCCAGGACGCGCTCAACTACGGGCTCTTCCAACCGCCCTCCCGGGGCCGCGCCGGCAAGTTCCTGGACGAGGAGCGGCTTCTGCAGGAATACCCGCCCAACCTGGACACGCCCCTGCCCTACCTGGAGGTGAGCAGCGGCCGGGGACGGGCAGAGCCCCGAGCTCCAGAGGGCGCGGCGGCGAGGGGCACGGACGCGGGGAGTTAATGTGTACGGGGCGAGTAAGGAGTGAGCCGCGTGCAGGCGCGCGGTCAGCAGCACGTGCGACGGGATGTGAGCGGGCGTGACTGCCCAGGGCGCCGCGTGGAGTGCGCCCGCCGCGGGCTGTGTGCACATCTGTGTCTTGTCTTCCTGCCACCGCCCGTGCAGTTGTGCTAAGCACAGACTGAGTCTTCCTCGTTTGCTCACCTGTTTATGATGTAAAGGCCGTTGAGCACCCTGTGAGCAAGGGGACCAGATCCAGTTTGGAAGTGGGGGTGGCAAGTGCAGTGGGCTTTGGAACAAGCGTTATGGTCGCTGAGCTCAGCTGGCTGGGCCTCCCTGGTGGCACAGGCAGGTAGGCACAGTTCTGTTCAGGGAGGGGTGTCTAGGAAAGTAGGCCTGGAACCTGGTCTTGGAAGAGGACTGAGGTTTCCAGGGAATCCTGGGAGTGGGGGTGAGACAGGAAGGGCACAGCAGTCAGAGGGGCCGCTGGGCGTGCAGCTCACCTGCCCTCAGCGCAGGCCGGGGCCGCGCCGCGTGCCTGGGCTGCTGAGGCCGGTGGCAGCAGCTTTGTTATGCGGTGATGAGCAGTGGGGCCCTGGCCACGAAGCAGTGGGCAGGATGGGGCGATGAGCAGTGGGCAGGATGCGGCGATGAGCAGTGGGGCCCTGGCCATGAAGCAGTGGGCAGGATGGGGCGATGAGCAGTGGGCAGGATGCGGCGACGAGCAGTGGGGGGGGGCCTGGCCACACAGCAGTGGGCAGGACTCCATTCTGTGCCTGCTTTCACTTACTCAGTCCAGATGGGTGCCTTTTTCTGCCTTGTCTTTACCTGAGCAGTTTCGATACAAGAGGCGAGTTTATGCCCAGAACCTCATTGATGATAAGCAGTTTGCAAAGCTTCACACAAAGGTAAGGAGGCAGCCACAGCGAGAGTACTCGAAGGTGATCTTCCGCACTCCCTCCAGTGCCCTCCCCGCCATGCTCCCCTAGCTCAGCCTTCGCTGGATTTTGTGATGTCAAAAATGCCCTTGAAAAATTCCCTTCTTGAGGCCTTCCCCCTGTCCCCAGAACGGCCACCCCAGCCTGGTTGGGCTGGCCAGCTTTGGCTTAGTCCGCTTTCTCCTGTCATCAGGGACCCAGAGTGGGTGTTGGGGGCGACTAGAGGGCCGGATGCAGACTCCAGGCACCATGACTTTGGGGTGGTCGGTCTGGTGATGGGCTCCACTCAGGTCAGACTCTCGCTGACCCCTCTGGTGGGCCCCTGGCTAAGGGTGGAGTGCAGTAGGGTGCAGTGGATTTGCGGAGGCGACATGAGCAGATGTGGGTGTTGAGGGGAGCTGGGTTGGGGTGGGGAGAACAGATTATCCGGGACTTAGTGGTCATCCAGTGCGAGGCACTTGAAATTAGGCATCTCGCTATATTTTTTTTCTGGGAGGAGCTATTATTATCCCATTTCATAGATGAAGATACTTAGTCCCAGAGAATTGAAGTGACTCGCTTACAGCTCTGCATCCAGTGATGCTGGGGTTGAACCCTGATCTTCTGACTCTGGGGCCCTGTTCCTAGGCCTACCTGTGGGGTCTTTACTCCTGGGTGCTGTTGCTGGGAGGGTCTGACCCCACATGCTCCTTGGGGGTTACCTCCCTGCCTCCTCTGAAAGTAGGAGGGGCAGGGTGGGTACCCTGGCCCTTTCCATAGGCAGACTCCCTGAGTTTCCACCCCAGGCTCCTATGGGCCACTGGACCTTTGCTTGCTGGACACTTCATTGACAGTCTCTGGGGCCTGAGAGAGGGATCTGCACATTCACCCCTGTGCCCCAGTGACCCCCTTGTGACCCTGGAGCCTCTGTGCCAGATTCTTCTGCTGCCTTAGTTCCGCGGCTGGGCAGAGACTCCCTCACTGGTCTTGGTATAGCCCATTATCCTGGATTCCTTCCATAGTTACCTCTCCTCTAAAGCTGACTTCAGTGACCTGCAGGACACCAATGACTCTTGACCTTCAGTGAGTCTCACTTGATTTTAGGATGAGTTTCAACTCCGTGCCACAGCCCCGTGTTTCCAGCCCTGGTCTCTGGCCGGCCCCAGCTCCACACTGAGTCTCCCACCCCCCACGCTGGCAGGGCCGAGGTCTTTCCTCTCAGCTCTGACCATCCTTCCTCCCATCCCGTCGTCCTAACCCGCCAGAGGGTGCCCCCTTGCGTGGAGCTGGCCCCACAGCACCGTGTCCTCTTTCTGGCGCGTGTTGTCGCTAGAGGGCCTGGGGCCTCCGGCCAGGGCACCTTGCCTGCTGCAGGCCGCACTGCAGCGGCAGCGGCAGCTTAGTGAGGCTTTGCTGAGCGCCCTGGTGCGTGACTGGGTGAGTGGAGGAACAGCAGAGTCGGCCGGCAGGAGGGGGTGCCTGGCAATAGAGGAGGGCCCTGGAGCTGGGCCCTGTCGTGGGGTGAGCTCGTGAGGAAGACGCCCCGGAGAAGGAGCACGCTACCCTGGGGGCGGGCTGCGTGCTGCCCCTGGCTGGCCTCTGCCCACGTGGTTCAGGCTTTTCCAGGCTGGACAGGTTGAGGCATCAGGGCCAGGGAGAGAAGCCAGGGCAGAGGCTGAGGCTGAGGGAGGGCCCTCACTTAGTTGGGCTTGGAGGGCGAGGAAGGATCCAGTGGAGCTGGGACTGGGGCTGCAGTGGGAGTGCATGGTCAGGGCACCACGGGAGAGGGAGAAGGTCGTGGTGTATGCTGGCGGGCCCGCGTGAGGGGCGCGGCAGTTCCCTGGGTGATGTGGGCGACGGTCAGAGGACGGTCGTCAAGCGTGGGCTGATCAGGATGGCTGGCTGTTCCAGGCGAACCTGAAGAAGTTTATGGAATATGTCCAGCTGCACAGCACGGACAAGGTGGCCCGCCTGCTGGACAAGGGGCTGGACCCCAATTTCCACGATCCTGACTCAGGAGGTGAGAAGCAGATCAGGGAGGGGCACGGTCTGGGAATGGCCAGGACTGTGACCTCCGCCTGTCCCTTGAACCCAGAGTGTCCGCTGAGCCTGGCCGCCCAGCTGGACAATGCCACTGACCTGCTGAAGGTGCTGAAGAACGGCGGCGCTCACCTGGACTTCCGCACGCGAGACGGGCTCACGGCTGTGCACTGCGCCACGCGCCAGCGGAATGCGGCCGCCTTGACGGTCAGTGCAGGCCCAGCCCTCGCCGGAGCGTCGGGTGACCTGAGAGCGGAAAGAGGCTGGCCTGGCATGAATACTGAGGTTCTTGCCCTCAGACCCTGCTGGACCTGGGCGCCTCACCAGACTACAAGGACAGCCGTGGTCTGACGCCCTTGTACCACAGTGCCCTGGGCGGGGGGGACGCCCTCTGCTGCGAGCTGCTCCTGCATGACCATGCGCAGCTGGGGACCACTGACGAGAATGGCTGGCAGGAAGTCCACCAGGTAGGCGGGGGCTCAGGGGCAGGGCCCCGGGGTCGGCCTGGGGGCCCGGGCTCCAGCAGTGATGCCCCTCCCCCAGGCCTGCCGCTTCGGGCATGTGCAGCACCTGGAGCACCTCCTGTTCTACGGAGCTGACATGGGTGCTCAGAACGCCTCTGGGAACACAGCCTTGCACATCTGTGCTCTCTACAACCAGGTCGGTCTGCACGTCTGCACACACGTGTGCACACAGGTGAAGCTGTAAGTGACTTCATGTGTGTGCATGTCTGACCCTGTGGATCACGCCGCAGTTGCGTGTTCCGCCTCCTGCAGTGAGCTGGGTGGCTTTGCGGTCTACGTGTGCCTGTTGTTTCCCTGAACACGTGTCATACATGTACATTGTGTGCCTCTGGACCCTCTGAGCCAGCTAGGACCTGCACACTTACACCTGACCTACATGCTGCACGTGTGTGTGGTGCACACGTCGCCGTGGGCCCTGTGTGTGCATGCGTTGCCCCCCGCCATGATGCCTCCTCCAATCTTCCCGCAGGAGAGCTGTGCCCGTGTCCTGCTTTTCCGTGGAGCCAACAAGGATGTCCGCAATTACAACAGCCAGACAGCCTTCCAGGTGCGTGACTGTCTGCAGGAGCGCGGGGCTCCCTGGGGCGCGTCTGTCCAGCTCTGCGTGGCTTGGGCTTTCTGGGCCTTGCCCTATTCCCTGTAAAGCAGTGAGGAGCTCTGGGCCCAGGGTCGTCCCAGGGTGAGGTGGAGGAAGGGGGTGAGCCGGGGCAGTGCCTGGCTCTTGTAAGAGGTGCTCACTGAGGACGGCTCCCTCGGTCCCCCTTCCAGGGAGAGGAGAGGAGGGTCAGAAGGCTCTGGGGCCAGGGGATAACAGGTGTGGGCTGTGACTGTCCCGTCAGGGGCCTTCACAGATCATGTGGGGAGACCAGGCATGTGGAGGGGCCATTCCGAGAATGCGCAGGGTGTCCAGTGTGTTCCAGCTTTAGCTCTGAGAGTCTTGTGTCCCAGGAGACCCCTCAGACTGGGGTGGTGGGTCAGACAGGGGCCAAGGTCTGAGCCTGGGGGCCCCAGCTGAGGACGAGCCTGCTTGGGCATTCAGGGAGCCCTAAGGGCTGAGGGGAGGCGAGTCTGTGCTGCTGAGCCTCCCTCCTCCCCCCGCCCCCATCCCCCCCAGGTGGCCATCATAGCGGGGAACTTTGAGCTCGCGGAGGTCATCAAGACCCACAAAGATTCGGACGTTGGTGAGTTCTGCCCACCGAGGGCCCTGCCGATGTGGATGTGTGGGGGTTGTTGGGGGCCAACAGGGCAAGAGTGAGTGGGGTTGTTACAAAGGGGCCCCTAACCTGGAGCCTTTTCCTCCAACTCTCCCAGTGCAGGTGGGAGTGGTCCCATTAGTGGGCCCTGCAGGGATAGGGAGTGTGCTGAGGGGAGGGCCTCTGCAGGTGACAGGGGGTCAGCTTAGGGTCACGGTAAAGTAAGGCTGTGGATCGTGGTTAGTCAGGTCAGCGTTAAGGGTATGGTTGTAATTGTTCAGTTCAGCTCAGTCGCTCAGTCGTGTCCGACTCTTTGTGACCCCATGGACTGCAGCACTCCAGGCCTCCCTGACCATCACCAACTCCTGGAGTTTACCCAAACTTGCGTCCATTGAGTTGGTGGTGCCATCCAGCCATCTCATCCTCTGCTGTCCCCTTCCCCTCCTGCCCTCAATCGTAATCATTATCCCTCTGGATTTAGGGTCAGCTTAGATTGGAAGCAGGGTTGGAGTTAGGTCAAGGTGTTTTCCTGTGAGGTCGTGTGAAGGGCCAGCAGGGGACACGTGGCCGAGGAGCGCCACCGCAGATGCTCGGGGCTTCACTGCAGCCAGAGATGGAGGCACTTTGAGTGGCCCACAGCAAGCTTCCTTACGCGACAGGACCGCCTGTATGCCTGTGTGAAGGAATCAGAGCGCAGTGGTAGGGATGCATGTGGGGAAGCCGGCAGCTGTCTCGGGACAAGGGGCTCTGAGCGCTCAGCAGCCAGTGCTTCGGGGGGCCCAGCACATGCCCCTGAGGGAACCCAGGAGCTGGCCTCAGGGGCCACCCTCTCCCAGGGCAGCGTTGCCGGTGGGGCTGGGCAGGAAGCTGTCCTGCAAATCCTGAGGCTCTCCTCCCCATGTGGAGTGGCTGGGGGTGGGCCTCTCCTCCTGAAAAGAGTATTTTCTGGCCAGAGGCTGCCCCTTCCAGCCACCTGGCCACAGAGCGAGCCCCGTCTCTGCTACCTCTGTCCTGGGTGGACAAGGCTTTCTGCCCACGGCTTTCCTGGGAGCATAGACTCTCAGGCTTCTCTCTCTGTTGGGACTGCATTTTTACAAAGGTTAAAGTGAGAGTGGACAGCAAAGGGCTAAGGCTGGTCCCAGGGTCTGAGTCCTTGTTGGTCCTCATATGAGGCTATGGTAGGTTACGGTTAGGACAAGGTCAAGTTCGTGTGTAAGGAGTCTTCAGATACAGGCTCCCCTGAACAGAGCTGCCGGCATTGAGGCTTGGCTGTGAGCCCCTCGTTCCCAGGCAGGGTCCGCGGCCTGTGACAGTGGGCAGACCCTGTGCCCTCCAGCAGCGGCAGCCCATGCGTGTTGAGCATGTGGCTGAACCGATGAGATGGTGCCGACTTGCGGTCCGGGTTCTGCTTGGGAGAGGACTGTGGTGAAGCCTGAGGTCTGAACTGGGTTGAGAGGCAAAGCAAGGCTCCAGTGGTGGTCTGGCTGGGGCTGCTGCTCATCTTGGAGGAGGTCGTCAGCCTGGGACCAGCTCGGATGCTGGATGTGTGGGGCTCTATCTGCTGCTTGTGATGCCACCTTGGGAAAGTGGCTTGGGACTTCTGTGCCTCAGTTTCCTTAGGTAAAATAAAGTCTTTTACGGTTCTTTACCCCTTCCCCCACTGACCTTATGCAGCGTTCGATTCCATGGGTGTGGACTCTGGCAGGTAGCCTTGGTCCAGCTGGTTGGAGGGAGGGTGGGGGCTTGTTTGTGGTCCAGGCTGAGAGTCAGGAAGGCTTCCGCTGCCCCTCATCTTTGGACAGAGATGCCGGGGCCCCTGTGGTCACCATTATCAGCTTCTGTGTGGCTGATCCAGGGTGCGCTCACCTGGCTGGGGTCAGGCATTTGTGGCTGAGCTGAGAGGCCACATCAGTTAGTCCCACTGTTGGCGTCAGCGCTGCTTGCCACGCGCCCTTACTGCTCGGACGCCACACATACACTCGGACGACAGCCGGATGCGCCTGAGTTACAGGGGAGTATATTCTGAGCATTTGGGATGATCCTCTCAACAAGCCCCCAGTGAGTGAGTGCTGTTAGTCCACTTTTACAGAGGAGGAAGCCCCAGGCTCAGAGGGATTAATAGCAGAGCCTGTCTTCAGACCAGAGCGATCCAGAGATCCACCCTTGTTCCCCACCCCTCCCCTTGGCACATGCTCCCTCTGGGAGTCAGAGGTTGCGTCTCTCCTCAGCTCGGGGACCCAGGTGGGGCCTGCACACAGAGGAGGGGCAGCAGGCAGGCTCTGCCCAGCCAGTCTTCCTTTTCCTCCAGCACGAAGCTGCCTGGAGGGATCTTGTAGGCTGAGCCCTGTCGCCACTCTTCAGGGGACAGGTCACCTNTGTCCTGCAAATCCTGAGGCTCTCCTCCCCATGTGGAGTGGCTGGGGGTGGGCCTCTCCTCCTGAAAAGAGTATTTTCTGGCCAGAGGCTGCCCCTTCCAGCCACCTGGCCACAGAGCGAGCCCCGTCTCTGCTACCTCTGTCCTGGGTGGACAAGGCTTTCTGCCCACGGCTTTCCTGGGAGCATAGACTCTCAGGCTTCTCTCTCTGTTGGGACTGCATTTTTACAAAGGTTAAAGTGAGAGTGGACAGCAAAGGGCTAAGGCTGGTCCCAGGGTCTGAGTCCTTGTTGGTCCTCATATGAGGCTATGGTAGGTTACGGTTAGGACAAGGTCAAGTTCGTGTGTAAGGAGTCTTCAGATACAGGCTCCCCTGAACAGAGCTGCCGGCATTGAGGCTTGGCTGTGAGCCCCTCGTTCCCAGGCAGGGTCCGCGGCCTGTGACAGTGGGCAGACCCTGTGCCCTCCAGCAGCGGCAGCCCATGCGTGTTGAGCATGTGGCTGAACCGATGAGATGGTGCCGACTTGCGGTCCGGGTTCTGCTTGGGAGAGGACTGTGGTGAAGCCTGAGGTCTGAACTGGGCTGAGAGGCAAAGCAAGGCTCCAGTGGTGGTCTGGCTGGGGCTGCTGCTCATCTTGGAGGAGGTCGTCAGCCTGGGACCAGCTCGGATGCTGGATGTGTGGGGCTCTATCTGCTGCTTGTGATGCCACCTTGGGAAAGTGGCTTGGGACTTCTGTGCCTCAGTTTCCTTAGGTAAAATAAAGTCTTTTACGGTTCTTTACCCCTTCCCCCACTGACCTTATGCAGCGTTCGATTCCATGGGTGTGGACTCTGGCAGGTAGCCTTGGTCCAGCTGGTTGGAGGGAGGGTGGGGGCTTGTTTGTGGTCCAGGCTGAGAGTCAGGAAGGCTTCCGCTGCCCCTCATCTTTGGACAGAGATGCCGGGGCCCCTGTGGTCACCATTATCAGCTTCTGTGTGGCTGATCCAGGGTGCGCTCACCTGGCTGGGGTCAGGCATTTGTGGCTGAGCTGAGAGGCCACATCAGTTAGTCCCACTGTTGGCGTCAGCGCTGCTTGCCACGCGCCCTTACTGCTCGGACGCCACACATACACTCGGACGACAGCCGGATGCGCCTGAGTTACAGGGGAGTATATTCTGAGCATTTGGGATGACCCTCTCAACAAGCCCCCAGTGAGTGAGTGCTGTTAGTCCACTTTTACAGAGGAGGAAGCCCCAGGCTCAGAGGGATTAATAGCAGAGCCTGTCTTCAGACCAGAGCGATCCAGAGATCCACCCTTGTTCCCCACCCCTCCCCTTGGCACACGCTCCCTCTGGGAGTCCGAGGTTGTGTCTCTCCTCAGCTCGGGGACCCAGGTGGGGCCTGCACACAGAGGAGGGGCAGCAGGCAGGCTCTGCCCAGCCAGTCTTCCTTTTCCTCCAGCACGAAGCTGCCTGGAGGGATCTTGTAGGCTGAGCCCTGTCGCCACTCTTCAGGGGACAGGTCACCTGGAAGCCTCTTGGCAACCCCCCCCCCCCGCCCCCCTAGACAGACCGCAAGAAGCAGGGGCCCTGCCTGGGAGCAGCCACCTCTGCTTCCCGACCTGCTGGCTCGGGCTGCCTCCGGGTCCTCAGGCCCTCCCCCAGCTCTGGTGTGCACACCCTGGAGCGCACTGCTCACTGACTTGTCCCAGACTGCATTTGAAGAGTGCCCTAGGAAAGTACTTCTCACTTTGTAGTGTACATTTGAGTCACCCAGGGATCTAGTTAAATGTAGATTCTGACTCAGAGGGTCTGGGTGGAGCCTGAGATTTCCTAAGGAGCTGGAGGTGAGGCTGCTGGTCTGCATAACCAGAGTCTAGAATAGGGCTTGGCAAACAATGTGCCCAGGCCAAGTCCAGCCTTCTGTCTGTTGTTTATTTTAATCGAAGCTTTAAAACCAAAGATTTAAATTTCAGTTAAAATCTAATTCATGTAACATAAAATTAACTATTTTAAATGGAATAATTTAGTGGTATTTAAGACATTCACAACCAACTCTATTGAGTTCCATAACATTTTCATCATTGCAAATGGAGACTCTGTGTGTATTAAGCAATTATTCCACAGTACCCTCTCCCTCAGCCCCTGTCAACCATTAGCATGCCTTCTGTCCATATAGATTCACCTATTCTGGATATTTCATGTAAGTGGAATATTTGGTGTTTGGCTTCCTTCAACAAACTGGAGCATGTTTTCCAACTTAATCCACATTGCAGGATGTATCACTACTTCATTAGTTTTTCTGACTGAATAATATTCCACTGTTTGTGACATCTTGTTTATCCATTCATCCTTTGGCAGACATTTGAGTGCTTTCCACCCTTTGGCTATTGTGAATATTGCTGTATGGACATGTGTGGAATGTATTTGTTTGGATACTACTTTCAGGTATTTGGGGCACACACCTAGAGTAGAATTGCTGTGACGTATGATGATTCTATATTTAATTTTTTGAGGAACTGCTAAATTGTTTTTCACCATTTTACATTCCCACCAGAAATGCATGATGGTTCCAAATTCTTCAAATCCTCACCAATACTTGTTATCACCTTAAAAAAAATTATAGCCATTCTAGTCCAAGTGAAGAGGTATCTCACTGAGGTTTTGATTTGCATTTTCTTAACAGCCATTGGTGCATCTTTTCATGTACTTATTGGATGTTTGTATATCTTTGGAGAAATGTCAAGTTCTTTGATCATTTTAAAATTGCCCATAGAATACATTAGAAAGTGCTCCTTCCTCTTCTATTTTTTTGGGAAGAATTTCAGAAGGACTTTGCTAATTCCTCTTTAAATGTTTGGTAGAATTCATTAGTGATGCCTCTGATGCTGGACCTTTCTTTGTTGGGAGATTTGTATTACTGATCCCATCTCCTTGCTTTTTATAGGTCTGTTTAGATTCTCTATTTCTTCTTGAGTCAGTTTTGGTGACTTGCGTTTTCCTAAAAATTTGTCTGTCTTATCTAGTTTATCTAATTTGTTGGCATACAATTATTCATAGTATTCTCTTATATTCCTTTTCAATTGTATAACATCAAGTTATAGTTACGTTTCCATCTTCATTTCTGTTTTCAGTTATTTGTATCCCCCTCTCTAATTTTTTCCAAAGTCTAGTTAAAGGCCTGTGAACTTTATTGATGTTTTTGACGAAGCAGATTTTGGTGCCATTGATTCTCTCTGTGTTTCTAACTTCTATTTTGTTCATCTCATGTCGTCTCTGCTGTTTCCTTCCTTTGGGCTTGGTTTGCTTCTCTTTTTCTAGTTCCTTAAACAGGTTATTGATTTGAGGCTCCCCCTCCTTTTTTGAGACTCCTCTTTTTAATGCAGCTGTTGCAGCTATAAATTTCCGTTTTAGTGCCACTTCTGCTGCATCTCATAAGTTTTGGTATGTCGTATTTTTGTTTTTATTTTCTTAAAGTGTTTTCTGTTTTTCTTATGATTTCTATTTTGACATAGTGGTTGCTTAAGAGTGCTGTTTAAGTTTTCACATATTTGGGAATTTTCCAGGTTTTTTCCCCTGCCACTTATTTTGAGCTTCATTCCATTGTCTCTGCAGAAGACACTTTGTATAATTTCAGTCTTTTTAAATTTATTGAGACTCTTTTGGTGACCTCACAAATGATCTATCCTGGAGAATGTTTCACGTGCACTTGAGAATAATGTGTATTCTGCTTTTGGTTTGTGGAGTGCTCTCTATATATCTGCTAGGTCTAAGTGGTTCGAGTCTTCTGTGTTCTTGCTGATCTTCTCTCTAGATGCTCTATCCATTATTGAAAGCAGGGTGTTGAAGTCCTAAATATTACTGTAGAACTGTCTATTTCTCCAAATATATCAATGTTTGTTTCTATATATGTTGATGCTTTGTTGTTGGTTACATATATGTTAATAATTGTTAATCTAGTTGGCAATTGACACTTTTATCAAATATAATGTCCTCTTTCTCTTTTAATACTTTTAAAGTCTATTTTTTCTAATATTAATGTAGCTACTTAGATTTCTTTTGGTTACTATTTACATGAAATATTTTCTTTTATCCTTTTATTTTAAGCCTACTTGTGTCTTTGGATCTAAAGTGCCTCTTTTGTAAAAGCATATAGTTGGGTCATGTTTTAATCACCATCTGCTATTTAAATAAAGTTTTATTGGAACTCAGCCACACCCATTTGCTCATATATATTATTTGAGGCTCTTTTTACACTGCAGTACCTGGGCTGAGTCTTTGCAACAGAGACTGAATGGCTTGCAAAGCCTGAAATGTTTACTCTCGGATTCTTTACAGATGTTTGCCAACCCCTGGTCTAGAATATCTCTTTCACAGTTTCTCTGGTGATAGTCAACTGCAAATAGTTCCATACAGCGGTGGTCTGCTGAGGTTTGTCACATGTGGCCGGTCTTTTGTCTCTCTGGAAGCCTGTGAGATGGGCAGTTCCAAGAGCAGATCTAAGCAGTCCCGAGACCTCATCTGGCTGGCAGGAAGGGCGGGCTTTTACCTCTGAAGCTAGAGTTGGAGGCAGCTTGGTATGTGACCCTGCCTTCTCCCGCCCATCCCAACTTCAGTCATAGGGTGATCAACTGACCTGTTCTGCCTGGGACTGAGGCAGTCCCTGGGACAGAGGATTTTACTTTTGAAATCTGGAGATGCCAGGCAAACTAGGAGAAGCTGGTTCCCTAATTTGGCTGCCCAGAGTCTCACCTGTTCCCCTCCCCCCACCCCAGTGCCATTCAGGGAAACCCCCAGCTACGCGAAGCGGCGGAGGCTGGCTGGCCCCAGCGCCCTGGCCTCGCCTCGGCCCCTGCAGCGCTCAGCCAGTGACATCAACCTGAAGGGCGAGGTGCGGCCGGCAGCTTCTCCTGGGCCTTCACTGAGGAGCCTCCCCCACCAGCTGCTGCTCCAGCGCCTGCAGGAGGAGAAAGACCGGGACCGGGATGGGGACCAGCAGAATGACAGCGGCCCCGCCACAGGCAGGGGCAGCCAGAGCAAGATCAGGTAGGAGGAGGCGGGCCTGAGCCAGGAAGAGCCGGCATGGGGCGGGCGAGTGGCAGGGAGAGGCCTGGCTCTGCAGGGATGAGCTGAGGTTTGGGTGGGGGCCTCCCAGGGTGGGGAAGGGACAACAGTGAGGCCCCCCGCCCTGGGGCAGGCTCCCTGCACTGAGCTCTGTTTGCAGACTTGTGCTGAGGGCAGTGGGCAGCTGCAGGAGGGCGCTGGGAGGAGAGGGTCTGGTCAGAGCTGTGGTTTAGAAAACTTCGTGCCAGGGAGGAGGACAAGGGCTGGGATGAGCCAGGGCTGGGTGAGCTGTGCTAAGAGGTTAGGAACTGGTGCGTCCTCTCCACGCGGGCTCCACATCCAGAGGTGGACCCCAACCCTGTTCCCAGAGGAGAGTTTTGGTGTTTCCCCAACCCCTCTGGCCTCCATGGCTTTCCTCTTTACCCTTCACCCTGAGTGCTGGGATCCTCACGGTGGGCTGGAAGCGCACTGAGCCAGCAGTGGGAGGGGGAGGTGGGTACTGGCTCGACAGACAGACGGCGGAGTCCAGTGCACTGCTTGCACCCGCTGCCTGTGTGGCCCTGGGCACGTGAGCGGGCCACTCTGTTAGGCGGGACTGATCCTTCCCGAAACATTGCCTTTGGGAAGCCTTCTGGAGCCTGGCAGCGAAGGCTCCCTACTTGGACCCCTGGCCCACAGCACAAGCCAGCGCTGCTGGTTAAGGCCGCCCCCCTCCCCACGCCTTCAAGGCGGGAGCTGCAGTTGCCCCAGAGCCAGGCACAGAGAAGGCGCTCCGGAGACATGCCGGACGAGAGAGCCACACACGTAGCACTTCGTTTTCTCAGTGACAGCTGGGCTGAGCAGCGTAGTGTGTA
Organism: Raphicerus campestris; assembly: GCA_006410735.1. Taxonomy (NCBI): domain Eukaryota; kingdom Metazoa; phylum Chordata; class Mammalia; order Artiodactyla; family Bovidae; genus Raphicerus; species Raphicerus campestris. Next base: position 831,490 of record SJYW01004825.1, read on the forward strand.
TCCTCTCACTTGACCTTGACCTTTTATGAGGCTGTGCTCTATTTCACAGATGAGGGGCCTCACACTCAGGTTGAGTAAGTGACTTGGCCAAGGCCACGGAGCTAGGAAGCAGCGTAACTTGCCCCCAGGTAGACCTGCTCCCAAGCGCGCTGAGCATGCGTGTTTGGCAGGGGCTCGGGGCGAGCAGGAGCTTAGAGAGGCCATTTCTTCCTCTGCTGCTGTCCCTGCTCACACAGCCTTGACCTGTGGCGTCTTCCCTGTCTTTCTGTGTCCCTACCCAGACTGCAAGGCTATTTGTCCTGCCCCAGGTCACTTCAGTTCTCCCCCCCAAATCTTGCATAGCCCTGTGGCTAAAAGAACAAGCTCTGGGATGGTTCAGCTCTGCAGAGGCTGCTCCCGAGTTGGAGCTGTGTGGAAGCCCTGCTTTCACTTGGTTTTTGTATATCCACTCATCCTTTTAGCAAACACAGACTAAGACTTGCTCTGGGTGGGGCTCCAGCTGACTGCCCTGTGGGGAGAATAGAATTTTTATTACTCTTTCTTCACCAAACATTTAGTAGGTGCCTAGGGTGCCAGCTGTGGTGGGGGCTAATGGCAGGGAGTTCTAAAAGGCTCAGGACACTGACAGCTGGGGCCCAGGGCTCAGAAGCAACTAAGTGGGGAGTGATCCAGGTAAGGGAGCCTCCCAGTGAGCCGCCAAGACGGGGCTGAGGAAGTCTGGCGCACTCTGGAGGGAGAGGGCCTCAGTGGGAGATCACCTTTGGTTGCAGGAGAGAAGTGTCTTGAGTTTGAGCTGCTGTCGGTGGGGGAGGCATAGAGATGGGGGAGGTGGCGCCCCCTCTTGGCAAAGCCTGGCCTGCCAAGTCAGAGTGCCCACCAGCATCACAGAGCAGGGCAGAGAAGGCTGTGTTCGAAGCTGAGCGGTAACTTCACAGTTGGCTAGACGAGCAGGAGTGGGATAGTTGAGGTGCTGGGAACGGCCAGGACAGAGAAAGGAAGGCACCAGCTGTATAACTGAAGTGCAGCTCACTCTCGCCTCCGAGAGCCTGGCTACTGGCGAAGATTGTGGACGTGGTCCGCCCAGGTGCTCGGGAGCCGGTGCAGGCCTCTGAGCAGGCGAAGGCTGAGGGCTGAGGCCTCGGGCTCGGTGCCCAGGCGGTCAGCGTGGAGAGGGCATGAGCATCCGAGGCGGATGTCCGGGAGGAGAGGACCCAGGTCCAGAGGGGGATTCGGGCGCCCAGCACTCGCGGCGGCCACGGTGTGCGGTGGCCGAGGCCCTAGCTGGAGGGGGGCGCGGACCCGCCAGGGGAGCCCCTCCTGGAGGCTAGGCGAACCCTGAACCGGTTCTGAGACGCTCTTCTCCAGTCCGAAGCCCCTTCGGACTTCCTCTCCTGGCCGGCCTCGCCTCCCGGTGTCCCCGCGCTCCTCCGTCGGACCGACCCCTCCCCAGCCTTCCCCTCCGCGCACCGTAGTCCCCCTCGGCCCGGTGGCCTCTCCCGCGTCCGGGCCGCGGCGGCCGGGCCGCAGGGGGAGAGGAGGGAGCCCGGCCCGCCGCCCGCAGAGGGAGGAGCCGGGCCGCGGAGGAGGCGGGGCGCGCGGAGCGGCCGCGGCATGGAGCGAGCCCGGCGCGCCCGGGAGCGCAGCCCCGCGGCCCCGGAGCCCTGAGCGGGCGCTGTCTCTTATACACATCTCTCTGAGCAGGCGAAGGCTGAGGCCTCAGCCCTCAGCCTTCGCCTGCTCAGAGGCCTGCACCGGCTCCCGAGCACCTGGGCGGACCACGTCCACAATCTTCGCCAGTAGCCAGGCTCTCGGAGGCGAGAGTGAGCTGCACTTCAGTTATACAGCTGGTGCCTTCCTTTCTCTGTCCTGGCCGTTCCCAGCACCTCAACTATCCCACTCCTGCTCGTCTAGCCAACTGTGAAGTTACCGCTCAGCTTCGAACACAGCCTTCTCTGCCCTGCTCTGTGATGCTGGTGGGCACTCTGACTTGGCAGGCCAGGCTTTGCCAAGAGGGGGCGCCACCTCCCCCATCTCTATGCCTCCCCCACCGACAGCAGCTCAAACTCAAGACACTTCTCTCCTGCAACCAAAGGTGATCTCCCACTGAGGCCCTCTCCCTCCAGAGTGCGCCAGACTTCCTCAGCCCCGTCTTGGCGGCTCACTGGGAGGCTCCCTTACCTGGATCACTCCCCACTTAGTTGCTTCTGAGCCCTGGGCCCCAGCTGTCAGTGTCCTGAGCCTTTTAGAACTCCCTGCCATTAGCCCCCACCACAGCTGGCACCCTAGGCACCTACTAAATGTTTGGTGAAGAAAGAGTAATAAAAATTCTATTCTCCCCACAGGGCAGTCAGCTGGAGCCCCACCCAGAGCAAGTCTTAGTCTGTGTTTGCTAAAAGGATGAGTGGATATACAAAAACCAAGTGAAAGCAGGGCTTCCACACAGCTCCAACTCGGGAGCAGCCTCTGCAGAGCTGAACCATCCCAGAGCTTGTTCTTTTAGCCACAGGGCTATGCAAGATTTGGGGGGGAGAACTGAAGTGACCTGGGGCAGGACAAATAGCCTTGCAGTCTGGGTAGGGACACAGAAAGACAGGGAAGACGCCACAGGTCAAGGCTGTGTGAGCAGGGACACCAGCAGAGGAAGAAATGGCCTCTCTAAGCTCCTGCTCGCCCCGAGCCCCTGCCAAACACGCATGCTCAGCGCGCTTGGGAGCAGGTCTACCTGGGGGCAAGTTACGCTGCTTCCTAGCTCCGTGGCCTTGGCCAAGTCACTTACTCAACCTGAGTGTGAGGCCCCTCATCTGTGAAATAGAGCACAGCCTCATAAAAGGTCAAGGTCAAGTGAGAGGATACACACTACGCTGCTCAGCCCAGCTGTCACTGAGAAAACGAAGTGCTACGTGTGTGGCTCTCTCGTCCGGCATGTCTCCGGAGCGCCTTCTCTGTGCCTGGCTCTGGGGCAACTGCAGCTCCCGCCTTGAAGGCGTGGGGAGGGGGGCGGCCTTAACCAGCAGCGCTGGCTTGTGCTGTGGGCCAGGGGTCCAAGTAGGGAGCCTTCGCTGCCAGGCTCCAGAAGGCTTCCCAAAGGCAATGTTTCGGGAAGGATCAGTCCCGCCTAACAGAGTGGCCCGCTCACGTGCCCAGGGCCACACAGGCAGCGGGTGCAAGCAGTGCACTGGACTCCGCCGTCTGTCTGTCGAGCCAGTACCCACCTTCCCCTCCCACTGCTGGCTCAGTGCGCTTCCAGCCCACCGTGAGGATCCCAGCACTCACGGTGAAGGGTAAAGAGGAAAGCCATGGAGGCCAGAGGGGTTGGGGAAACACCAAAACTCTCCTCTGGGAACAGGGTTGGGGTCCACCTATGGATGTGGAGCCCGCGTGGAGAGGACGCACCAGTTCCTAACCTCTTAGCACAGCTCACCCAGCCCTGGCTCATCCCAGCNTTACTCTTATCCGTGGCTGTTCACCACCTTGCTCTGATGGCTCTCCTTGTGGCTAGGAGCCTGGAAGGGACATGACCCCTCTGGTCTGCCCAGGGTGGGTAGGTGGGGTGGTGTCTTGAGGTGGAAAATGACTTCAGCAGTTTGGGCGCTGGTGCCAATTGTGGATGGGAGAGGCAGGAGGAAGCCTCCAGACCTGCCTAGGGAGGAGCCCTCTGCTCCCCCATAGGGTGGGGAATGAAGGTTTTGGTTTGAGAGCTGTGTGGGTCCAGGGGCAGCTGGAGCTGAGTCTGAAGCTGGGGAGGAAGGGAGAGAGGTCTGGACTGGACTCAGGATTTGAGAACAGTTAACATTTCTTAGGTGCTTGGCATGTGCTGGGTGCTGTGCTGGGAGCTGGGATCACAGGGGCTGGCTCTGTGCCGAGCGAGGAGCAGGTGTGCGCTGTGCTCCAGCAGGCCTGCTGTGGTGTGGCTGTGATGGCGTGAGCCCAGGGAGGCTCCCTGAGTTGGTTGAAGGAGTCAGAGAGGGCTTTTAAGCAGACGGGTTGTTTGAGCGGAGCCTTGAAGGGGTGGCTGGGGCCTGCCAGGGCTCAGCTGGCGGGGTGAGGCAGAGCCTGTTGGCCAGAGTGCGGCGTGGCCCACTGCATCCACACGTGCTGGCACCCAGTGTGCTCCGAGCACCGTCAGGATGCCTGGCGTGGGTTTTTGCTCTTTTACATCTAAGAACTCACCGGTTCATCCCAGCAGGCCTGGGAGGTGGGGACAGTTGTCAGTCCATCTCTAGGAGGATGGGTTCCACAGTCCAAGGAGCAGAGTCGTTTGCAGTGTAGGCAGGGGGCTGCAGGGTCTGTGCTGAAACCGCCGCACTGCACAGGCTCTGGTGTGAGTGAGCCTAAAGGGGGCAGGGGCAGGCTGGAGGCAGGGGTCCTGGGACCAGGGGCCTGAGTTCCTGGCGGTGTCATAGGAGTGGAGTCTGGGGGAGGGGGTTGCTGTCCTGATTGTGCCATTCATTTAGGATTCATTTAGGAGATGGAGCGAGGTGGGGGTGGGATGGGGCAGGGCTGGGCCTGGGTTCTGGAGAAGGGAGAGGACACAGAATAGTCTGCTGAGAGGGCTGTAGGCCTCTGGGCAATGGTGGGGCCCCTGGGCAAGGGCTGGGGCTCTGGCCTGTGCAATCAGAAGTTGCCAGAAGGTACTGGGTAGGTGGGAGCGTTTCATAGGTTGGCGAGGAGACAGGCCTGCTAGGCTGCCCGATGGCGGGTGGGAATCACCTCTGTCCTCACCTGCAGGCCTGGCCCAGCTGCTCTGGACAGAGTCTCTGGTCTGGGACCCAAGGGCTGAGTTCTGCCAGAGGTGAGAGGGTGGCCCAGGAACACAAACCTGCTTCCAGTAGGCCCAGATCCAAAGAAGGATCTGTTTCTGAGACTGGAGCTGGGACTTCAAGGCCAAGGAGTGGACACTGCCAACACGTGTGTGCCAGGCGACACCCGTGGTCTGCAGAGCGTGGCTCCCATGGTGCCCGTCTGGGTGAAAGGAGCAGGTGCAGGCAGGGAGGGTGAGCTGCTGGGGGCAGGGCGGGGCGGCCCCGGGTGCTCTGGCGGCTGGTGTGGGACCCCGAGCTGCGGCTCTGCTGGCTCCCCCCTCCTCCTCTTTTCCTTCTAGCACTTGGGCGACCATGCTGTGTGTTTTCATTTTAGCTGGCTTTTACGTGGCTGATTAATAAAACTGGAAAATGAATTTGCGTTATGTAATAAATATACTGTGTTTGGTCGATAAATATAAACATAGGAGGCCAGTGATCTGCAGAGGTTCTGTTTTTGGGGGTGGGGGCGGTCCTTCTGCAGGCAGGCACTGTGAACATTTGCAGAGTAGGGTCGGTGTGGAGATCGGTGCGGTGCAGAGGAGAGCGTTCCGGGCCTGGCTTTGGGGTCAGCAGGGTGGAGGAAGCAGGTGTGCTGCAGAGGGGAGAGAGGCGCAAGCGTTTGAGAGGGAGCCAGTGAGATAACGCTACAGGCCGTCAGAGCTGAGGGGGCCTCCAAGGTGAGTTTTCCTGCTCTGTAAGGAGGGCCAAGAGGGACTGTTGACGTGCAGAGTCACACGAGTTAGCAGTAGGGTGCCGAAATCCAGACTGCTGCTTTTCCTGACATCTGTCTTCTGACGGTAGCACGAGCGCGTTGTCCTGTCCCGCCGCTCCTCCTTCTGTCCTTTGACTCACCCACCCATCCTGCCGTCCAGCTGCTCATCCAGGAACCCCCCAGCAAGCCCCCACCCTGCGCTGTCCCTCCATCCTCTCATATATGCGTTTACCATTTGACCCGGCCTGTCTGTCCCTTGTGCCGTCCAGCCATCCACCAGCCAGCCAGTCAGCTGTCTACCGCTTTGCCCTCCCAGTTAGCAGTCGGAACGCCTGGTGTGGATCGCCGAAATAAACGCGGCGCAGCTCCTGCCTGCAGGGAGCTCACAGTCAGTGGAGGAGACTGGCCGTCAGATCTGTGGTTCCCTCTCGGCTCTCCTTCCCTGATGCTGTCTGTTACTCCTCTGCCCCAGCTGTCCAGGCTGCTCACTGTTCCTTGAAAACCCGAGCTGGCACCTGGCATGTGACTCTGCCCTGAACACCCCCACCCCTGGAAGGCCCTTTACCCACATAAAGAGATGCTCCCTCATGCCCTCTTTCCTTTGTTCAACTCTCCCTTCACGGTGAGGGCTTCGCGTGACCACCTAGAGCTGCCGTGTCCCCATCTACTTACTTTTCCTTTCTGCTTGCCAGCATTGGCCGTGTTCTGCGTGCGCACGGTCCTGGCTCCTGTGTCTTCAGCTGTCAGTTTAGACTGTGCACTGTGCAGAGGTAGAGGCTTCTTTCTGTTCTCTGCTGTGTTTGCAGAGCCTGGTGCATAGTAGGAGCTCAGGACATACTTCTTCAACGAATAAGTTAATCTTGAGAAATGCTAAGCTGGTAGAGAAGCAGGGAGGAGCTGAGGGATGAAATCTGAGGTGGTGGAGCTGCAGAGCTGGAGCAGAGGTCCTGGGAAGCTGGAGGCAGGAGTGGGGGCAAGGGTACTGGAGAGTCCAGTGCGCAGGCCGCCGGAGAAGTCAGTCTGGAGCAGAGCGGGTGTGGTTAGAGGTGTGGCCTGGGGCCTGCTGGCTTGCAGGACATCAGCAAGGCAGAGCTGGGGTAGCAGGTAGCCGGCCAGCTCTGCAGGGAGAGCACGATGGGGTAAAGCTCCGTGGGAGGCGGTGAGAGCAGGCAGGGGGACCCGCCCCCCAAACCTGGACCCCTCCCTGCCCACTCAGAGAGACGACCCCGGGCAGAAGCCCTGTGAGGGTGAGCATCCCTGTGGTGAGGGAGACACTGACTACGCAAGGCTGCCTCCATGCCAGAGCGTAAGGGCATGTAGTGTGCCATCTGCATTTGCACACACACGCACACGCACAGCCACGTGTGTGAGCACAACAGCTGCACGTGGCTGCAGGTCACACAGACACACGCCTGTTTGAACACAGCGCTTGGACACGGCTCCAGGCCACGCACGTGTGCGTGCTCGCCTTCTCTGCCCCGAGTTTCGGGGCTTGCTGGCTCTCCCTGTGGCTGCCTGGCTTGTCTGGTCTGCTCTGTGCGGCCGCTCAGGAGAAGGGTGAGCCACAGCCCCTGCCCCTGCTGGACTCTGGACCCTTTCCTGCATGGCCCCTCGGCCTTCTTACCTTAGGACTGCTGGGCCCAGTTCCCCAGGCTTTGGACCCCTATTCCCATGTGGGCACAGCCAGGCCAGGGGCATGTGTGTGGGCAGAGGCTGGTGGCCTGCACAGGTGAGGGGGGTTCAGGCCAATTGGAGGGTCAGACCCTCCATCAGCTCCTCACCCTTCCCTCAGAAACCCGGGAGGACCGGACAAAGCGCCTTTTCCGCCACTACACAGTGGGCTCCTACGACAGCCTCTCTGCGCACAGGTACCGAAGGGGCAGGCGGGCTGGCGGGCGCCGCGGGCAGG
>SJYW01004825.1:840203-868977 GCA_006410735.1 Raphicerus campestris
TGGGGTCTCTGTTATCCCTGGGGCCCACCCCTCATGAGCATCCTCTGTCCAGGGAGCCTGAGAAAGAAGCAGGCGGGCCGGCCAGCTCTCCATGGTCCATCATGGGGCCCATCTCCTGGCCACAGCACAGTGACCCTTGGCTCTTGGCAGTGACCCCTGGGAGGGGCGCCAGAGCAAGGACGAGCGCTGGCTCGAGAGCAGGGAGGAGAGCGGGCAGGAGCCGGACTGTGGCCCCTGCCTCCGCCTCCCGTGCCCCCTCGAGTGTGTCCATCTGCGCGTCTTTTTGTCCCCCACATGCCCATCCTGTGCTGTGCCCATCTGTTCTTTTCTCTCTTCCGTGTGGATCCCAAAATTTTCCCAGGGAAAACGCTAGGAGGATGAAGGGAGGGAAGGGAAGAGAAGGAGAGAGACGGGAAGGTTGGGTGGTGATAGTGGAGGTGGGGGGCGGGGGGCGGCCAGGTGGGCTCTGGCTGCGCCCCTCTGCCCTGACAGCCTGTCTGGCTTCTGTCCCCCCAGTGCTCAGCATTGGGGAGGGCGGCTTTTGGGAGGGGACCGTGAAAGGCCGCACGGGCTGGTTCCCGGCTGACTGCGTGGAGGAGGTGCAGATGAGGCGCTATGACGCCCGGCCCGGTGAGTGACCCCTGCTCCCTGGACGGCTCCTGAGGGCCCCTCCTCTTCCAGCTCCCCATCGCTCTTGCTTGGAGGCAAATCCAGATCATGTTCACAGAGAAAACACTAGAACAAATTCAAACACACAGAAGTAGATGCAAACTCATGTACATGGCAGACACGCCAGTGCCCCACACTCACCACCACACTCGCGTACATCTGGACCCGGACCACTGTGGAGACACTTGTGGCATGCCCACCGCGTGCACGTGTGTGAGCGCACACCAGTCTGGGATCCCCCTGCGGCTCTCGTGACCACGCTCCTCCCCAGACGAGGTTCTCCCATCAACGCTGGGTACTTGGAGCGTGTGACTGCTGTGTGGCCGGCAAGCAAGTAAAGAGGTCAGAGTGAGAAAAGAGGCGTCATTCCAAAGTGGACAGATTGTCCAAGTGGGCAGTGCAGGGAGGCCTGGGCAAGCCAAGAGGAAAGGAGGCCAGCTGGGCCCAGAGGGGCTGTCACGCGTGCCCCAGGGCCAGGACGGTCTAAAGGCAGTAGGTGGGGGATGACTGCGTCCTTAGCCGGCAGGGAGGACGTGGGGGCAAAGGACGTGGCTCCTGGGGCTGGTCAGCAGCCTCTGTGTGAGCCGGCTGGTCAGCGGCACCTCCAGGAAGGAGCCCTCTGGGTGCTGGGATCTGAGGTGATCTTGTCAGCAGAAAGGAGAGACTGGTCCTTTCAAACCCCAGCCGGAGCTGACTGCCAGCCCTGGAGGCCTCTCGACCCACGGGTATTTCTGGCCCCAAGAGCTAGTGGGACAGGGGAGCCCCCTCCTGAGTGGTGGCTCGTGGTGGTCACTAATGGAGTGTCTGGACCCAGGGTGCACACATCTGGCTTTCTGTACACGAGGGGCTCAGACCCTGCATTGCCATGCTTTCTTACCCTGGGTTGAGAATTTTCCCATGGCAGCCCGCCCGTGTGGCCTGGGCCTCTGCCCCGGGCGGAGCGTGGCTGCTGGTCTGCTCCTGGGCAGGATTCTTACTCTTATCCGTGGCTGTTCACCACCTTGCTCTGATGGCTCTCCTTGTGGCTAGGAGCCTGGAAGGGACATGACCCCTCTGGTCTGCCCAGGGTGGGTAGGTGGGGTGGTGTCTTGAGGTGGAAAATGACTTCAGCAGTTTGGGCGCTGGTGCCAATTGTGGATGGGAGAGGCAGGAGGAAGCCTCCAGACCTGCCTAGGGAGGAGCCCTCTGCTCCCCCATAGGGTGGGGAATGAAGGTTTTGGTTTGAGAGCTGTGTGGGTCCAGGGGCAGCTGGAGCTGAGTCTGAAGCTGGGGAGGAAGGGAGAGAGGTCTGGACTGGACTCAGGATTTGAGAACAGTTAACATTTCTTAGGTGCTTGGCATGTGCTGGGTGCTGTGCTGGGAGCTGGGATCACAGGGGCTGGCTCTGTGCCGAGCGAGGAGCAGGTGTGCGCTGTGCTCCAGCAGGCCTGCTGTGGTGTGGCTGTGATGGCGTGAGCCCAGGGAGGCTCCCTGAGTTGGTTGAAGGAGTCAGAGAGGGCTTTTAAGCAGACGGGTTGTTTGAGCGGAGCCTTGAAGGGGTGGCTGGGGCCTGCCAGGGCTCAGCTGGCGGGGTGAGGCAGAGCCTGTTGGCCAGAGTGCGGCGTGGCCCACTGCATCCACACGTGCTGGCACCCAGTGTGCTCCGAGCACCGTCAGGATGCCTGGCGTGGGTTTTTGCTCTTTTACATCTAAGAACTCACCGGTTCATCCCAGCAGGCCTGGGAGGTGGGGACAGTTGTCAGTCCATCTCTAGGAGGATGGGTTCCACAGTCCAAGGAGCAGAGTCGTTTGCAGTGTAGGCAGGGGGCTGCAGGGTCTGTGCTGAAACCGCCGCACTGCACAGGCTCTGGTGTGAGTGAGCCTAAAGGGGGCAGGGGCAGGCTGGAGGCAGGGGTCCTGGGACCAGGGGCCTGAGTTCCTGGCGGTGTCATAGGAGTGGAGTCTGGGGGAGGGGGTTGCTGTCCTGATTGTGCCATTCATTTAGGATTCATTTAGGAGATGGAGCGAGGTGGGGGTGGGGTGGGGCAGGGCTGGGCCTGGGTTCTGGAGAAGGGAGAGGACACAGAATAGTCTGCTGAGAGGGCTGTAGGCCTCTGGGCAATGGTGGGGCCCCTGGGCAAGGGCTGGGGCTCTGGCCTGTGCAATCAGAAGTTGCCAGAAGGTACTGGGTAGGTGGGAGCGTTTCATAGGTTGGCGAGGAGACAGGCCTGCTAGGCTGCCCGATGGCGGGTGGGAATCACCTCTGTCCTCACCTGCAGGCCTGGCCCAGCTGCTCTGGACAGAGTCTCTGGTCTGGGACCCAAGGGCTGAGTTCTGCCAGAGGTGAGAGGGTGGCCCAGGAACACAAACCTGCTTCCAGTAGGCCCAGATCCAAAGAAGGATCTGTTTCTGAGACTGGAGCTGGGACTTCGAGGCCAAGGAGTGGACACTGCCAACACGTGTGTGCCAGGCGACACCCGTGGTCCGCAGAGCGTGGCTCCCATGGTGCCCGTCTGGGTGAAAGGAGCAGGTGCAGGCAGGGAGGGTGAGCTGCTGGGGGCAGGGCGGGGCGGCCCCGGGTGCTCTGGCGGCTGGTGTGGGACCCTGAGCTGCGGCTCTGCTGGCTCCCCCCTCCTCCTCTTTTCCTTCTAGCACTTGGGCGACCATGCTGTGTGTTTTCATTTTAGCTGGCTTTTACGTGGCTGATTAATAAAACTGGAAAATGAATTTGCGTTATGTAATAAATATACTGTGTTTGGTCGATAAATATAAACATAGGAGGCCAGTGATCCGCAGAGGTTCTGTTTTTGGGGGTGGGGGCGGTCCTTCTGCAGGCAGGCACTGTGAACATTTGCAGAGTAGGGTCAGTGTGGAGATCGGTGCGGTGCAGAGGAGAGCGTTCCGGGCCTGGCTTTGGGGTCAGCAGGGTGGAGGAAGCAGGTGTGCTGCAGAGGGGAGAGAGGCGCAAGCGTTTGAGAGGGAGCCAGTGAGATAACGCTACAGGCCGTCAGAGCCGAGGGGGCCTCCAAGGTGAGTTTTCCTGCTCTGTAAGGAGGGCCAAGAGGGACTGTTGACGTGCAGAGTCACACGAGTTAGCAGTAGGGTGCCGAAATCCAGACTGCTGCTTTTCCTGACATCTGTCTTCTGACGGTAGCACGAGCGCGTTGTCCTGTCCCGCCGCTCCTCCTTCTGTCCTTTGACTCACCCACCCATCCTGCCGTCCAGCTGCTCATCCAGGAACCCCCCAGCAAGCCCCCACCCTGCGCTGTCCCTCCATCCTCTCATATATGCGTTTACCATTTGACCCGGCCTGTCTGTCCCTTGTGCCGTCCAGCCATCCACCAGCCAGCCAGTCAGCTGTCTACCGCTTTGCCCTCCCAGTCAGCAGTCGGAACGCCTGGTGTGGATCGCCGAAATAAACGCGGCGCAGCTCCTGCCTGCAGGGAGCTCACAGTCAGTGGAGGAGACCGGCCGTCAGATCTGTGGTTCCCTCTCGGCTCTCCTTCCCTGATGCTGTCTGTTACTCCTCTGCCCCAGCTGTCCAGGCTGCTCACTGTTCCTTGAAAACCCGAGCTGGCACCTGGCATGTGACTCTGCCCTGAACACCCCCACCCCTGGAAGGCCCTTTACCCACATAAAGAGATGCTCCCTCATGCCCTCTTTCCTTTGTTCAACTCTCCCTTCACGGTGAGGGCTTCGCGTGACCACCTAGAGCTGCCGTGTCCCCATCTACTTACTTTTCCTTTCTGCTTGCCAGCATTGGCCGTGTTCTGCGTGCGCACGGTCCTGGCTCCTGTGTCTTCAGCTGTCAGTTTAGACTGTGCACTGTGCAGAGGTAGAGGCTTCTTTCTGTTCTCTGCTGTGTTTGCAGAGCCTGGTGCATAGTAGGAGCTCAGGACATACTTCTTCAACGAATAAGTTAATCTTGAGAAATGCTAAGCTGGTAGAGAAGCAGGGAGGAGCTGAGGGATGAAATCTGAGGTGGTGGAGCTGCAGAGCTGGAGCAGAGGTCCTGGGAAGCTGGAGGCAGGAGTGGGGGCAAGGGTACTGGAGAGTCCAGTGCGCAGGCCGCCGGAGAAGTCAGTCTGGAGCAGAGCGGGTGTGGTTAGAGGTGTGGCCTNGTGGTGGAGCTGCAGAGCTGGAGCAGAGGTCCTGGGAAGCTGGAGGCAGGAGTGGGGGCAAGGGTACTGGAGAGTCCAGTGCGCAGGCCGCCGGAGAAGTCAGTCTGGAGCAGAGCGGGTGTGGTTAGAGGTGTGGCCTGGGGCCTGCTGGCTTGCAGGACATCAGCAAGGCAGAGCTGGGGTAGCAGGTAGCCGGCCAGCTCTGCAGGGAGAGCACGATGGGGTAAAGCTCCGTGGGAGGCGGTGAGAGCAGGCAGGGGGACCCGCCCCCCAAACCTGGACCCCTCCCTGCCCACTCAGAGAGACGACCCCGGGCAGAAGCCCTGTGAGGGTGAGCATCCCTGTGGTGAGGGAGACACTGACTACGCAAGGCTGCCTCCATGCCAGAGCGTAAGGGCATGTAGTGTGCCATCTGCATTTGCACACACACGCACACGCACAGCCACGTGTGTGAGCACAACAGCTGCACGTGGCTGCAGGTCACACAGACACACGCCTGTTTGAACACAGCGCTTGGACACGGCTCCAGGCCACGCACGTGTGCGTGCTCGCCTTCTCTGCCCCGAGTTTCGGGGCTTGCTGGCTCTCCCTGTGGCTGCCTGGCTTGTCTGGTCTGCTCTGTGCGGCCGCTCAGGAGAAGGGTGAGCCACAGCCCCTGCCCCTGCTGGACTCTGGACCCTTTCCTGCATGGCCCCTCGGCCTTCTTACCTTAGGACTGCTGGGCCCAGTTCCCCAGGCTTTGGACCCCTATTCCCATGTGGGCACAGCCAGGCCAGGGGCATGTGTGTGGGCAGAGGCTGGTGGCCTGCACAGGTGAGGGGGGTTCAGGCCACTTGGAGGGTCAGACCCCCCATCAGCTCCTCACCCTTCCCTCAGAAACCCGGGAGGACCGGACAAAGCGCCTTTTCCGCCACTACACAGTGGGCTCCTACGACAGCCTCTCTGCACACAGGTACCGAAGGGGCAGGCGGGCTGGCGGGCGCCGCGGGCAGGCGGGGGCAGGGGGTGGGAGGCCGGCGAGATGTGTATAAGAGACAGCGACCTGCTTGTGTCCGACTTTCACCACGTTCACGCCGTTCACCTGCGGCGGCCAGAGCCGGGGTGGGGGTCCAGTGAGGCCTCCCAGCCTTGGAGGCCGGTGCCCACGGGCGCACGGGGAAGACCCAGCCTCACCTCGATGAGGAAGTCTCCCGTGCGCAGCCCTGCCCTCCAGGCCACGCCCTCCACATCCACCGACTCGAGGTATTGGAGCGCAGGGAAGGCCGGCGTGGGCGTGAACTCCTCGATGGGAGNATCAGTGACTATGTCATTGACGACAAGGTGGCTGTCCTGCAGAAACGGGACCACGAAGGCTTTGGTTTTGTGCTCCGGGGGGCCAAAGGTAATGGCCGGGGGGTGTCCCGCTGGCGATGCCCGCCTCCTGCCTGGCCTCTGCCCCCCTGTCCCCCACTGCCTGCTCCCTTCCTGTCTCCCCACCGGGACTCTACTCTGGGTCTGGGATGTTGGTAGGAGGCAGCAGTTCTGTTCCCTCCCTGATTTTCAGGGCCTCTGCTGAGGGTGTCTATTGGAGTAGGGGCCTTTCTGGTGGGGTGTGGGGTGGGCCTCTTAGAGGGGTGCGTTCCGGATCGCTGGGCCGGCTCTTCTTGCCCTGGGCAGCCCTGGGTGCGGCCGTCCAGCCCAGGCCGGGCGCGGGAGGACTGCCCTGGCGGCGCCCCCGTTGACCGCCCCCGCCCCGCCCCACAGCAGAGACTCCCATCGAGGAGTTCACGCCCACGCCGGCCTTCCCTGCGCTCCAATACCTCGAGTCGGTGGATGTGGAGGGCGTGGCCTGGAGGGCAGGGCTGCGCACGGGAGACTTCCTCATCGAGGTGAGGCTGGGTCTTCCCCGTGCGCCCGTGGGCACCGGCCTCCAAGGCTGGGAGGCCTCACTGGACCCCCACCCCGGCTCTGGCCGCCGCAGGTGAACGGCGTGAACGTGGTGAAAGTCGGACACAAGCAGGTCGTGGCTCTGATCCGCCAGGGCGGGAACCGCCTCGTCATGAAGGTGGTGTCAGTGACCAGGAAGCCGGAAGAGGATGCGGCTCGACGCAGAGGTGAGTGTTGGGTCCTGGGCTGTCCCCTGACCTTAGACCTTTGACCCCAGGCCCACGCTCCTCTTCTCGCAGCAGCCCAGACTGCTGACCTCAGAGGCCTGAACCTAGGCGAACACCCACGTGCGTGGCCTGGGCACCCATCCCTGACGTCAGACAGCCAGCCCTGCCCCAGCTTCTGACCCCTGACCCCAGGTTGCCCTCCTAAGATTCCTGCCCCGTCCTTCCCGGTGCCCCCCAGCCCCTGGCATGGAAGAGCCCTCCTTCCCAACGCTGCCAGCAGCTGCCTGGAGGCCGGGGTTGCCATGGCAACTGTGAGGTTGACGCTGCTGCCGCCGCCGCCGCTTATTGTCGGAGGGAAGGGGGAGGCGGCACCTGCGGGAACAGGAAAAGCGTCTTCTCCCCGCGCCGGCGCCGCTCGCGCTGTGCTGCCCGCCGCCCCTGCCCAGGCCCTGGCCTGGCTGCCCACACCCCGGTCCCCAGAGGGGCAGTGGCCTCCAGGGCCTGGGGGAGCCCTGGAGCGGCAGGAGCCCAGCTCGCGGAAGACCCCTCCCAGCCCCCACCTCATGGCTCTGGGGTCCCCCGCCCAGCCCTTGAAACTGCAGCCTGGGTCCCGGGCCGGGGCCGGCAGGCCTGTGAGCTCCCTGGGGCTCTGACTGCCTCTTGAGGCCCCAGCGGCCCTGGCCCGGCCTGAGCTTCAGCCCCACCGAGCTCCCAGCACCATGAAGAAGTTTGCGTCCAGCCGCAGCCTCAACAAGATCCTGGCTCAGTGTGACTCGTCCTCCCGGGAGTACGAGGAGATTCAGGCGGTGGAGCGCAGGTGGCACCTGCACCTGGCCACGCCACGCTGCCTGCTGCTAGACAGGAGGTCCAAGGCCTCCCTCTTCTTTGCAGCTCCNTCTTCCCCGTGCGCCCGTGGGCACCGGCCTCCAAGGCTGGGAGGCCTCACTGGACCCCCACCCCGGCTCTGGCCGCCGCAGGTGAACGGCGTGAACGTGGTGAAAGTCGGACACAAGCAGGTCGTGGCTCTGATCCGCCAGGGCGGGAACCGCCTCGTCATGAAGGTGGTGTCAGTGACCAGGAAGCCGGAAGAGGATGCAGCTCGACGCAGAGGTGAGTGTTGGGTCCTGGGCTGTCCCCTGACCTTAGACCTTTGACCCCAGGCCCACGCTCCTCTTCTCGCAGCAGCCCAGACTGCTGACCTCAGAGGCCTGAACCTAGGCGAACACCCACGTGCGTGGCCTGGGCACCCATCCCTGACGTCAGACAGCCAGCCCTGCCCCAGCTTCTGACCCCTGACCCCAGGTTGCCCTCCTAAGATTCCTGCCCCGTCCTTCCCGGTGCCCCCCAGCCCCTGGCATGGAAGAGCCCTCCTTCCCAACGCTGCCAGCAGCTGCCTGGAGGCCGGGGTTGCCATGGCAACTGTGAGGTTGACGCTGCTGCCGCCGCCGCCGCTTATTGTCGGAGGGAAGGGGGAGGCGGCACCTGCGGGAACAGGAAAAGCGTCTTCTCCCCGCGCCGGCGCCGCTCGGGCTGTGCTGCCCGCCGCCCCTGCCCAGGCCCTGGCCTGGCTGCCCACACCCCGGTCCCCAGAGGGGCAGTGGCCTCCAGGGCCTGGGGGAGCCCTGGAGCGGCAGGAGCCCAGCTCGCGGAAGACCCCTCCCAGCCCCCACCTCATGGCTCTGGGGTCCCCCGCCCAGCCCTTGAAACTGCAGCCTGGGTCCCGGGCCGGGGCCGGCAGGCCTGTGAGCTCCCTGGGGCTCTGACTGCCTCTTGAGGCCCCAGCGGCCCTGGCCCGGCCTGAGCTTCAGCCCCACCGAGCTCCCAGCACCATGAAGAAGTTTGCGTCCAGCCGCAGCCTCAACAAGATCCTGGCTCAGTGTGACTCGTCCTCCCGGGAGTACGAGGAGATTCAGGCGGTGGAGCGCAGGTGGCACCTGCACCTGGCCACGCCACGCTGCCTGCTGCTAGACAGGAGGTCCAAGGCCTCCCTCTTCTTTGCAGCTCCGCCGCCCCCTAAGAGAGCCCCCAGTACGACGCTGACCCTGCGCTCCAAGTCCATGACAGCAGAGCTTGAGGAGCTTGGTGAGCGGCGGGGCAGGTGGGGGCAGACAGCCCGGGGTGGGGGGCCGGAGCGGCCGGGTGACAGGGCTGGAGACGGGTCTGGGGCGGGGGAGCAGGGCCTGGCCGCCTGTGTGCTTGCCCGCATGTGCACGCGCTGCCCCGGCCCGCACGCCTCCAGGGTGACTGTGCTCCTTCGTTTCATCCAAGTGAGAAGAGGGCCCCGAGCTTTGCTCCGGCGCTAATGGTGTGGTCTGTGCCTCCCTAACCCTCTTAGCACCTCCTTACGCATCCGCTAAGCAAGGTAGCTACACTGAGCTGCTGGCCTCGCAGGGCTGTGTGAACATTGCTGGGCCAGTGATGGGACAGGCCCCCAGGAGTGGCCGGAGGCAAGGAAGAGTGTGTTAGGGCTTGGATGGGCATGTGGGGGCCAGAGTCCCAAGATGGCCATCAGCAGTCTCATCACTGGCGTGTTCAGATTATGCATGACCACGTCCTGACATGTGGACGGTTCATAGTGGTCA
This sequence comes from Raphicerus campestris, assembly GCA_006410735.1. Classification (NCBI taxonomy): domain Eukaryota; kingdom Metazoa; phylum Chordata; class Mammalia; order Artiodactyla; family Bovidae; genus Raphicerus; species Raphicerus campestris. Next base: position 849,648 of record SJYW01004825.1, read on the forward strand.
TGCCCTGACTTATCCGACTGCGAATATCTTCATCATGGCATGTTCTGACATCCATGACTGCTAACATGCTCTGTCCTTCTACAATCTGGACTCAATCCTAGTCTGGTTCCAGCCATAGAAGGACCCTGACTCTGGTCCTAAGATGAGCTGTGACCCAGTGCTGGGCACAGGAAGGGTGATCATGGTTCTAGACTGAGCCCCAACCCTGGTTTCAGGCTTGGTTCTGTCCCAGCCATAGAAAGAACCCTTACCTGTCCCCTAAAATTCTTCCTGACTTTGCTCGTGGACTGACCCCTGGCCCAGCCCTTTGCTGAGCCGCCCCCTCCAAGCAGGCGCTCTTGACTGCAGTCTGGTTCAGTGGAGAGGACAGCCAGCAAGCCAGGTCGCGCCGGTGTGGCCAGGACCCTCTTCCCCATAAAGGTTCTGAGTGAAGCAAAGCTTTAAAACATACATAGCCAGCTCAAAACGAAGGGGGAGGAATTTCCCGGTTCTCAAAAATGAAGATAGAAATCAGAGCCAAGAGTGTGAGAGGAAGCTGATGCTTCCATAATCCATGAGGTCTTGGGACAGATACAGATCCTGAGGGTGAGGGATGAGGGCTGTGATGCCCCTGCAAAACCCTCGGGATGTGGAGGAGCTAAAACCAAGCCCCAAACTGGAATTAGCATCAGAAGAGCCTAGGAATCATGGAAAAATGTGAAAGAGACAAGTCAAGGTGTTTAAACACCAAGTTTAACAGAGCTCATAAGGCAAGAACACAACAGTGAGAAAAATAAGCAGATTTTAAGAGGATTCCTAAAGAACTGTTACTGAAACAAAGTTTAGCCACTGAGATTTTAAAAATCCATGCCTGGGGAACAGTATACTGACCTACCCGAAGGAAGAGACTATGAATTAAATGATAAATCTGAGATTACCCAAAATTCAGCACAGAAAGATAAGGAGATGGAGATTATCAAAGAGCAGAAAAGAGACACGGAGGACAAACCAGACAGCCAAAATAAAGTTCCAGACGGAGAGGGTAAAAAAATTGAGGAAGAGGCTATATTTGAAGAGTAAATGACGGAGAATTTTCTAAAATCGAACGGAGTCTAAGTCTGAAGCAGTGAAGTGAAAACAAAGCTGTCTCTGGTAGTAAGAGTTCAGAGCACCATAGATGAAAGGGAAACTCTTAACTGCCAGAGCATGATGACTTAGAAAGGAACAGGGACAGATTCTGGAAGACAATGAGACTAACTTCAAAGTCTTGAGTCAGAATGCTTTTCCACCTGGAATTCGGTGTCCAGTAAACTCCTCAGTCAAGAGTAAGGGAGAGAAGTGGGCGGACTCTGGGCCCCAGGGTCACAGAGGTCTGAGACTAGTCATGGGGAGCTGATCCATCACACTGAGTGAGGCTCCAAACCGATCCATAGGCTGATGCCAGTCGGCAGTGGATGTGGCTAGACCCACACTAGGCCCTGCTGGTGGTTCCCAGAAGTCTCCTGCCAGAGGCCCTGTTCAGCTGCACGTTCAGAAGGGATCCTTCCTGCTTTGTACAAAGAGGTGCTTGGGCAGCCTGCCACCCAGGGACTCAGGGGCTCTGACCTGCAGAAACAGAACTGACTTTGGCTTTCTGGGCTGCTTCTGCCTGCGGAGACCAGTGTGTGGAAGAAGAGCCTCCTTCCTCTCTGGACTGCGTGTTTCCTCTGCTGCCTTCTGACAGGGTTGCTCCACTGACCTGTCTTCCAGAGGGCAGGGACTCACTCTTGCGGTCTGAGGTCAGATCCTTCCACCAGCTTTTCCTGAACAGTGTGGGGAAGAGGAAGGGACAGCTTCACACAGAGCCTCCGTGCACACTGCTGAGTGAGGGGTCGCAGTTTTAGCTGAACTGGACTCAAGCCCTTCCTGTGGCTCTGGTGTGAGACGGGCCTGGGTGGCCAGGAGCACAGGAAGGCCACTCCTGCCCCCAGAAACAGTTGTTCTGGGGAGCCAGCCCACTTGCTGACCTTCTCCTGACACATATGGTTTGAGAAGGCANCCTGTGAGGGTGAGCATCCCTGTGGTGAGGGAGACACTGACTACGCAAGGCTGCCTCCATGCCAGAGCGTAAGGGCATGTAGTGTGCCATCTGCATTTGCACACACACGCACACGCACAGCCACGTGTGTGAGCACAACAGCTGCACGTGGCTGCAGGTCACACAGACACACGCCTGTTTGAACACAGCGCTTGGACACGGCTCCAGGCCACGCACGTGTGCGTGCTCGCCTTCTCTGCCCCGAGTTTCGGGGCTTGCTGGCTCTCCCTGTGGCTGCCTGGCCTTGTCTGGTCTGCTCTGTGCGGCCGCTCAGGAGAAGGGTGAGCCACAGCCCCTGCCCCTGCTGGACTCTGGACCCTTTCCTGCATGGCCCCTCGGCCTTCTTACCTTAGGACTGCTGGGCCCAGTTCCCCAGGCTTTGGACCCCTATTCCCATGTGGGCACAGCCAGGTCAGGGGCATGTGTGTGGGCAGAGGCTGGTGGCCTGCACAGGTGAGGGGGGTTCAGGCCAATTGGAGGGTCAGACCCTCCATCAGCTCCTCACCCTTCCCTCAGAAACCCGGGAGGACCGGACAAAGCGCCTTTTCCGCCACTACACAGTGGGCTCCTACGACAGCCTCTCTGCACACAGGTACCGAAGGGGCAGGCGGGCTGGCGGGCGCCGCGGGCAGGCGGGGGCAGGGGGTGGGAGGCCGGCGGGAAGCAGCCAGCGGGGCGGGGTGGTGCCCGACCTGCGCGTCTGCTGCCTCCCCGTCAGCCCAGGAACGACTCCCAGGGCGGGCGCTGCCCATGGACCCCGTCTGGGCCACGTTGGGGCTCAGCCTGATCCAAGTGCTTTCTGCAGGGCTCTTCTCACCTCTCCATTTTCCTTCATCAGTGACTATGTCATTGACGACAAGGTGGCTGTCCTGCAGAAACGGGACCACGAAGGCTTTGGTTTTGTGCTCCGGGGGGCCAAAGGTAATGGCCGGGGGGTGTCCCGCTGGCGATGCCCGCCTCCTGCCTGGCCTCTGCCCCCCTGTCCCCCACTGCCTGCTCCCTTCCTGTCTCCCCACCGGGACTCTACTCTGGGTCTGGGATGTTGGTAGGAGGCAGCAGTTCTGTTCCCTCCCTGATTTTCAGGGCCTCTGCTGAGGGTGTCTATTGGAGTAGGGGCCTTTCTGGTGGGGTGTGGGGTGGGCCTCTTAGAGGGGTGCGTTCCGGATCGCTGGGCCGGCTCTTCTTGCCCTGGGCAGCCCTGGGTGCGGCCGTCCAGCCCAGGCCGGGCGCGGGAGGACTGCCCTGGCGGCGCCCCTGTTGACCGCCCCCGCCCCGCCCCACAGCAGAGACTCCCATCGAGGAGTTCACGCCCACGCCGGCCTTCCCTGCGCTCCAATACCTCGAGTCGGTGGATGTGGAGGGCGTGGCCTGGAGGGCAGGGCTGCGCACGGGAGACTTCCTCATCGAGGTGAGGCTGGGCCTTCCCCGTGCGCCCGTGGGCACCGGCCTCCAAGGCTGGGAGGCCTCACTGGACCCCCACCCCGGCTCTGGCCGCCGCAGGTGAACGGCGTGAACGTGGTGAAAGTCGGACACAAGCAGGTCGTGGCTCTGATCCGCCAGGGCGGGAACCGCCTCGTCATGAAGGTGGTGTCAGTGACCAGGAAGCCGGAAGAGGATGCGGCTCGACGCAGAGGTGAGTGTTGGGTCCTGGGCTGTCCCCTGACCTTAGACCTTTGACCCCAGGCCCACGCTCCTCTTCTCGCAGCAGCCCAGACTGCTGACCTCAGAGGCCTGAACCTAGGCGAACACCCACGTGCGTGGCCTGGGCACCCATCCCTGACGTCAGACAGCCAGCCCTGCCCCAGCTTCTGACCCCTGACCCCAGGTTGCCCTCCTAAGATTCCTGCCCCGTCCTTCCCGGTGCCCCCCAGCCCCTGGCATGGAAGAGCCCTCCTTCCCAACGCTGCCAGCAGCTGCCTGGAGGCCGGGGTTGCCATGGCAACTGTGAGGTTGACGCTGCTGCCGCCGCCGCCGCTTATTGTCGGAGGGAAGGGGGAGGCGGCACCTGCGGGAACAGGAAAAGCGTCTTCTCCCCGCGCCGGCGCCGCTCGCGCTGTGCTGCCCGCCGCCCCTGCCCAGGCCCTGGCCTGGCTGCCCACACCCCGGTCCCCAGAGGGGCAGTGGCCTCCAGGGCCTGGGGGAGCCCTGGAGCGGCAGGAGCCCAGCTCGCGGAAGACCCCTCCCAGCCCCCACCTCATGGCTCTGGGGTCCCCCGCCCAGCCCTTGAAACTGCAGCCTGGGTCCCGGGCCGGGGCCGGCAGGCCTGTGAGCTCCCTGGGGCTCTGACTGCCTCTTGAGGCCCCAGCGGCCCTGGCCCGGCCTGAGCTTCAGCCCCACCGAGCTCCCAGCACCATGAAGAAGTTTGCGTCCAGCCGCAGCCTCAACAAGATCCTGGCTCAGTGTGACTCGTCCTCCCGGGAGTACGAGGAGATTCAGGCGGTGGAGCGCAGGTGGCACCTGCACCTGGCCACGCCACGCTGCCTGCTGCTAGACAGGAGGTCCAAGGCCTCCCTCTTCTTTGCAGCTCCGCCGCCCCCTAAGAGAGCCCCCAGTACGACGCTGACCCTGCGCTCCAAGTCCATGACAGCAGAGCTTGAGGAGCTTGGTGAGCGGCGGGGCAGGTGGGGGCAGACAGCCCGGGGTGGGGGGCCAGGTGGGGGAGCTGGCCAAGAGACAGAAGGGAGGACGGATGGACAGATGGATGTATGGATAGGTCAGAGGTAAATGCGCGGTGCTGGAGTGCTCTGGGAACTGGGCTGAGGAGGGAGGCGGTGTGTGGCTGGATGGGGGGGGGCCGGAGCGGCCGGGTGACAGGGCTGGAGACGGGTCTGGGGCGGGGGAGCAGGGCCTGGCCGCCTGTGTGCTTGCCCGCATGTGCACGCGCTGCCCCGGCCCGCACGCCTCCAGGGTGACTGTGCTCCTTCATTTCATCCAAGTGAGAAGAGGGCCCCGAGCTTTGCTCCGGCGCTAATGGTGTGGTCTGTGCCTCCCTAACCCTCTTAGCACCTCCTTACGCATCCGCTAAGCAAGGTAGCTACAGTGAGCTGCTGGCCTCGCAGGGCTGTGTGAACATTGCTGGGCCAGTGATGGGACAGGCCCCCAGGAGTGGCCGGAGGCAAGGAAGAGTGTGTTAGGGCTTGGATGGGCATGTGGGGGCCAGAGTCCCAAGATGGCCATCAGCAGTCTCATCACTGGCGTGTTCAGATTATGCATGACCACGTCCTGACATGTGGACGGTTCATAGTGGTCATGCCCTGACTTATCCGACTGCGAATATCTTCATCATGGCATGTTCTGACATCCATGACTGCTAACATGCTCTGTCCTTCTACAATCTGGACTCAATCCTAGTCTGGTTCCAGCCATAGAAGGACCCTGACTCTGGTCCTAAGATGAGCTGTGACCCAGTGCTGGGCACAGGAAGGGTGATCATGGTTCTAGACTGAGCCCCAACCCTGGTTTCAGGCTTGGTTCTGTCCCAGCCATAGAAAGAACCCTTACCTGTCCCCTAAAATTCTTCCTGACTTTGCTCGTGGACTGACCCCTGGCCCAGCCCTTTGCTGAGCCGCCCCCTCCAAGCAGGCGCTCTTGACTGCAGTCTGGTTCAGTGGAGAGGACAGCCAGCAAGCCAGGTCGCGCCGGTGTGGCCAGGACCCTCTTCCCCATAAAGGTTCTGAGTGAAGCAAAGCTTTAAAACATACATAGCCAGCTCAAAACGAAGGGGGAGGAATTTCCCGGTTCTCAAAAATGAAGACAGAAATCAGAGCCAAGAGTGTGAGAGGAAGCTGATGCTTCCATAATCCATGAGGTCTTGGGACAGATACAGATCCTGAGGGTGAGGGATGAGGGCTGTGATGCCCCTGCAAAACCCTCGGGATGTGGAGGAGCTAAAACCAAGCCCCAAACTGGAATTAGCATCAGAAGAGCCTAGGAATCATGGAAAAATGTGAAAGAGACAAGTCAAGGTGTTTAAACACCAAGTTTAACAGAGCTCATAAGGCAAGAACACAACAGTGAGAAAAATAAGCAGATTTTAAGAGGATTCCTAAAGAACTGTTACTGAAACAAAGTTTAGCCACTGAGATTTTAAAAATCCATGCCTGGGGAACAGTATACTGACCTACCCGAAGGAAGAGACTATGAATTAAATGATAAATCTGAGATTACCCAAAATTCAGCACAGAAAGATAAGGAGATGGAGATTATCAAAGAGCAGAAAAGAGACACGGAGGACAAACCAGACAGCCAAAATAAAGTTCCAGACGGAGAGGGTAAAAAAATTGAGGAAGAGGCTATATTTGAAGAGTAAATGACGGAGAATTTTCTAAAATCGAACGGAGTCTAAGTCTGAAGCAGTGAAGTGAAAACAAAGCTGTCTCTGGTAGTAAGAGTTCAGAGCACCATAGATGAAAGGGAAACTCTTAACTGCCAGAGCATGATGACTTAGAAAGGAACAGGGACAGATTCTGGAAGACAATGAGACTAACTTCAAAGTCTTGAGTCAGAATGCTTTTCCACCTGGAATTCGGTGTCCAGTAAACTCCTCAGTCAAGAGTAAGGGAGAGAAGTGGGCGGGCTCTGGGCCCCAGGGTCACAGAGGTCTGAGACTAGTCATGGGGAGCTGATCCATCACACTGAGTGAGGCTCCAAACCGATCCATAGGCTGATGCCAGTCGGCAGTGGATGTGGCTAGACCCACACTAGGCCCTGCTGGTGGTTCCCAGAAGTCTCCTGCCAGAGGCCCTGTTCAGCTGCACGTTCAGAAGGGATCCTTCCTGCTTTGTACAAAGAGGTGCTTGGGCAGCCTGCCACCCAGGGACTCAGGGGCTCTGACCTGCAGAAACAGAACTGACTTTGGCTTTCTGGGCTGCTTCTGCCTGCGGAGACCAGTGTGTGGAAGAAGAGCCTCCTTCCTCTCTGGACTGCGTGTTTCCTCTGCTGCCTTCTGACAGGGTTGCTCCACTGACCTGTCTTCCAGAGGGCAGGGACTCACTCTTGCGGTCTGAGGTCAGATCCTTCCACCAGCTTTTCCTGAACAGTGTGGGGAAGAGGAAGGGACAGCTTCACACAGAGCCTCCGTGCACACTGCTGAGTGAGGGGTCGCAGTTTTAGCTGAACTGGACTCAAGCCCTTCCTGTGGCTCTGGTGTGAGACGGGCCTGGGTGGNAGGAAGGGACAGCTTCACACAGAGCCTCCGTGCACACTGCTGAGTGAGGGGTCGCAGTTTTAGCTGAACTGGACTCAAGCCCTTCCTGTGGCTCTGGTGTGAGACGGGCCTGGGTGGCCAGGAGCACAGGAAGGCCACTCCTGCCCCCAGAAACAGTTGTTCTGGGGAGCCAGCCCACTTGCTGACCTTCTCCTGACACATATGGTTTGAGAAGGCAAGGCTGGTATCACAGTCTTCTTGGGTGCCTAAGAAATCATCCCGGGATTCACTGTGCTTTTAAAATAAGACCTATGGGTTCCTTGCCAGCATAAACACANGGGGCCCAGCCGAGGCACTGTCTCGGGCGACAGAGTGGCTGGGCTGGTGGGGGCGGGGGCTCGGGGGCTCAGCCCGAGCTTGGGCTGTTTTCTGGGACTCCCGTGGCTGGTGTGTGGGTTCTGTCTCTGCCCTGGTCTGTTGGGGGGCTCAGGCGAGTGCTGACGTCCTTTCAGTGCAGGGATCTGGGCGCTGCAGCGGAGTGGCCTTCAGCACCCCGCTCCTCCCGCCAGGCTGCCCCCATCCTTTGAGCCTCCTTCCTGCACACCCGTGTGTCTGGCTGCTCCGGGCACAGCACCCACGGGCGGGGAGAGGCTGGGCCTGGGTGCTGAGTTCCCACGTCTGCCGGCTCCGCCTGTCAGGTGGCCGCGGGCCTGTCTGCTGCGCGGCCGTGTGCGCCGGATGGGCGCCTGCGAGGGCTCGGCTGCGTGTTTGTGCCTGGTTGCCCCCCCCATTCCTGGGTCTGCTGGGCGCCCCGTGCTTGGGGCACACTCACCTGCCTCAGCCCAGGTTCCCCATGTGACCTGTGGTCTTGCCTCTGAACTTTCCCAGTCCCCGCCCCAGCCCCAGGTGAGATGCTTTCCTCAGCGTCTCTTCAGGTGGAAAACAGGTGACTAGGCCTCCTCTGGGGACGCTTCTCTTCGCACCTTTGAGGCAGACACAGGCGCCGTGTTGGGTGTGTCTCGGTGCTGCCCTCAGCTCGCTAGCGGGGCTCCAAGGGCGCTCTGCTGTGGCCCGCGTGCTGCTTCCGGCTGTGGGGGCCGTGGTGGTAACGCGTCGCCCCTGAAGGCCCTCATCCCCTCTCGGGTCCTGGTCCAGAGAGGTGTGTCCCCAGCTGCATCCCTGCCGTGTCCAGGCCCCACACCCAGTGTGGCTGCGGACAGTGGGACTGAGCAGTTCCAGGGCCCCAGGCCTGGTTCCTAATGGCCTTTGTTCTTTCTTTAAGACTCTCAATTAGTATATTTAGGACTATGTTTTTTCTCATTTTGTTGGGGATTGTGGTCAACCTCACCAGCTTGTACTTTGCAGAATTCCTGGTTCTTTTCCTTTTGAAAATAAGTCTTGGTGGCCAGCGGTGGTTTTGCTTTGCTAACTTGCTTTGTGTCTCTGAACTGAGTTCTTCTGGACCTAGAGATGCGGCCTGTAGATACCCAGCTCAGGTGACCATGTGCCCTGTGTGGCACGTGGAAATATTTCTCTCTGCCCGTGTTGTTGTGCCTGTGGTTTCTGGATGATCTGGTTGTGAAGCCTGGTCCCTTACTGGATCTGTGATCTGGGGCAGCTCCTCTCCCCGGAGCTGCAGATTCTTGCTGGTGAAGTGGAGACGGTAGCTGCATCCTCTGCCTGTGGCTGTTGCGGGATGAGAAGAATCGTGTACTCTTCTCACGCTGGAAGTCACCAAGTGAAAAGTGAAAGCAAAAGTTGGTCAGTGGTGTCCAGCTCGTTGTGACCCATGCACTGTATAGTCCATGGGATTCTCCAGGCCAGAATACTGGAGTGGGTAGCCGTTTGCTTGTCCAGGGGATCTTCCCAACCCCAGGGATCGAACCCAGGTCTCCCACATTGCAGCTAGATTCTTTACCAGCTGAGCCACAAGTGACTTAGCAAATGGTGGTGATGGGGATTCAGCTTCCAAAGGGCAATCACTCATCTCATTCCAGAAGCAAAAGGAAGGCCCCTCTGACCCCCACTGCCCCCGGGGGTGTGGAGAGCTGTGCATAGGCCAAGGGGCCTGGTCTGCAGATAAAAGTGCGTTTTGCTGCTGACTCCAGCGTTTGTTGGATTGCCGTGTATTGGGGGCCTAGGCTGGATGCTCAGGACGTGCAGGCGCGGATGGCTGTGTGCTCTCTTCTCCCCACGGGCTGTCTGGGGAGGTGAGGTGCAGAGACAAGAAGGGTTGTAGAAAGCGTGTCCTTAGTGCTTGCCAGCTGCCGCCCTTCGGCCGAGTGTGCTGATCCTCACAGCAGACGCTGAAGTGGGCACCTTTTTATGCCTGCTTCATCAGATCAGGAAATCAAGTCACAAAGAGACTAGGTCAGGACAGCCAGCATACAGGATGGGGCTGGACATCTCAGAGTTTATTTCTGCCGCAGTGCTGGGAGGAGGTGTCGTGGCTGACCCCCGCTCCCGCTGGGGCACTTGCGGCATCGGGACTAGCCGTAACCAGATGTGTGCTCCTGTAAGGGGCGTGGGGCTTGGGAGGGTTGGTGGCTGAGTGACAGGTGGGTTGCAGTGGGGCTACGGACAGTTAGGCCAGGGGGCAGCTGGGCAGACAGTGGGGCTGCCTCCCTGTCTGCTGTGTCCCGCGTGCTGGCCCTAAGTGGACCCTCCCCAGTCATCCAGACACACTTGTTTAACAGAATCTCCAAGTCATGTTGTTCATCAAAACTACCGCTTTCCAAAACATTAAATAGCTTTAAGAGAAGTGAGCAAGCAAAGCTTTTCTTTCATAACAGATTTGAAAAGAATGCCTCCTGAGGGCACCTGGTTTAGGCCTCAGCCCCAGGCTGGTCCTTCTCCCTCCTAGCTTCTGGGGCAGCTTTCTGAGGGGCTGCTGGAAGCCCCTCAGCTGCCTCTCCCCGCAGCCTCTTCTTAGCACCCCACGCTTTCCGGGTTGTCGGTTCTGGGGCCTCCTCATCTCGTAGCGCTGTGCTTCAGGTCTCTAGCCTGGGGCAGTGAGCCACCCCTGCCCCCACCCTGGTTTTGGTTTATGCCCATTCTTCATGGACGCTGGCCATGCAGCAGGGTCTCTTCTGGAGCCGCTGCTTGCCTCGGCGCAGTGAGCGGACAGACGGGAATAACGAAAGGGCAGCGGGAAACTGGGAAGCTCAGGAAGTCCCTGCCTCTGCATGGTCCGGCCCCTGCCGTGGCTCTCCCCTCGTGGCCAGCCAGCCTTTCCTGGAGCCGTGTTCATGGGGTCACCTGGAGCCTCCCTGAGGGGAGAGGCCAGGCTGCGGTCGGGGCTGGTTCTGGCATGCGCGGGGCTTGGGTGGGACACGAGTCTCAGGCCTCCTGTCTTGGATCAGGAACGCATGCCTTGGGGAGTGAGGGCTGGGCCAGGCTGAACAGCCTCTGTCAGCAGCCCCGGGAGGACCAGCTTTGCGGGAGGCTGTGTCTGGGGCTGCAGAGGGCTGTCGCAGGCTCAGGGCCCCTGTGGCTGAGGTGGCACCTCTGTGGCTGTGCAGAGAAGCTGGACGAGATTCTGGCGGCCGCCGCGGAGCCGGCACTGAGGCCTGACATCGCGGATGCGGACTCAAGAGCGGCCACTGTCAAGCAGCGGCCCACCAGCCGGAGGATCACCCCCGCTGAGATCAGCGTAAGCCTGCCTGACAGCTGGGGGCAGGGGCGTGGGCAGGGCACGGGGACTGCATCCCTCTCCGCTGCTTGTGCATGTGGAGGGTGAGGGTCCCGCATTTGGACTCCACTCTTCAGGGGTAGGGGTGAAGGACCCCAAAGCCTCTTCCGAAGACACTGGGTGCCGTCTGAGCCCCCAGAACAGCCACAGTTCAACGCGTGCTGAGCGCTCACTCGATGCCTCCTGCCCTAGGCAGGCTGTGTGCCCCCTGGAGCAAGGACCCCAGCCCAGCCGAGGCCACAGCACGGTGTGCCCCTGTCCCCCGCCGCCCACTTCTGGGCTGTCGCNTAGGCCTCAGCCCCAGGCTGGTCCTTCTCCCTCCTAGCTTCTGGGGCAGCTTTCTGAGGGGCTGCTGGAAGCCCCTCAGCTGCCTCTCCCCGCAGCCTCTTCTTAGCACCCCACGCTTTCCGGGTTGTCGGTTCTGGGGCCTCCTCATCTCGTAGCGCTGTGCTTCGGATCTCTAGCCTGGGGCAGTGAGCCACCCCTGCCCCCACCCTGGTTTTGGTTTATGCCCATTCTTCATGGACGCTGGCCATGCAGCAGGGTCTCTTCTGGAGCCGCTGCTTGCCTCGGCGCAGTGAGCGGACAGACGGGAATAACGAAAGGGCAGCGGGAAACTGGGAAGCTCAGGAAGTCCCTGCCTCTGCATGGTCCGGCCCCTGCCGTGGCTCTCCCCTCGTGGCCAGCCAGCCTTTCCTGGAGCCGTGTTCATGGGGTCACCTGGAGCCTCCCTGAGGGGAGAGGCCAGGCTGCGGTCGGGGCTGGTTCTGGCATGCGCGGGGCTTGGGTGGGACACGAGTCTCAGGCCTCCTGTCTTGGATCAGGAACGCATGCCTTGGGGAGTGAGGGCTGGGCCAGGCTGAACAGCCTCTGTCAGCAGCCCCGGGAGGACCAGCTTTGCGGGAGGCTGTGTCTGGGGCTGCAGAGGGCTGTCGCAGGCTCAGGGCCCCTGTGGCTGAGGTGGCACCTCTGTGGCTGTGCAGAGAAGCTGGACGAGATTCTGGCGGCCGCCGCGGAGCCGGCACTGAGGCCTGACATCGCGGATGCGGACTCAAGAGCGGCCACTGTCAAGCAGCGGCCCACCAGCCGGAGGATCACCCCCGCTGAGATCAGCGTAAGCCTGCCTGACAGCTGGGGGCAGGGGCGTGGGCAGGGCACGGGGACTGCATCCCTCTCCGCTGCTTGTGCATGTGGAGGGTGAGGGTCCCGCATTTGGACTCCACTCTTCAGGGGTAGGGGTGAAGGACCCCAAAGCCTCTTCCGAAGACACTGGGTGCCGTCTGAGCCCCCAGAACAGCCACAGTTCAACGCGTGCTGAGCGCTCACTCGATGCCTCCTGCCCTAGGCAGGCTGTGTGCCCCCTGGAGCAAGGACCCCAGCCCAGCCGAGGCCACAGCACGGTGTGCCCCTGTCCCCCGCCGCCCACTTCTGGGCTGTCGCCACCCGCCCCCAGCCTCACCAAGGCCCGCTGCCTGCTCTGGCCCCGTCTGCAGGAACCCTGCCCAGGGCGACTGGGTCCCACTGCTCTGGCTCTGCTCCTGGGAGGCAGGGCCTGGGTCTGGCTTCTGGGTCAGCCACCGTGGGCACCAGTGCTGCTGGAATTAGCGCATGGAGGGTCTCGTGTCAGGCTCAGGAGGAGGATGGGTGGGGCTGGACGGGGAACTAGGGACCCTGGTGCTCTAGGACCTCCATATACCCCTGCCCCTCCAACTCTCACAGTCACTGTTTGAGCGCCAGGGCCTTCCAGGCCCGGAGAAGCTGCCAGGCTCCCTGCGGAAGGGGATTCCACGGACGAAGTCTGTAGGTACGGCTGGGCTGGGGGCTGCATGGGGCTGGAGGACTGGGTTGGGGGTGGAGTGGGTGCCGGGCTGGAGGCCCCTGTCTCTCTCTACCCTTCAACTGAGGTTGACAGTTTCTCTCCGAGTCCTGCCTCTCCCTGGCGGCAGCCCAGGAATCTCATTTCTTTGTGGACATATATGGGGGCAAGGGGATGTCAGTCCTTCACCCAACCAAGAGATACTTTGCTGAAAGATACCCCTGAGGCTTCTCCGTGTCCCTCCCCGCCAGCAGGCACCCCAGTCCTGCCCTCCCACAGACGCTGGCATCCCCGTCCCTGGCTTTCCTGTGCCCTGCCTGGCTGTGCCCTGCAACCCAAGCACGTGTCATGCCTCTGATGCTAATGCTGCTCTCCCCTTGAACCTGCCCCCTCCCCTCCCCAGCACTCCAGCTACATCTCTACGTCCCTTCTCTGCTTCACAGGCAGTTTTCCGCAGAAGTCCCCCTACTTGCTGTCTTCCCACCTGCCTCTTGGCCTGGGGCAGGCCAGCTTAATTGTTCCCACCAGGGGATTCTTCCCAGGGGCACACTCGGCTTTCCTGCTCCCTCCTCCTGGAAGCTTTCCCCTCTAGGACTTCGGGGACCGTTGCCGTTTCCCCTCGGTTCTCAGTCTCTCATCTCTCCCCTGCAGGACTTCGGTCTTTCTCAAGGCTGTGTCAGCCTCTTTGCCTTCGGCACCTGAACCTATGGGGCCTCATTTCCCCTCACCCTTGGCCACCTCCTCTCCTGACCCTGGCTGGATCATCTAAGAAGCCCTCCCCACCATCCCTCCCTCTAGGCATCTGGGCCCCCTAGCCTCCCCACCTGTCCGTCCATCCACCCACAGACATGTCCAGTTTTCTGTCAGTTCACCCGCTGGCCTTTCTGCCGGTCCATCCCTTTATTCCTGTGTGCCCGATGCCCAGCAGAGTACATGGCTCCTCAGTGCTTGCTCCAGCATGTGTTCACACACGCGGTCCGTTTAGCACTTAACAGTAGCCTGTCTGAGATGGCACCATCAGCACCTCTGGATTGCAGATGAGGAAACTGAGGCAAAGGGGAAGAGTGACCTGGCCCAGGTCACACAGCTGCCTTGCCTGCCTTCTGTTCACTCATGTGGCCAGTCAGCTGCAGACTGATTGCAAACCCAATCCCTTATTCACCCCAGGGCCCTGCTGATTAGTACACACCCTACGCTGATTCTGGGCAGGGTCTGGGGGCTCAGCTGGGGGAGGTGGCATGTCTGCAGACAGCTCAGCTCAGCAGTTGCATGGTGGGTATGCAGGCGTATTTACTAGGGAGGACCAGTCCCGCTTCGGCGTCAGGGAAGGCTGGGGAGCGTGTGTTTGGGCTCAGACGTGCAGGATGCCTGGGGGTTTCTGGGAGATGATGGGGTGAGTTGCTGGCAGCAGTGGTGCTTCAGGGACAGCTGTGGTCACCTCTGTGGGTGGGAGGTTGGGGAAGAGGGCATAGGAGCCCGCAGCTATTTTGGAGCCAGAAGCACCCCCCCTCACCTCCCTGGCCAAGCCCTGGGCCTTCTGTTTCCTCCTGTGCGCTGGCCGCCCCAGCACATCAGGAGTGGCGTGCTTTCCCACGCACCGTGCAGCCCTGCCTGGCCAGGCCTCACTGACTCGTGCCTCAGTCTCTGAAGCCCCAGCTCACGTCTCCCTATGACCACCTGCCCCAGCTTCACCCTCTGCTTTCCCTCTAGTCCACTTCTCTCGCCAGAGGGGGCTTTCTGCAGTGCAGAGACCGCCTCGCATCCCTGGAGTTGCTCCTCTGTGGGCTCGGCGTGGCCGCGGGGCCCTGGGCCGCCCTCTGCCGCTTCATCTGGGGATGTTTGTCTCTGTCCCCTTCTGACTTGGCTCCGCATGCACTGTTACCCACCCACCGACATCTCTCTGGATGGCCTGTCCCTGAGCCCTGCCCAGCCCCAGCACCGACCCCCGAGGGTCCAGGTCTAAGTGCCTGTGCTCAGGCTGTGAGCCGCTCAGTGGAGGTTGCCAGCGCTTCCCTTCCTGGACGCTCTTGGGCCCAGTCCACAGGGAGCGCGTCTTTAATCCTTCACGCCCTAGCCTGCCACCTGTCAGTCATGCGAATGTTGATTGAGGTGGCAAGACTCGGGCTCCTCACCCCTTGTCCTGTCTGTGTGGCCCTTGCCACACATCTCAGTCCTTGAAATTCAGGGACCTGACCCATAAACACGAGGACCATCTGGTGCCTGCCTCCTAAGGCCACTCTGAGGCTCACCCAGAGGGTCGAACTCACATGCTGATAGTAGCTGTGGGCCCTACATCTTGCGGCTGGTGCACAGAAAGTGCTGGAGAAATGCCCACAGGTATTTTTTGGGCAGAGGGCCCCACCTGCTCTGCATCAGAACAGAGTCCCATTTTCACCCCAAGGCAAGTGACTTGTCTTCACCCTGCCTTGGAACATGGTGTGCCAAGCCTTCTGCATCCTCCAGGAGCACGAGCTTGTCCCGCGTGGCTCCAGCTCGTGCACAGGCTGGTGGGTGTTGAGCTGCGTTTATATGCCGTGCAAGAAATGTGGCGGGGAGGAGACCCAGGCCAAACCTGGCCCAGAATCTGTGTCCAGCAGTGGGGGTGGAAGGCAGACCTAAAAATGATGATGCTGATGACGACTGTAGCTGCCTTCCTGGGGTGCTTCTGGGTGCTCAGCCCTGTGCTGTAAGCTGTGAGCTTGAAACAGCCACACTTCTGTGGGAGGGGGCAGGTCTCCAGAGATGAGGAAACTGAGGTGTCAGGAGGTGAAGAAACGTCAGACATAACTGGCAGAAGTGGAATTTAAGCCTTATCGCACACCAGGGGCCCCCAGCCCCATCACGGGCCCCGTGCTGTGCTGTTCGGCAGACACAGGTGGGCAGCGCTGTGTGGGTGGGCTGGTAGAGCGCCATGGCGGCAGAGGGGGCAGTGGGTGGGGACGGGTGGTCTGCATGGGCAAGCGGCCAGGCCAGGTGTAGATCCACAAGCAGGCTTCCCAGAGCCCTGTGCATCAGCTCTGAGGAGCTGCTCATCCGCTCTCCGTGGCCTGGGCTGTCGTCGCCTGCGGCCCAGCTGGCCACACTGCACACAGGGGCGCCCGGGAGGCCCCGCCAGGTTCTAGCGGGGTGGCAGGACAGTGGGGGCCCTGCGTGCTCCAGCCCTACTCTTGCACAGACCCTAATGACTCCAGAGTGAGGCAGGAGGTAGGGTTCATTTTAACTCTGTGTTGTCCACAAGAGAACTGGGGCATGGAGGGGCTCAGGGCCTGGCGTAGGCTTACACAGCCAGTAAGGAGTCAGGCTGAAACGTGGGTCCTGTGCTCAGCTGCCATCCCTCCTCTGCCCAGCCTTCCTGAATTTCTGCCACTAGGGCTACGGCAGTTCATGGGGTCGCAAAGAGTTGGACACGACGTAGTGACTGAACAGCAGGGCTATGGCATGGCCTCCTGGCAGCCTCCCCCAGCCCTGTGCCCATCGGTCGCTAGGATGGAGCCTCTCTGGACCTGTCTCTTCACAGAGCACCACTCACCCGGGCCTCAGCTCTCTCTCCCTGGCCACAGCCCTGCTGCCCCCTTGCCTACAGTGAATCACTCCTGCTTGGGAGAGTTCCCCCTTATATCTGACCATCTCCCTTCCTTCAACCCCGGTTGCCAGCAGGGCCTCCCAATGACACCTGCTTATTCTGCTGCTGGTGGCTCGAGAGGAGGCCTTGCTGAGTCTTGGGTGCGAAGGCCTGCTCCAGCCACCCTTGGCCCTTCTCTGCAGTTCCATCCCCACTGCTGGGGTGGGGGTGGGGTGGGGCTGCTGTCTTGGGGCCTCTCAATGGGTTAGAGCTGGACTCTTCTCTCAGAGCCTCTGCTGCTGGGCCCTCCTCTCCCCTGTATTTGAACCCATCCCTCTCCGCAGTCCGCAGGAGCCCTACCAACCTGACGCCCGGCTTGAGGTGCAGAGCCTGGCATTCCGGGACCAGTCCAGCCTGAGGACCTTGCTCAGACTCCCCTGCCCTGGGCTCTCCATGTCTCCCCGTGTCTCCCTCTGCTCTGTAACCGTCGTGCCCACACCCACCCTGACTCCATCCTCCAGCGGGCAGGCCAGCAGCTCTAGCAGATTTTGAAGATGCCTTTGCGCCTGGGACCTAGGCTGCGCCTGGGACCTGGGCTGCCCCTGGGGTTGAGGGGGAGGGCAGGCGCCCGGGTCCAGAGGGGCCTCCTCGCAGGCCCTGGCCCTCAGTGCCAGGGCTGGGCTCACCAGGGCCTCTGTCTGCAGGGGAGGACGAGAAGCTGGCGTCCCTGCTGGAGGGGCGCTTCCCGAGGAGCACGTCGATGCAGGACTCGGTGCGCGAGGGCCGTGGCATCCCGCCCCCTCCGCAGACCGCGCCGCCGCCCCCTCCCGCCCCCTACTACTTCGACTCTGGGCCGCCCCCCACCTTCTCTCCACCGCCGCCTCCGGGCCGCGCCTACGACACCGTGCGCTCCAGCTTCAAACCCGGCCTGGAGGCGCGCCTGGGCGCGGGCGCCCCGGGCCTGTATGATTCTGGCGCGGCCCTGGGTCCGCTGCCTTACCCGGAGCGGCAGAAGCGCGCGCGCTCCATGATCATCCTGCAGGACTCGGCGCCCGAGGCGGCTGACGCCTCTCGGCCCCCACCAGCGGCCACCCCACCGGAACGCCCCAAGCGGCGGCCTCGGCCGCCGGGCCCTGACAGCCCCTACGCCAACCTGGGCGCCTTCAGCGCCAGCCTCTTTGCGCCGTCCAAACCTCAGCGCCGCAAGAGCCCGCTGGTGAAGCAGCTGCAGGTGGAGGATGCGCAGGAGCGCGCGGCCCTGGCCGTGGGCAGCCCCGGCCCGGGCGTCGGCAGCTTCGCCAGGGAGCCCTCCCCGACGCACCGCGGGCCTCGGCCCAGCGGCCTCGACTACGGCCCTGGAGACGGCCCCGGGCTGGCGTTCGGTGGCCCGGCCCCAAGCAAGGACCGGCGGCTGGAGGAGCGGCGGCGCTCCACCGTTTTCCTGTCTGTGGGCGCCGTCGAGGGCAGCCCTTCGAGCGTGGACATGCCGTCCCTACAGCCCTCGCGCTCAATCGACGAGCGCCTTCTGGGAACCGGCGCCACCACCACCGGCCGCGACCTGCTGCTGCCGTCCCCAGTCTCTGCTCTGAAGCCATTGGTCAGCGGCCCGAGCCTTGGGCCTTCCGGCTCCACTTTCATCCACCCGCTCACCGGGAAACCCCTGGACCCCAGCTCACCCTTGGCCCTGGCCCTGGCGGCCCGCGAGCGGGCTCTGGCCTCCCAGGCGCCCTCCCGGTCCCCTACACCTGTGCACAGCCCCGACACCGACCGACCCGGGCCCTTGTTTGTGGATGTGCAGGCCCGGGACTCGGAGCGAGGGCCTCTGGCCTCGCCGGCCTTCTCCCCCAGGAGCCCAGCCTGGGTTCCCGTACCTGCGCGGAGGGAGCCCGAGAAGACGCCCCGGGAGGAGCGCAAGTCCCCGGAGGACAAGAAGTCCATGATCCTCAGCGTCCTGGACACGTCCCTGCAGCGGCCCGCCGGCCTCATCGTTGTGCACGCCACCAGCAACGGGCACGAGCCCGGTGGGCTGGGAGCTGAAGAGCAGCGCCCTGGCACCCCGGAGCTGGCCCCGGCCCCCACTCAGTCAGCTGTGGTCGCAGAGCCCCTGCCGAGTCCCCGGGCCCAGCCCCCCGGCAGTGCCCCCGCCGACCCCGGGCCCGGCCAGGGCAGCTCCGAGGAGGAGCCGGAGCTGGTATTTGCTGTGAACCTGCCCCCAGCCCAGCTGTCCTCCAGCGATGAGGAGACCAGAGAGGAGCTGGCGCGCATCGGACTTGTGCCGCCTCCTGAAGAGTTCGCCAACGGGGTCCTGCTGGCCACGCCACTCGCCGGCCCCGGCCCCTCACCCACCACGGTGCCAGGCCCGGCCTCAGGGAAGCCGAGCAGCGAGCCGCCGCCCGCGCCGGAGTCCGCAGCGGATTCGGGGGTGGAGGAGGCCGACACGCGCAGCTCCAGCGACCCCCACCTGGAGACCACGAGCACCATCTCCACCGTGTCCAGCATGTCCACTCTAAGCTCGGAGAGCGGGGAACTCACGGACACCCACACCTCCTTCGCTGACGGACACACTTTTCTACTCGAGAAGCCACCAGTGCCTCCCAAGCCCAAGCTCAAGTCCCCGCTGGGGAAGGGGCCGGTGACCTTCAGGGACCCGCTGCTGAAGCAGTCCTCCGACAGTGAGCTCATGGCCCAGCAGCACCACGCCGCCGCCGCCGGGCTGGCCTCTGCCGCCGGGCCTGCTCGCCCTCGCTACCTCTTCCAGAGAAGGTCCAAGCTGTGGGGGGACCCCGTCGAGAGCCGGGGGCTCCCTGGGCCTGAAGACGACAAGCCAACTGTGATCACCGAGCTCAGCTCCCGCCTGCAGCAGCTGAACAAAGACACCCGCTCCCTGGGGGAGGAGCCGGCCGGCGGCCTGGGCGGCCTGCTGGACCCCGCCAAGAAGTCTCCCATCGCGGCAGCTCGGTGAGCAGGGCAGTGGGGAGGGTCGGGTCCCGTCCGCCCCGCCCCGTGCTCCTCCCGTCCTTCCGTGGCTCCGCCCCCCGCCACCCACCCCGTCCCCTCCG